>MU127420.1:90171-198755 GCA_014904945.1 Gyrodon lividus | reverse complement strand
TCTGCCTTTAAAGACTTCTGATAGATCTTGTCCTGCTCGACAACAGGACTTGTTGGTGTTATCTGAAGGAGTCTAACGACCTCATCAGCGTAACATTATGCATGTTTGGTGCGAGGTGCTTTGCACACATTCCACCCAAATTGCAGGTGAAGCTGGGCCCATGCTCGCACAAGGCTATTTTTCTTGGCTACCCCCTGGGTGTCAAGGCTTACCGTTGCCGTGACAAAGCGACAGGTGTTTTCTTCAACTCTCATGATGTCGTATTCAATGAGAATTTCACCAGTCATGAGTTCCCCACAGATGACAGTGATGATGATGATGATGCAGCTGCCCCTCCTGCTGTGGGTCCACGCCCTGTCAATGTTCCTCCTGTGACTCAGCCCTGTCATTCTAGCCATGTCAAGATGTTGACTGAAAAGAGCCTGGCATATGCATCCTCACTGGCACAGGATTGTGGATGTTTGGAGCATCAACATGAGCTGCATCTGGCATGCACCCTTGGGGTGCTGCTTGAGATGGTCGACGAGCCTGAGGATACGGTTGCTGCAGAATTGCCTGAAGACGAGGAGGAAATCGGTTTCCCAAGGCCTGTTGCAAACTTGATTGTCTGTGAGCAGGTTCATCTTACCATTTGTTCTGACACATGCCGCAATCCTGTCGCCATCCTATGACCTCAAGATTCCCCTGAACACCTACCACAAAGTTATGCATCAGCCCAATAGTGATCAATGGCTTGCAGCTATGTGTAAGGAGATGAACATTTACAAGCTCATTCCCCTTCCTCCTGGTTGGAAGGCCATTGGCTGTTGTTGGGTGCTCGAGTTCAAAGAGGATCTCAAGGGAAGGCCCAAGTACAAGGCCTGTCTTGTCACACAGGGTTTCTCTCAAGTTCCCGGTGTCGATTTTGGCAAGACTTTTGTGCCAGTGGCCAAGTCAGCGTCAATTCACATCCTCTGTGCTCTGTCTGCACAGCATGACTGGGAGCTCGACTGTTTCAACGCCAAGCATGCATTCCTCTGGGGGAAGCTGCGTGAGGATGTATACATGCGTCAGCCCCCTGGTTTCAAACAATTCAGCCCTGCGGGTGCACTTCTGGTTGTGCATCTCCTCTCCTCTCTCTATGGCCTCAAGCAGGCTGCTTTTGATTGGTATGAGTTACTGCGTGTGGTCTTAATCCAGCTGGGTTTTCTTTGTTGTGATGCTGACTATGCCATTTTCATTTATGATCATGTCACATCCAACGGGGTACATGTCATCTGCATCATCACCTGGCATGTTGACGACAGTCTCACTGGATCCAACAATCGGAAGTTCCTCAACTGGGTGAAGAAACAGATAGCTGACCATTTTGGCTTGAGTGACCTGGGGCCGGTGACGAAATACTTGGGTATTGAGATAGAACGTGATTGGATGACTCGACAGCTCTGGATGCATCAACAGGAGTACATTGTCTACCTCCTGGAACAGCATGGCTTGGTCAGTTGCAATCCGGTGGGCCTCCCCATGGATCCTGCTTTCCCTTTTGGTAGGGACACAGATTTTCATCCAGACGTGCCTTCCTTATCGTCTGCTTTCCCTAAGCTGGTCAGTGAATTGTTGTACCTTGCTTTACTCACGCGTCCCAATATCTTGCATGCTGTCATGTCGCTTGCCCAATTCTCCTCAAAGGCTAAGCTCCATCACTATGCTGCAGCGAAGCATGTGCTGCATTATCTTGCTGGAACCGTTGACCTAAAAATCCATTATGGGGGTGCAGCTTCTTCTGCCTCTTCATCCAAGGGCACTGCAATGACTCTCCATGGGTTCTTGGACTCAGACTGGGCCACAAACGCAGCTGACCATATCTCCATCACAGGCTATGTTTGGTTTTTCAACAGTGGGCCTATTTCTCATTGTGCAAAGAAACAGACGACACATGCACTCTCATCCACTGAAGCTGAATATATGGCAATCACGGCAGCAATTCAGGATGGCCTGTGGTTAAAGTCTTTCCTCACCTGCCTTAAGATTCCCTTCAACCTTCCCCTACATCTATTTGTCAACAATGCTGGAGCGATTGCGCTCTCCAAGGAGGCCTCCAACCATATTCGCACCAAGCATATTGATCTCCAATATCATTTCATTCATGTGCATATTGAGGCTGGCACTTTCCTGCCTGAATGGCTTTCAACACATCAGAACACCGCTGATATCTTCACCAAGTCGCTCTCCCGGCCCATCTTTCTTTGTCATCGCAACAGTCTCAAATTACTTTCCTGCTAGATCCTCAGTAATCTTTTCTTCCTTGTTTCTTTCGGACTCATCTCTCATTAAGGGGGTGTGTTGGGGTTAATGTCAATATGTCATACTCATCATAGTTGTTTCCTAGTTTCTTTATCTACAAGTTTGTTTGCATTTGTATCATCCTCAGTTGTTGATCATCAACACTGAGGTACGCTTGTCATTTCATTCATGCTGTTGTCTTTTCTTATGCATACATCCTGTAGATTGCTACAGGTAATAGATAATAAACTTAGTTGTTGATCATCAATGCTGAGATCACTACATATATCTCAGCATCTATCTATGTCCACCTGATAAGTCACAGGCTCCCAGGAAGGTTTGTGAGTTCCTCACATAGTATGGTAGTATTTGTGTGTTCATTTACCGACCTACTAGTACCATATACCACTTATTTCCACCCCCCTTGATATGTGAGAGATTGCTGAAAAGATGCTGAAGCAGATACTCATGAAGGCTTCATCCACACATGAGGAGTCCAGAGGGAATTTCATGCAGTTCAAATGCTATCTTTGCCTTTGCACGGTCTGCAACAGAATGCTATCACCTCGAGCAATTGTACACTTCCAGTGTCACAGTTGGTCAGATGTATAGTTATGTAAAGGGACTTGGAGTAGTGTTTCAAAGTCCGGTTAAGTCCGGTTCTTTTAACCATATTTGGAAGCAACCGGACCCGGACCGGTTTCAGGGCCTCAGGCCCGGCCCGATGCAGCACTACTTTCAATGGCATTTTGATAGCAGGATAACAGGGGCTAGAGTTCTGGATGTGGACTGGAATAATTCCGTGAAATCAGGTTGCCTTGTTGGGTTTACTTGAGAATTGGCACAATGATAATAGCAAATCTCAAGCAGTTTGTTCTATATATTCCCTTGCATTACCTCGCCATTCAGCTGGTAATAATTATTTTTATTATGGCACTTACATACATTGCAAGGACCTTACATGGCACTGTCTAATTGTTTTCAATCTGCTGATGTAAGCCCTCCATGGCCTCCAACGTCTCCAAGCACGTTTTGGGTTCGTCGCTGGAAAGCCATTCAACGAGACGACGATCGATGTCAGGGTCGTTGGAAAGCGAAGAGGACCTGTTGACGCCGCCAAGGGCGAAACTGGAAGCCATCACGATATATTGCAACTGCCCTTCAAGCCGAATGCGAGAGATGTCGGCGATGTCGACACCCTTGGCATAGCCAGTTACTGCAGCGAGTACCTGGTGTGATGCCTGCGTAATTTCGGTTAGAGTCTGTATAGCTGAAGCGCTGTAGATGATCATAGCAGCGGTGGTGGTGAGGGCATCGGAGAAGGCTTGGAGAGATACTTACACCAGTAAGTTGCCCATAGCTACACACGAGGCTTGCTGATTTTGAGGGGTTATATCCGCATTTTGAGGGGTGTTCCGTCAGCTCGGGCATAACTTAGGTTGTTTTCGACGCCAGTGCATGCACTTCTGAATATACTCGGAAGGACGGACATACGTCCGCACACTTATATACAACATCGGAGGGCATGTCAACACACATGGATACAATCAAGTTATGTTGAGTCTGAAGTGCTGAAATTTCATGGTTGAAGTTCACAGGCATAAGAGAAGTGGAAAAAGTGGAAGTGACTGCCCAAGCGCAGACGATCGAAATGGTACTCCCCCTCCTCGTAACCCAAAGCACTAAGCCTTGTACAACGTATCCAAAAAGATACCAGCAACCTCTCCCACCATCGTCGGTCCAACGGCGCTTGAGCTTCCAAGACCTATATAGACATATATATATATATCCCCGGGAGAAGGGGAGAGCACGACGTACCGTACAACGCAACCATCGTACCCTTCCCCGAAGGTGCCATCTTCGCCTCCTCTACCGACTCCTTGAGATCGGCAATGAACGTATCGACCACAGACAGCGTAAGGCGCTTGATAACACGTCCCCCCAAAATCAACTTCCAGAAACCCCCACATCTCAAAGCAACAGAAGAAGGAAATCCAACGTACCGTACAAGCGATATGCACAGCAGCAGGCCTACTCAATGCATTTAAATGCCACCCCTTCTTCGACATTTTATCCCCAACCTCGTAGACATTCACATCCTCGTCCTTGGATGCGAATGCGACGACAGATGCAGGGGGCGAACCGAGGACGTACAGCTCTGGGATGGAGCTGGTGATCGTGTTTGCGATGAGCCGAGCACAGGTGACGATTTGGCGGCAGGATTCGAGGTAACCACTAAGTGAGATAGGGGTGCAAGGAGATGAGTAGGTGATAGTCAGGTTGAGATTGGGTGCTGGAGAGGCAGAGATACGTACTCAGATCCCATGTATTGCATCGCAGCCCATGTTCCAGCGATCAAGGCGCCCGGTCTGCCGGTCCAAGACGAACAAAAATACCATCACGTCAGTCCGAAGCACGTCCGTGCAATCGCAGGCCGCATCAAATCAAACAAAGCATCTTACCGTGATCCAGATAAACTTGGACTACCATAAACGCCGCCTATTCGCCATGTGAGATGGAATGAATGGCACCGCTTGAGCATGATGATCAAGAACAGACCTGTCCAATTCGGAGCGATGTAGTATTGATATCTTCGAAGCGCAGCATCACGGTACATGATCACGGAAGATCCCTGTACATGAGTACAGGACGTGAACCATCCCGGGTTGCATTAGTTCACCAGCCTAAAATATCCATGAAACAAAAAACAACTTGCCTTGGGTGCAAATCCATACTATTGTGCGGCCGATTACGCAGTTGCCAACATCGGTGAGTACATTTCACTTCACGAAACGCATAGCCATGTAAAAAAGAGAAGCAAGCGCACCTTGTGGGTATCACAACTTATACTCGACACCCCGCGAACTGTGAAGTCGAATGGATACAATTTGTACCGGGACCCTCCGCCTTCTCCATTGGCTAGTCCAGTTTGTTCGAGGAATGGTACGATGAAGGAGCCGAGACAGCAGTCAACGTGCAGACCGACTTTATACTTTGCAGCGAGTTCACCCAAGGCTACGATATCGTCTTGGTTGCCATCTGGGAAGTTGATTGCGGAGCCCACGAGCTACGGGAAGGATATGTTTCAGGTGATCCCCTACACGAGGGAAGGGGGAGATGACTGACCATGATCGTATTGCAATTACTGGTCCGTAGACGGGAATAAGTATATCATATATAATGACATCGCGGAAAGAAAGTCAAGGACTGACATTGCTCTGCGTACATGCTTCAAATTCACCTTACGCGTTACGGGGTCGACGGGGATCATATGTACCTTGACACCCATGTAGGCTGCGCCTTTGTCAAACGCAGCATGCGCAGTTGCAGGGACGATCCTGTGTAGCAAAGTGAACACGGAGGTCCTCACCGTAGAAGTGCACATCACTCACATCTCAGGTTCTGTGATACCCTTGACTTCTCTTGCCCAGTCCCTGTGGGTCTTTATAGCCATGATGATGGACTCAGTACCACCAGATGTCATCGTCCCAGCACCGTCTGGGTTATTGTACATTCGAAGACACATTGACACGATCTCTGCCTCCATCTTCCGAATAGCCGGGAAGACGTCGGGATGGAGAGGATTCGAGACGGCATATCGCTCGAACGCAGCCACGAGGACTCTGGACAAGTCGTCTCCCCCGTCTATTCAGCCACATAGGTAACCCCATGATGTGAGCAGTAGCGTTCCCCGCAAAGTGACGACCACGTACGGTAAACGGCCCCCGAGATCTTTCCGTGTCTCCAATCAGCATGCGGACCCAGTTCTCGATCCATCTTCGCCATCTCCTCGAGGATCCATTCGACGGACTTTCCCTCGGCTGGTAGGGACAGGTGTCTCGACACTTCGGCACCCTTCGGAACGAGCTTGTCTTCAATGTCCAGTCTCACCTTGCCCATCTCTTCTCTGATCTTCTTTTGTGCCGAGGGCAGCTTGATAGCGAGAAGCAGTGCTTGCTGGAACGGATGATTCAGGATCGATACCGCGACGGGACTGTATGACGAGGACAAAAGCGTCGAAATAGACGCCAACATACTTTTGCGATCCACAACCATCCCTGGGCAATACTCAGTCCGAGTCCCCTCGCACGCAGGTGTCGGTACAACTTGAGACTCTGTGTAGAGACGACATAGAAGAACAATATCGTCTTGGCGCTCTCGAACGGGGAACGCGAACTAGCGCGAAGCCAGTCCGAGACGAACTGTGGGTTCGGAACTGCGAGTGAAGTCATGTTCATGTGCATTACCCTAGTGCTTGTAGCAACTTGAAAGTGCGACGCTTTGAGTGTATGTATATGCAAGCAGCAAGTCGGAAGCCTTGTGCTGCGGAGGTTGCGAGGTACGCTGTCAGACTTTCTTTTCTAAAGTAGCTGAGGAAGGAGAGGAGTCCGAGTAAAGCAAATCAAGTGTCCGAGTCTACAAAGGCCCGTGGAAGCAAGTTGTCAGTCGTGGTATGTCGACCGGGACTCGGCCCCTGCAGCGGCTATCAAATAACCGACTCACAGTCTAAGAGTTACCTGTGTGCTCGTTCCACAGCAGATCACGATGAACAACATGCGCATGGTACGTCCGCCCGCCCGCCAGCGAGCTCTACGCCGCAGTTCAGACTGACCACCAGCACAGCTCGCAGAAGAAGAAGAGAACGACGACGCCGCCGAGGTCACCTGGGGTGCGTAGTACCTCATCCCCCCCCCGTCCACAAAAAAAGGACCCTAACTCACACCACCGTACCTACCCAGAGGACCAACAACACATCAACACGTTCTCCAAGCTCAACACACGTCTGCGGGGCATCGAAGAAAGACTAGAGTCCCTCAAGGTACGCCACCGCACAGACACAGATTCCTGCGTGCCGGATGCTCACCCCCTCAACAGCAGGAGAAAGAAGCACTCGATGATCTAGCCACAGAGCTCGAACTAACGGATGAAGATCAGACTGTGCTGTGCGTCCTGTCCACATACTACCCATCTCCCCCATCCGTCGATTGATTGATGCCGAACAATATCCACCTAGATACAAAATCGGAGAATCATTCCTCCACCTACGTCAACCTCGCGCCATGAAACGACTAGAGAAGGACCAGGCCGAAATTACAGCCCAACTTTCCGCCCTTACAGCAACAGCAGAGGATTGTGAAAAAGGAATGAAAGAACTCAAAGTCGTTCTCTATGCAAAATTCGGCCGTGCTATCAACCTCGACGAGTAAAACGCTCTCAAGAACGTTCATGCCTGCCGCGTACTTTACATGTACAATAATCCGATAGCAATACCGTGCTGCCAGAGAATCATCCGAATAGTACAATGGGTGGATATCTAGGTAACCGGGTGATCGCACATACAAACAAAGCACATACAACCAAGCCCAAGGGCGAGAAATGATAGGCCCCTCCAGTACACCACACATGCTTACAATCCATTCTCCGCATCCACCAAATCCAACAACGATCCCGTAGGCTGCTTAGCGTCCTCCCCAACAAACTCCAACAAGCTCTTGAACACCTCCGTCCGCTGTTTAAACCTCTTCGCTGAAAGAGGCTTTGTACCGCCATCTCTGAATGTTGCTTCTTCGGCGTCTTCGTCCATCTGAAGTACAGTGCGATTGCGTTTTTGAGTGCCGGCTAATGAGCTTGATGGCTGGAGTGGGGAGGAAGGAGTGTAACCAAAGCTAAGATTGATTGGGGACAAGTCGTCGTCGTCATCGCCGTCGATGACATTCGTCCATGCTTCGTCCGGCGAGTTAGGGCGCGAGCGTTTCTTGGGTGGTTCATCCGGTTCAACGGCATCTCGCGGTGTGACGGACGGATCGTCGATAATCATCTGTGAAGTAGGGGACAGGAGATGAGCAAGGAGAGATCTGAAGATGCTGGTTTCTTCTGGGTTCTTGTGATCGACAACTTCGGAAACGTCGGTCTGGAGATAGCGCAGCGCTTTCACCGCAGGTTGCTCTTCACACATTTCTCTGAACCTAGATAGAGACACAGTTGCCGTAGTTTGTCGCAATAAGCAAGTAGGGACCCTTACCGCTGCCTCCGAATCTGATACTTGGCCTGCCGTATAACTACATCAGGCGCAGCCCTACATCCCAACGCAATCGTCAGCAAACCCACCCCCAAGCCTCTCCTAATTCTCAGAAGAATAACTCACCTAATTAATTTCATCACCCAAAAATCATCCAACCTCATCTCCCTCGGCTCCCGCCTTGATCCCTCCTCTTCCCCACCTCGACTCCCACTCCCACCACCGTTTTCACCCCCACCCACGCCCTCTCCCCCGACCCTGGCACTCCCACCTCTATTCCCCTGCCCTGCCCCTACCTCCTCATTCTCCTTCTCCTCCCCATCCATCCCTCCAAATTCCCCTGCGTTCCCCCCATGCATATACACCCTCTTTGTACCCTCATCATACACCACCTGATGTGCGTATCTCGTAAGCGGCACTTCACTCGGTCCGCCTGATGACTCGTCGTCGCCGACATGGGAACCAGGCTCGGTTTCCGGCTCAGGCAGTATCTGTGTCCATTTTCCGGGTTCCGATGGGTACGTGTACTGGTATACCCAGTTGGGAGTGTCAGACCGGAGCACGGTCAGTGCGGAGGATTGGGGGTTTCGTGTCAGACCGCTGAATCTGGGGGTAATAGGAATAGGGCGCAGGTGGGTCGGTGAGTACGATGGTGGAACAGAAAACAAAGAATTAACAACAAAAAATAAAAAGAAAGATAAGAAAGAAAAGCAACCCGATAAAAGAACGACACATACACATAAATCTCTCTCAACCCAGGATCAATAACAGCCCTCTGGGTAAAACACGCATCCGGACCTCCACTTGTGCTAAAGTTACCAAACAGCTCCGTCACCGTGTTGCTCGTGATGTCATAGGCGTACATGTCAGAAAAATACTTGTCGTCTCGTTGACCCGCGAAGATGAAGAGGGTGTGTGTGAGAGGGTCGAGGACCATCGAGTGTCCGAATCGTGGAGAGATAGGCGATTGCGAGGAGGACGAGAAGGGCACTTGGAGGGGTCTGTCGAGGGATGATTCTATCAGTGCTTCCTGGACTGTTGGCTGCAGGACTCACTGAAGTAACTTCCACTTGCTCGTTCGGACATTATAACTATACAACCCCGAGTACTTCGAAGATTCCCCATCAACAACACGACCACCAGACACATACAAAATCTGCGCATCACAATCCATCACCATCTGATGGTCAAATATAAGTGGAGGACCACCGGAGGGCTACTCAATGATCAACGTCAGCTCCACGTTAGCAGCCCTACGAGTTGGCAGTACACTCACCGCCGTATCAAACGACAACAAATCCCAGTTGCCCACATCTAACCCCCTCGTATGGTACCTATAAAACTCCGAACAATACGCTGTCGACCTCCCCTCCCCGCTCCCACCCACCCGTTCACCCGCACGTCTCAACACATCCTCATCCTCAGACCTAACCACATCCCCATCACCCAACCTCCCCAAAAGATAAATACACCCCGACTTCGTATCAAACACCATTTTATGACAACTCCTAGCATCCGGCCCATTCTTCTCCAAGGACGTACTGTGACTGATAATGCGCCAGCACTCGCTTTTGACGTCGTACACCCAGAAATCGTCCAATGATTTGGAACCATCCCACCCTCCAAAGAGGTATATGTGTCCGTTGTCAGGGTCGAGACACATGGCGTGTCCACCGCGCTTGGAGGGCGCGTCTCCGTCTGCGTCGACACCGTGGAGACGTTTCCATTGAGCATGGGGTCGGCAGGATTGGATGTAGGAGTGGAATAGACCTGCGGAGGATGCTCGGGTGAGGAGAGACTCGGCTTCGGTCCAGTTGCCTTGGAGGACGAGGGAGGTGTGGAGGGCGGTGATGATAGGGTGTTCGAGCTGGATTTGGGAACGGGAGAGGACGGACCGGTAAGGCGTCAAGAGGCGTCGTTCGCGAAGGTGCTTGAGGATGTGTCGGAGGACGACAGTTTCTCGGTGCTGCATCATGTGGTGTAGTTATTGTATCCGCCAGTGAAAAGACGTTCATGGACGCTGAGTTAAGACAGCGCGGTCATCCAGCAAAGGAGGACGACCCACCTCATCATACCGCGCTTGTACACGTTCCACGTACGAAGGGTCCGTTATGCCCGCAACGGAGACGTACCAAACCGAAATATGAAAGCTGGGCCCGTGTGCCCTAGATTACACATGCGCGTTGCAAACACCAGCACACTCATTCAACCCACCGGCCACTATGACAATTACACTAGTGTCTTACTCACGAGAGCGGCACAATCTTGATGAATCGTGTCGGGAATGGTACACCGTCCCTGTTTACGTGCGTTATTGTAAACGTCTCTGGCACAACGTCGTCTTTGAGGCCCGCATGCAGGACTTGGATCATATGATCTGGATTGAGGCCAACGTAGAGTTTGAATTCTTTCACGTTGCAAGGGTGTTCTAGGGAAGGGCATTGGTGGGTCAGTCAGGAGGACAAATGGATACGCTAAGAGGTGCAGTTGTCTGCTTACTTTTATGAAACTAACGGGCCATGAACACGTTGAATAAAGTGTAAGAGTAAGGGCAGCGAGATTGCCGAGCAACATGCATTGCCTACGTACCTTCCCAAACGTGATACTCTCTACAAACATCACATCACACGAATGGTCACCATGTCAGTGAAGCCGACGTGCACCCGTGAGACAACCCGAAGAGAACGGCACTCAACTGAAAATACCCAGTGTTTCGAGACGTAGCAGAATCCATTCCTTCTGGCTGGGTGGCTGCTGTGCACCGCTCCATCGACTTGCATGGTCTTGTGGACGGTCGACCATGATGTTCTCAGCAACATAGTGGCCGCTATGATCTGAGCAACCAGCTATCGAGTATGGAATAGTCTCTGTAGGAGGTAGCGACGCTGTGCTTTTGGACGCAGACATGGATTGTAGCTTGATCAACAACGGGCAAGCAGCGGGTTGCCTGGGACGAGTAGACGTCCTGCTAGCAAACACCTGGTAACTAAAGTTGGATTACCGGATCCAGGACCGGTCACTTACCAAATATCCGCCGCCAGCTACGAACCAAAGTACATAACAGTTTTCCGTTGCAAGTCTATGATAGAGCGCCCGCACTTTTTCCAGGATTTGGACTGGCCACCAATCACCTCTTAGCCCAATCACTTTTCGACTGTCGCGACCGTGACAGGCCATCGTCAACACCACATACCCGACGAAATCAAAGAGACAGTCGTGAACATGTCGCACTCTAACATTCCGCTGATGTGTGCCGAGATCCGGGCTCTTACTGGAGTGGCTCCATCGACGCAACGTCGCCTCAACGCTTTGCACCAAAGGACAGGCCAAGTTTCAGCTCGGTCTCTCATCACGGGCCCCAGATGCTATTGACCTAAGACCTTTCGGTATGTCAAAAAAAATTCCATTCCTTTCTCAACACTTTCACCTCACACACATGATAGTTCTTCGAGGGTCTCGTTGATTGTAGACCCGGTATAACGTTCGATGAAATGCGAAATGCGCTACGTGAGGTCTGCAACATAGACGTTTCAAAATCAACCTTGTCTCGTACACTAAAGCGTGCAGGTTTCTCGCGAATGCGGTTGAGCATGACTTCCTTTCTCGTGGTAAACTCGGTGGTTCACAGCTCACAGGACCTGCAATCGCGCGTAACGAAGCACAGAGAGTTGCCTACAAGATCCGAATGGGCCGAATGTATCGGGCTGAGCAACTAGTGTTTGTTGATGAGTCTCATCCGAATCAGCTGACTTCTCAGAGACCTTTTGGGTGGTCTCGTGTGGGCTGCCTTGCACGGCGGCGGGACTTCTTTGTGCGAGGAAGAAGGTAAGGTTTTGTCATGTACTGGACATGTGACTGAGTGGTTCGAAAGTATACGATCGTCCCTGCTTTGTCTCTTGATGGAACCCTTGCAGTTGATGTTTCCATGGAGTTGCTGACTGGCGAAACGTTCCGTCACTTTATCCAACTAGTCCTCTTTGGAATGAATCCATTTCTAATGCCTGATTTGGTCCTCGTGAGGGATAATCCATCCATCCATCACTCCGAGGAGTTGCGCGAGGTTGTGGAGACACGGCATATACTGCAAAATGCATGTCGTTCGAAAGACATATCAGGTGGAAACAGTGGATATCGACTCGAGTATTTACCTCCATACTCGCCCGATCTCAATCCGATCGAAGAAGGCATTTCATGTATCAAGGCTTGGATCCGTTCCAATCGAGACTTTGTCCTGGGTGAGCCAATAGTCACTGTGGACACTGACCCATATGGTATGATATGGAATCTGGTGTATAATATCACGTTGGAGAAAGCTCGCGGATGGATCCGTCACAGTGGATATCTTGCATAGATTCTAATCATGAGTTCCAACTAATCTAGTTCTCGTCTTCTGTTGCTGACTCCGACTCATCAATTTCATGCTCGTCGGTCTCGTCGATCAAGATATGGTTGTCACCATGCCTTTCTGACAAAATAACCTCCTCACCAACATCATGACCGCTATCCAAGAGTTCGATTGGAGGTGGGCCGTGCTCGCTCGTCGCAGTCTTTTTGTTCAAGACCATCTCTAATCAACACATTGTTTGTTCCTGAATAGTGGACACATACCTTCATAACCGCGAGCATCGAAAAGTATGTTCTTCGCTGATTCTAACTCGTCTGGCTTGTCGAGATGAGTTTCGTTGATCATATTAATGGCCGTCTTGAAGTCAAGGCAAATCACGGCTGGCGGAATTTGAGTGTGAACGTATCAATCGCAAATCGAACAGGTCTCTTATATATCGCATTCAGGGCATTCAGTCATCGAACTTCATCGAACTTCATGGCAAAGTGCAAAAAAATTCTGCTCGTACGACAATGGACCTTGACCCCTATCGCTCTATCGACTTGCAACGGACTGTCATCAGTAGGTACACAAGATATCAGTAAAACATTCAATTGTCCCCGAATACCGCCTAGATCCCTACTGTTATCAATCACATATTGCCCGGGATGCTCCTCAGACGAATGGTGAGCGTGGCTTCGCTGTAGGGTATACGTAGGGGCTAAGGAAATGTTCCGAAAAAAAAACTAGCATGGTCGAAAACAGACAACATCAGTCTATGGTGGTACCAGCGTGCGGAGATAGGGCACGTTGAAGGCGAGCTAGTAGGTAAGCCATTTGTCGATGAGACAATAACCCTATGACGTATCTAGCACCACCTGAGTGAGCACAAGGACACGATGGAATAAAATATCCTACACACCGGCCGGCCATGGCGGAATCAACAACAGCCGGAACGATAACTTTAGCCACGCTATCTTTGACTAAAACAGCGAGCCGATCCCAGTGTTGGATGTCAGGCAAGGCCAAGTGACCGTTAGATGTTACGCCGAGGTCCGTTGAAAAGTCTCCGTTGACGGATTTGATGATTTTGTCTATCATTTCTAGGACATCGTCTGTCAGGTAAATTAGTCTACATTTAGCCGCAGCGAAACGATAGAAAATAGAAGAGAACAGCAAACCTCTGGTCGGGGTTTTGACTCGCCAAGGGGCTGTTTCCTTTTCGACAAGGTTTCCGTCTAGCCATAGGTCTTTCAAGCTCTCAAATTGCTCCATGCTGTTAGTGGCCTTGCGTATTGTTTCTAAAGCGTGAGGTCGAATTAGATAAATGTCACGAGCTGACGCCTCCCTCCCTCACCGTCGTCAGACAGCACGCGTAGTGCACAAGCGGGACCTAACATATGGGAAGGTTTGAGTTGTGATTGTTGTGATTCCGCTGCGGTGTCCTCTGAGGTACTGTCCACGGTGAGAACGCGTGATGCCTGGTACATTGGTTGATGCGAAGTGGGAAGGAGCATGTTGACTATTTCTTGTATGCGTGGTTCGATAGCATCTATGCCATGTTCTGGAACAGTGGGTCAAACGAGGCTCTCCGAATTAAGCAGTGAAAGTTCCTCGTACTTGTCTGAGCCAGTGCGGAGAGGATGGCTACACCTTTCTTCTGAGTCTTCCAGTGCTTGCTCTGCAGATGCTCCACACCTTTTCCAACCAAATCGCGGGTCCACGAATCATCGGTGCCTAGACATGCCTTAGCGATGCGCTAGCGTGGTCTCGTCGTGCTCACTGAGGGAGCGTAGGATCTCCAGAGAGATTAGGCCCGTCCGGATCTCCTTGAGCTTCCCACGTGCTAGCTTCTCTTCCAAAACTTTCTTGATTTCTAAGTCACTTTGCTCCGTTCTTCCCCTGAGGGTGTCTATTCCATTCGATGGCATGAGCAAGAAGATGAATTTGAGAGTGAGATAGGCTTTACCATCTTTCATCAGGTTTCTCATCAAGTTGCTGAAGATCTGCCAACCCTCGACTTGGCCGACTGCATCGTCAAAGGAGTCCGATCTAAGCATCTTGACGATAGATTCGAGAATAACGGGAACATTCGTGTCTGAGAGTATAGCCCCCTTCATATCACCTAATGCGACTTCAAGTCGTGAGTGGCGGCACTATACAAGGTTACTTACCATGCTTCAAGCAAGTGGTAAGGGCATGTGCCCCCAAGAGCGAGCTGTTTCTATGCTTTAACTGCTTAAGGAAAGCACTCGTAACATTTTTGTCGGAGAGATACTTTCGTAACTGAGGATCTAAGCAAAGATGAGCAGATACGTGGGTCTTCCGTCACAGTGACCTTACCTTCGCACAGTTGCAACAGAGTTAAGGTTGCAGCAGTGCGCTCGCGCGTGTCACTTTCTGCGGTAGCTAATGTAAGTTCGCGTATGAATGTCTTGTGAATGTCGTCAGGTTCCCCATCGCCTAGCGTACTCAGTGCGTCAGACCATGCCACACTAAACATACTCAAATCCTTGCTACCCACCAAGGTCGAAAAGCCGACGCAAGATGTGATCGCCTGCACGACCGTTGCTGTTGTTAGGAAACCCTCGGTCGTTTAGGAGATTGAAAGCACGGGCGAGATTGGCTCGGAAGTTGCCATTGCGAAGACGATCAGCAAGTTGCTCTGAAATACGGTCTACGGTCACACCAGCAAACGCAGAGATTCAAGGACACGTCGCTCACGTTGGTCCACCCCTTGTTCCTTGAACAACTCAAGTAATGCCTCGACAGCTAGTAAGCCGACGCGACCTTCGTGTTTGGTCGCCAAGTCGCGGAGCCTAGGCTGCAAAACAGCGCACAAATCGGGCCCTAGTCATATCTCGTGGATTAGCGAAACTCTGGAAATGAGGTTTGATGAACTTACCTTCCGGAGTTTGAGCGAGGGATACAATCGCACGAAGTGAGGCGGTAAGCTGGGCGGGGTCTGAGCGCGATGTGTCACGGTGTCAGAATAATCTATAGAGAAAGGTAACCCGTTACCTCTCCCCGCCAACATCAGTAGAAGCGGGCTTTTGCGCAGCCCGTCGAACACGATGGTTTGAACGTCGCCTGTGCAACGATCAACACGTGTATAAGCCACAGAGTGATTCACAGACGCACCGCATTTCACAAGACAGGCAAGGCCATCCATGACTTGACTAAAGTTGGGTTCTGGGCGATATATGCTATCATCCAGCAGTCGTATGAAAATTTTGATGACGTCTACAGTCAGAATTGACTGCCGGAGCACTTCATGGTTTGTCATGGGTCGTAGAAGGGAAAGAACTCTACGACAATCAGTGTCTTGACGTTTGGACAAAATATTTTTGAAACAGTCTTTTGCCTCGAGGAGCACATCTTCGGGCAAGTCAATCTCTTCGTGGTCGGCTACAGCAATATGTCATTTCGGTGCCTCTTGTTTGTAAGATTATTCTGGAAGGCTCACAGGCTTCCAAGTACGCAACGATGGTGACAAGTTTCATGATGCCAGATCGTTTGCGGTCCCGAATGAGGTTTTTGAAAACTTCCTGCCACCCAGCCACTGCTCGAACGCAGTTCTTGCCCTCCTCTGGAAACTAGATATCAGAACTATCAAGTATACCCAATAAATGTTAGGAACCCACTAAACCTCAGTACGAAAAGTAGCCTGTCTAGATAAGGTAAGGGGATTCCTTGCCGTGATTGCAAGTAGCCAAAGAGTTCCTGGACGGAGGTGTAATCAAACAGTACCTTCTCCCAATTTTCGTCGTCTAGTTCTTCACACGACGCACTGGGAATTCCAGCTGGGAAGACGAAGCCATCTCCCAAATTTGCCTTAGGCCTGTATGTGTTCGCAAATAGAACGGAGGCGTGAATCATCTGACCGGGGATGATGCGACGAGGTTTAGAGAGATGCAGCCTTGAAATAGAAATATAGTCAGATACGCCAACCAGTCGTTCCAATCGTCTTACTTTCTGACATTTTCGCCGGGGCCGCTCCACGACACCTGATGCTTGATGGGGAAGAGTTCCAGCACGCTCCATCCAACAGACATCGAATTACTTCTTCCAGAGTCCAGGTCAGCAGGCGTCCAGATGATGTCTGTTGGCTTCAAGACCAGACCACTTTCAGCGGCCTCCTGACGCATCCACATAAGCGAAACGTTTCCCGCGTGGCAAGACTTTCCGGGTTGATTCCTTCCACCACTTGAAAGGAGGTATCGATATAGAAACGTGATGGGATTGCATGAACACGTACACGTCGGAGTGGCTTCCTGCGAACCAGACTTCTTTGATATTGCTTATTTTGCTAACCCTGGAGTTGTGTCCAGCATCCTTGACCCTCTCGACGTCAGTGGCCTGGGACTTCTCGACATCAGTAGCCTTGGGTTTCTCGTCGTCGATAGCCGTGAGCTTCTCGTCGAAGAAAACTTTGGGCTCCTCGTCAGGAATGTACTTGGACTTCTGTTTCTGAGCACCGTCTGTCTTCTTATTGGGCGTTACCGTGTTCATCTCGTAGAAGTATTCTGGCATGAACTTGACCCGCCGTTCATCGAGAGCAAGGGCATGCCGGAATTCGCAAGCATGTTCCGCGGATGATGAGCTTGAGAGGAAGACGTCTGTTTTCACAAGACCAACAGACGACACCGTGTCCCTGACAAGGACAGAGCATTAGACAACATGTGAATCGCCAGATCAAAAAATACCACTAACCATACCCCGACGAAATGTGCCTTCGTGCCTTCCCAACAGAACGTCTGCTTGAAGTGTCTTGCAATATCTTTTGCATGGATTTTCCACGAGCGAACGGCCATATAGTGTTCATAGACCCTGTATGTGTGTGTTCATAGGGTCCCCAGACAGAAATAATTGGATGTACTGACGTTGCAATTTGTTTGTCCGTCACAGTCTTTATCAACCCAACCTGCAAGGCTGAAGTCAGTGGAGTCGGTGCGGTGTCACGCGTGGGGCCCTACCTCGTATATCATCCCGGCGAGAATCCGCACTTGATAGGCGCCTCGAGAGAAACCTGGAACTCCTGTTGAACAACCCACCAACCTTCGCAAAACGAACTCACCAAACAAGTATATCCGGTCCCCTTCCTTATACTCCTTTGCTAGCCAACCGTACGCGTCCTGTACAATCTCGTCCACATTCCTATGGAGGTTGTGTTACTACGTTCCTCAAAGCGGCGACAAACATCAAGAACCAACCAGGCAATGGCCTCGTCGAAGAGATCGGAAAATGTCCTCTGCAGGCGACTAACGACATGCCAAGCCCTCGGGCGGGTCCCAATACCACTGGAGTAGTATGTTCGTTGTTTCGGGAGCGGGTACTGAGGATCTAAATCGATTTTTGCAAATAGCTTCACGACGTTGGTATTCTGTTCACAGTCATGAGCCGAGACGCATGCACACAAAGGGAAAAATCACAACATTTCGACCAAATTTGTTAGATGTACCGTCAATGCACACAACGAGGTTCCTCGGCTGCACATCCGGGCCTCGCTGCGCTGTGCATTTGGTGCACCTAGTCGGACGAGGCAGCTCCGCTTGGTAGTCCACCGGGCTACTGACGACCTCGCAACGCACAGAAGGAGGCATGGAGAGACTGTAATTGAGGACAATCTGGTGATGGGGCTGTTGGAGAAAGAGCTCATGAAACATTGTCGTTTATATCAGTTATCACGAAGCTCAGCCAGCGCTCGAAATTAAACTGCGGTGCTACAGCACATAACTCTCGTTTGTGGCAGAGAAGTCACTTCGATTGATGCTGCGCTAGTGGGAAGCGAAATGACTTCAAGCGCGCTATGCTCATCGTGACAGGGATGTGAGTGCGAGAGCCTGATCATGAGACTTGAGTGGTGGCAACCTCGTTGTTTATGGATGTTCAACATGCTAATAGTGACGGCACGAACCCTGGCGGAATGGTGTTAGACGCCTTGAACAATGAACGCAAAATCACCATTCGGCTGCCAGAGAGCTTTCCAGAGGCTCTTCGATCGGCGTCAAGCCGCATCAGAAATCCGCATTGTACCAGCACGCACTAACTAAAATAACCGAATTGAATGAAGTGTTGAGTCCTGCTCTCGACCAGCTTCACTATCAGGATTCGTGGCACGTACCCTTAAAATAGTGCTCGTCTGGCATGTTCGTTGATGGCAGGGGCCTGGATGGCCAATTACGTGCATGGACCGTAGTGCTACACAGCGAGCACACATTGATACGGGTGACAGCAATGGACGTGTCCACTAACCGGTCGATGACCTGGTTGGTACGACGGTTGTACTTCCCTGTTGATGACACTCGTGAATCTGCCTGTCTGAGGGGCAGAGTCAACGATTAACGAAAGCCTTTCACGAAGGATAGATTCCAAATGTAAAAGCCGCAGCTTACCATGTGGAATTGGAGAAGGGTTCCGGTCGTGGTCGTAATGCTGCAACCCCATTTGCAAACAGGACCATCCACTCATCAAGCATTCCGACTTAACGGTCGTAGCTTAATATTACACCGTTACAATCGAGATCCTCGTTCTCGCCAACTACCAACGACTACAAGCTGCTTTTCGATAACATCCAATGATAACCAAATTATCACAGGTGGGTTTGGAGGAAATGGAACGGATAGGCTCCTAGCACTTTGAGAACGAGCCTGAACGTTAACGCTGAACCCCTGCATCCGTCCTCCAGAAGTTAGAACAAAGTGACAAGAGTTTCATCAAGGAGTAACACGCCAATGCACCGGTGACGACGACACGGAGCACTTCTTCAAGCAGTTCGTCCTATCTTGTTTCTTTTCCTTTGAAACACACATTCTCGAGCTTCGAGTTGTTTATAACGCAATTCGTGGCGTTTGGGCCTTGGATAATGGGCGAACTCGGAGGCGTCGAGGGCAATTTTATTACTGCATGCACGTCGTAGGATGTGGCATTTACTGCGTTCTCACTCACTTGTCCAACCTGGATGTAGTCACGAAATAACTATAGTGGTATATGAAATTACTATCAGAATTAGAGTCGAATAGTGTGGCCAGAAGGCTCTCTCGAAGTCTAACACCACTTGCAAGTATAAGTACCCGTGTATAAACAGATACAGTGCTGTCAGACGAGGACCATCCGACAAGAGGCTTCATAGATCTATAGAGCAGTATCATATATAGAGCGCAACGAACCATTGTCGGCTGAGCAAATCAAGTCCGGCTTGTCGACCCTCCACATGTACACTCTAGTTCTGTGTCTCAGGCCCGAATCAACTCAGAAAGGAGCTGCGCCACCTTCGTGGCGGCCGGGCGCGTCTTAGCATCAGCCCAACATCGTTTCATGATTGCTTGAGTTTCTAGGGAGGTTCCAGGCGATTTCGGAAGCGATGGCCTCTTTTCTAGGCATATCTTGGTGCACAGTGCGATGATATTCACGCCTTTAAATGGATGCTCTCCCGTCAAGACCTGTGGACGATTGAGCCAAGAGTACTTCAGGGATAGCCAGAGCAGAACGAACACGCATCATAATGCAACCGAACGAATAGATATCAGCCGGTTCTTTTGGGTATGCCAAGGGACCTGTCGATTGTGCCAGCGCATTGACAAGTTCAGGTGCTGCGTAATGCAGGTTACCGCAAACTGAGGATTGAAGGTATGACGTTTCCGAGAATTCCTGGATGACAAGAGAAAGCCCGAAATCAGTAAGACATGCTCTTCCATCATTGTCGATCAACACGTTTCCCTGTCAGCGATCAGAAGGAAGACGTAAATGAGGCAGTATGGAGCGAACCGTGTGTAAATCGCCATGAACAACAGCAGGCGTTTGAGAGTGAACTGTCAACGACATGTGAGCACGCGCACAAAGCCTCGAACAGAGGTGCCCACGATATTGGAGTCCATTGGCGACGTCACGAAGCTAGAACTCGAGGCGTTGGTCATTGAGTCGGGATGACAACGGATATGATACACACCAGACTAAGTTTCTTGCTCAGTGGAAGCTCGGGATGCACATCCAGGTACGCAGAAAGTGAGCCATTTTCGTACCACGGGCTGACCATGGCTGGGAGCGGGCCGAAGTTGCATGTTATGCCTAGGAATGGAACTATGTTTGTGTGGCTTAGACGTGCCCATACTTTAAGTTCCCGCCGAAGATGCTGAAATGCGTTGGAAAGGACACGAGGTTCCACGTAAGGTGACACACCTTGTAAATAACATCCCACTCGCCGTCCTTTGGCGACTGCTCCACTGTCTTCACCGCCACCTGCACTGGAGTTCCGGAACCATGAACGTTAGATGTCCCATGGTTCCGAATCATTGTGCATTTCCAGATTTTCCCGAAAGCACCAGCACAAGTTGGGGATGTCCCCTTCCCCGAGATCATCATGGTCAAATCATCGTATGGCAAATTGAAGGATTCAGTTGCCGCCATTCCATCTTCATTCATGCCGTCCAGCCCACTGCCACGATGATTAGTGACACCTTCCAAGGTCAGGAGGAATACCTCTTGCCTTTCGTCATTGTCCACGTCGGGCTGTGTTATCCACTCTTTGTTCTGCAGGGAGTCCGAACGTTTCTGCGCCAAGTGCTGGCCTGAAGGACCCTCCTTGTCTGGAAAATAAAAATACTTCAGTATCAATGGAAACATTCGTCATCGAGCTGACCAAAGGACCAGAAGATCTCTCCTAATATCTCCTCCAGATCTTCCGTGCTACTTCCTGAAAATTTCTGCTTCAGTTCACCTAAGCGAAGTCTGTCAACATGCGGGTGACGTGGAAAATCGTTTTGACCTCACCACTCGTCATTAAGTCACTGAAAATTTGAGCACCCTCTCTTGCCGAAAGGAACATTCCTTGTATATGTGTCTTTATAGCGTCCCCGCCATGCCCTAGGGATGCAGTCACAAAGAGCTCCAGGAACTAAGCCCTGAATACTACTCATACCTGTGCAAGCCAGTGCGGAGAGGATGGCGGCGCCCTTCTTCTGAGTCTTCCAATCCTTGCTTTGCAGACGCTCTATACCTTTTTCCACGAGCGCGCGGGTACAAGGATCATTCTCATCTGGAGATACCTCAGCGATGCACCGATGAATTCACGCTGTACGTACCGAAGGACCGGAAGATGTCTAGACAGATCAGGCTGGTTCGGATCTCCTTGGGTTGACCAGTTGTTAGCTTTCGCTCTAGGACTGCTGTGATATCATATTCCCGGATTTTCTGCCTCAGGTTATCTAATTCAGATGCATGAGCAGACGGGTTGGTCGTAGAGGGCGCGTTGGGGGTTACCGTGCTTCATCAAGCCATAAAAGACATGGAAACCCTCTACTCGGCCAACTGCATCATCAAAGTAGTCCAGTATGAGCATGTTGACGATACGTTTAGGAACAAGTTGATGGTGGTTTATATAGTTTTCCATTTCATCTAAGTCACCTCTAAGTCGTGCAAGTTAGCGCAGAGCATGAAGTTCACCAACCGTGCTTCAGGCAGATAGTAAGGGCATAAGCTGCCAGCAGCGAACTGTCTCTACGGAGGAGTTGGTTGATGAAGATGTCTAGGACCCCTCTCTCGAGGAGATACATTCTTATATTGGAAACTGACGAACGGTCAGCTCCGTATATAAGCCCTTGGAAATCCTGCTCTTACCTTCACACAGTTTCAACAATGTGAAAGTTGCAGCGGTACGCTCACGTGCGCTGCTTCCCCCGACAGCCAACATCAGTTCATGGATGAGTTTTTGTTGGGCGGCGTTGAGCGTCTCAGCACCTGGTACAAACATGTCGAGTAAATCGTATCAAAAACGCCGGAATCCACATTACTGACCGAGGCCAAAAATCTGGCCCAGGAGTTGATGGCTGGTACGTCCATTTCTGTGACCAGAAGAAGAAGAAGAATCCTGGCTGATCTCGATGTTCAAGAGGTTCAGGGTGCTGGTAAGATTAGCTAGGACATTCGAATTGTGGAGACTCTCGGCGAGTTGTTCTGCAATGCCGATGATGAGACGGAAATAGATATTCATGACACGTTACACACCCTCCTCGGCTGGATTGTACAGCTCAAGCAATGCCTCCACAGCCATCTGACCGATGAGACCCTTGTGCTGTCTTGCCAGCTCACGAAGCCTAGGCTTCACCATGGCGCATGCATCAACCACTGTCCACCATCAACTGATCAACAGAGATCAGGGCAACAAGGTGAGCTGAATTTACCTTTCTGAATTCGAGCAATGGATACAATCACCCGGAGTGAAGCAGTCAGATGGTTAAGGTCTGAAGCAATGCGTGTCAGAATAGTCCATAACAGAAGGCGGTCCAGTACCATCCACCCCCAACATGCGCGAAAGCCTGTTCTTAGTCCAACGAGTAGACTCGGACCCGAGCTGTTGAACTACGGTGTCCTGTAGGTCATCCATGAAACCGTGAGCATGTGTACAAGATGCGCGTTAGTTCAGGAACGCACTACACTCCACGAGGCAGCCAAGGCCGTTCATGATTTGACTGAACTTCTCATCTGGATTATCCAAAATCTCGTCCAGTAGCCGTATGAGAGTTATGATTACATCCGGCATCAGAATCTGCTGTCGAAGTACTTCGTGCTTGGTCAGAGGTCGCAGAAGAGCAACAGCCCTAGGAAAATCTCGATGTTTGTGAGAGGCCAAGATGCCCTTGAAACATTGCCTCGCGTGGTCGAACACTTCTTTCGGAAAGTTAAGCCCAGGTGCGGGACTCCCCCGGTGGAGCTCTTCGTAAGCTGTGGGGACATGAGAATTAGCCGTCTTCCCTGGTTTGAGAATGTTGAATGACGGTCGCTCACAAGCTTCGAAGTAAGCGACGATCATGACGAGCTTGATGAAACCAGATCGTTGCTTTACCAGGTCCTCGAAAGTTTTCTGCCAGTTAGGCACCTTACGAATGGAGGCTTTGCCTTCCGCTGAAGATTCAGATGTTAAAACTATCCATATGACTGATGTGGAGACGAAAGCTCACGAAATCGCAGCATGAACAGCAATCTGTCAAGGTAGACGGGCGCATCCCGCTCCTGCCTACCCAGGCATGTAATCAACTGACCAGCTGTTGTATTATCGAAGAATCCCGTCTCCCACAATTCACTGTCCAGTTCAGTATCTGACGGGCTCCTTATTGGAATGCTGAAGCCACTTCCCAAATTCGCGACAGGTCTATATGCGTCCGCAAACAGAATGGAAGCATGGATCTTCTGGCCAGGAATGATGCGACGAGGTTGAAATAAATGCCCCCTGAAAATTGCAATCAGTGTACACAGATCCAGATCCAGGTACGAAGACGGTATTACCGTCGAGCGTTTTCACCAGCACCGCTGAACGAGACCTGGTGTAGAACGGGGAGATACTCTATCGTACTCCATACAGCAGACATCGAATCCCTTGTGCCAAAATCAAGGTCAGCAGGCACCCAGACTATGTCTGTCGGTTTCAAGATTAGACCTTGAGGAGAAGCTTCCCGACGCATCCACAAGAGGGAAACGTTCCCCGCCTGGAAAGCAGTTCCCGGTCGGTGTCTACCACCCCTTTGGGCCAGGAGATATCAATGCACGAGTTGCATGGGGTGGAAATGAGACATACACATCAGAGTGGCTTCCTGCAAACCAGACTTCTTTGATCTTGCTTGGCTTGAAACGCTTGGGCTTCTCGACGCCGATAGATTTCGAGTTCTCGACTTCGGTAACCTTGCCCTGGTCGGCGGAAACTTCGGACTTCTCCTCAACAACATACTTGGACTTCTTGCCCTCACCATCTCCGGCATTCATATCGGGACGGGCGTTCATCTCGTGGAAGTAGTCTGGCATAAAGTTTACCCGACGTTCGTCGAGGGCAAGGGCGTGCCGTATATGGCAAGCACGTGCTGCGGAGGATGAAGTCGAAATGAAGTCGTCTCCTTGCACCAAACCCACGGACGACACCATATCCCTCATATAAACTCAGCTCACGTGGGGGCAGCTCAGGAAGATGGACTCACCATACTCCAACAAAGTGTACCCTCAGGCCTATCCTGGAGAATGTCTTTTTGAATTCCTTTACCATCCCCCTTGTCTGAGGGTTCTGCCAGCGGATGGACCTGTAGTGATCATAGGCCCTGTATTATGCGTTTATAGAGGTCACGCAGAACACAAGAGGATAGACTGACGCCCCAACTTGCTTCTCCGTCGGTGACCTTATCAACCCAACCTGTAAAGCACGTGAGGTACATTGTGATCAGTGTAATGACGGGTATGAGAGCTTACCTCATGTATCATACCCGCAAGAACCCTGACCTGATATGCCCCTCGAGAGAAACCTACGGCTCTTGTTATCATCCGCCAGGCCCTTCTGAAAACCGAACCCACCGAAGAGGTATATTTGGTCACCCTCCTGATACATTCTTGCTAGCCAGCCATATGCATCCTTTACAATTTCTTCTATATTCCTGCAGCGAGATCGTTGAGTTTCCAAAGCAGATATGCGTCAAGAACGAACCATGCAAATGCCATGTCGAATTTATCGGAGACTGCCCTCGCCACGCGGTCGAAGACATTCAAAGTCTTGGGGCGAGTACCAATTCCATTGGTATAATATGTGTATTGTTTAGGCTGCGGATCCTGAGTCTCCAAGTTTATCTTGGCGAACAGCTTCACGACGTTGCTATTCTGTGTGCCATCATGAGCTAGGAAGGAAGGATGCAGGGGAGGAAACCACATTTTGACCGAACCGATTAGATGTGCCATCGATGCAGACAACGAGGTTCTGTGACTTTGGATTCGGTTGGGCGTTGCACGTGGTGCATCTGGTTGGAGAAAACTTTTCAAATGGGCTCGACAGTGGACTGTCGTGCTCTTGGTCAGAAGAAATGCTTGGGTCGACGGAGGACATGAAGAGTGTCACGAATGTTGAGACCAACTTCGGTTGAGACGGGGGTCGAGAAGAGATCTTCTTTAAATGAGACACAATGCAGGGCGATGGGTTCATCCAGTTCTCGAATGAAAGATGTGGTTCCATACTACTATGTCTAGTCATTTCGATTTCAAGCATACCACCCAATCGCAGCAAACGTGTTGGTCACTGCCAGCAACGTGCTGCAGTACAACCTTACATGTTCAGCTATAGAGTATCATTTGCGGAACACATCGGCAGCACGCATGACTGACCTTGTGCACGGTATGTTCGTCTTCGATCATCGATGAGTGATCTAGTCACCATCACTTGCCAGGGGAAACTTTAGGTTCATGCACCCGGTAGACAGAAAGCACTCATGGAAGTGGGCACAGGGTAGAAATTCGGTCCAAGAAGCACCATCCTGATATGCTGCTCTGAACAAAGTTTTCATAACAACAAACCATCAAAGGGCCCTCATTGCCTCAAGGCATGGGCCTGGCCCAGGCGACATTGTCCACATACTACAAAATGCGCGGCGACAATGTCGAGATTGAGTGGGATGCCACAACCCCAGTCTTTGCGTTCAGATGTGCGCGGAATATATAAAGTCTGGCGACGAGGGGGTATGTGTGGTTCTGGGGAGCACCATGGACGGGAGGCAGTGCTAGTCAATCCAAGTAGCCTCCCAGGTTCTCGTCGTGAGCGATTAAATGTTGGACACAAGTGACCATTCGAGATTCGAGAAGACATAGCCAGACATCGATGATGATGAATGACTAGTAAGCATGTGCCCGATGACCACTGACATCCGTGTATACCGATGCTCAATGGCTGAGAGAGAATAGTGTCCCCTAGGCAGGCCGGTATAGATAGTAGAAAGACAGTCGTTACTGAGAGAGCGGAACGGACAACTTGAAGATGCATGCCTGGATGTAGCTGGATCTGTTGGTGCGAAAAAAAAAAAGTGAGCGAGTTCTTCAGGCGTCTCAGATAACGAGCTTTGCGCGAGGCAGTGGGGAAAAGCAGAGACGACGCGCCACATCGCTTGCTCATTGGACTATACAGTCTCTGTCTGTGTAAATGTGAGGCACGAGAGAATATGAACAATCATTTGAAGCAGTGCAGTAAAGATTCAATTTTTCAGCTCTCCACCAACACGCTCCCCACCATCAGGCTGTGTTCAGTACAACATCCAAAGGCATCGTATCATCCACTACGAAAAAAAAAGCACTAGGTAAATTCTTTTCAAGATCTCCACCACCAAGAAAAGTGCAGCAACGAAAGTGCCTGTTACGCCTATTCACCCATTATCCAATGCTCGGACGCTACGAACTGTTGATTGGGAACACCGAGCTCGAGGAGTTTGCTGAATGCAGCAGCAAAGCTGTGGAAAGGTGAGTTACGAACTGTGCCTTTCAAAGGAAAAAAATGGGACGCACTCCTTGAAGAACAGCTCGTTGTCATCAGCGTAGGCCTTGGCGTACTTCTTGAAACTCTTGTCCTGGGTAAGAACGTAGTCCGTTCTGGAGGTTGGGTGAGTGATGTTCAGCCCCAGTCAGAGTCTGAAAGGAGACGAACGGTAGCATCATAAGAGACTTGGTCTTCTTGTCCTCAAGTTGCTTGGGTCCATTCCAGTTCTTCCAAACCCACCTACAACAATTCGGTTAGCACCGAATATGCGTTTACACCGTCAGACATACTTCTCATCGAAAAGAAGCTTGAAGTAGTCGTTCGTGAACGTAGTTGGCGAGAACGTCCAGGGTCCCTCAAATCCGGATCTGGATTACGCCGAGTTGGAAACATACATATGCCAGAGGCTATAGAACTGTCTTACCGGTCATGATGGCAGCGACCAAGAGCATGGGCACCAGAAAGGGCTACAATTTCTTGGTCGTTGAAGCCCATACGGTAGAAGATCTGACGTTGTTTGGATTGTCAGCGCCTATTGGATAGAACATACACACACTGATACTCACATCCCGAATGTGTGGTGCGCCCTGCGCCGCATCAGGGAGACGCCCATCAGGAGTCGCGTCCTTGGCGAATCCGTCAACACGTCCAGGCCGCCAAGGAATCTTGGGGCCAGCCATCTCCTGGACGGCACAAACACCGGCAAGAGTCCACAAGTCGCCGTAAGAGATCCATTCAAACTCCTGCTTAACTTTTTCCATGAGTCCGCGGCCTACATGAAGACCCGCGTTGGCACCGTGTAGGGACTCGGGCTGGAAGCGCATCGTGGCGTAGTTGCTGTTAATTTACGTTGATGATAAGAATAACCATCGTGGGAGGGAATAATGGGACATGCCTTCCACCCGTGCCCGTATTCTTATCATACGTGCCAGAGGAGTGCCATGCAAGACGGAGAAGGACGGGGCCGTAAGAGCCATCTGAGAAGTAGCATGAGTGACTATGAACTCAACAAACAGCGTGTAACTTTACCATCGTAATCGCCAGCGTCGTCAATGATCTCCGCAATGCGATTGTACACCTAATATTGATTTGGGTTGATGAACCACTGCTGTGACAAGACTACACACCTTTTGATAATCCGCCTTGGTGGGTGTGAATTTGGTGGCAGCTTTCGCAGTCTGAGCAGCAGACTTGACTGCCGTGGACGCCTCCTTTGCGGTATCAGAGGAAGAGGTATACAAGTAGTAAGCTACTCCACTGAACGCGACGGCTCCAAGCCCGGCGTAGAGACCAATGTTTGACTTGGGAGCAGGAGGGGGAACCTCAGTCGAGAATTTCCTGAATGAATTCGCCCTGACTTCGGTACCTGCTCTCCTGAGCGAAGTAGAGAAAACAGCCCTGCGTACGGGGGCACGGAAAGTTGCAACGAAAGACATGATGGTGGAGGAAGAGAAAGAAAAGCGGTGATAAAGGGCGAGCGCTGTTGCTAATCAATGACCTGGCGCACCTTTTTCGCCTCCTGGCCTGGATTTGAAAGAATTTTAGTTTATGTAATCCAATATCGGTTCTGCCGATTCAATGTAACCCTCCTGATTGGCTATACCCTCTGAAACACGCGTCTCCGTTCGTCTCCACCTGTTTTCTGTCTCTCCATCCGACCGATTCTGACGTGAATTACTCGCAAGTGACACCTCCACGATGACGGGGGGGTGTCCACAATCAATCCCATCCTCAGCCCGGAACCTTTGCGATGGACGAGTATTTGCCTTCGCACGCGTCAGCTTGTACCCGAGCCATTCCCTCACATGACCTCCAGTAATTTTCGACCACGACAGAAACCAGTCTCAAATCATCGTATACCGTCTGTTCTCTCTACCGGGGAGGGAGAGATACGAGGAAAACTAATCCAGGTTGACACCATGTACACACCTGCCCGTTACCCCGTGCCCAACTTCACATCCTCATTTTCTTATCATCCTTTCTTGCACCTCCGGCTTCCACGAGCGTCTGACGCTATGACAGTCTGACAGATTTACTCACCCCCCTCGAATGACGACTGGCTGGTCAAAAATAAAAATAGCAGCTGTTGCGTCGTTCGACAGCTCAGCGACCTGCATTCCTCGACGTCCACTGATACTTCTTTCAAAATTTACTACAAACCCACTCGTGCCGTTCCGCACTTGCATTTTGCCACCCACGGCCATCTTGTTGATGTAAGTGCCCAAGCTTAGCCCGAGCGTCCACCTCAGCGTTCCGTCCTTGTCGCTGCGTCCTCCTGGCGTCCATTTGATCAGTTGTACGTCCACACGCTCATCATCGCCTTGAGAACCCAATTACATTGGCAATATCGGCCTGCACCTAGAATGGTCGCGAAGCCACTTGGAGCGCTGAGCCTTCTCCGCTTCACAACCAACATAATGAACGCTCGTTATCCTCGCCATCTATAACCTGCTCAGCCATGCATGGATTATTGGTATCTCTACACTGCTTATCCATCCGTGTGGATCGTCATACGTACATTGCATTGTCTATCACAGCACGGCACTGCCGCTGCACCTGCATCGGTGCCGCGCTAAAACTTTCTCTCATTCGATCACGTGACCCGTACACAGGTTTAGCACTGCCACATCACCCATTTGATCAACTGATCCCAGTAACTGTGACTGGAATAGTGTCAGTACTGCCTTTAGGCTCTACCACGCTTCGAAACCAGCATCGGGGGCGATCAACTGAGCGTGATACCGCATCTTCACGGAATCAGACTAGTTTGGCTTTTCGCCTTTTCGACATATTCTTAGGCGCCCGGCTCTGCGCTTATAAAGCGTGATTATCGTTATTCTCGTGGGTTTTCTCCTTCACAACTACAACGCTTTGCACTTGACCCATACCACCACAGTTTAATAGCCATGGATCCCTACGGAAATCGGTATCCCCCAAACTGGTACCAGACACCCTATAACCCACACGTCTATCTACCCCCTCAGTATGGTGACGCATATCGGCAACCATCGGGATGGAATTTCTGTAAGTCTCGCTCTCCCCATTCCCACATATCATATTCCCCCTCGGCAATTTCAAGCTTTCTCCCATCAACGTTACCCTGCTCGTTGCGCCCCGTCTCCCTTGATCCTGAATCTATATAACAGACTAACGAACAACCCCTATAGTTGACCGCACCCAATCTAAATACCCAGATCTGCACCCTGCCCTAGCAGCAGATACCACTCACGTTCGCTACGACGTACTTAAATCCCCACGGGACGGTATCCTGCTAACGACCTACCAACAAATCGGGCACGCACCCGCGCTCAAGCACCCTACACACGAACTTCGCATCATCTCCAAGGCGTTCCCATGGAGTATCGATATCCGTGCCCCCGCTGGCTCGATGGTGACGTGTACCATGGTGTTTGAGGCCATCTATTCCATGCTCCAGGAACCAATCGCAGATTCTGAATGGGGGATCGTGGTACATGAGAAATCGAAGAAAGAGGCGATCGAGAAAGCTGCCAAGGTCAGGCACGAGAAGGAAAAAGACCACAAGCGGTTTAAGAGGATCGACTGGTTGGGTGATATGACGGCGTTCAAAGGACTGGAGAAGGACGAGGATTTTGAGAAGAAGAGGCTGTTGCCTGGGGCACATGCGTGTGCTGAGACTTGGGTGGTGAAATTTGGGAAGCCGTAGAGGTTTGGGGTATAGATTGGCGTCACGGTGGACTCGTGCCGTTTAGAGTTTGGATTCGATTGGATTGGATTCTGGTGGGAGGTCTTGCCTCGTTGGAGGGCTTCGAAGGGAGAAATTCCCAACTCTGTAAACGCTATATACATTATACTGATGGGTTCAATTAATATGATCGGGACTGCCCTGCTCGTTCTTGTAGAGGCATCGACCTCGAAAGTTGTCTTGACCGTCGTGCAAGTCGCCCATGGTCAGGAACTCTAAGCGTGGAGTTGAGATTGGGGAGCTATACGTTGTCAACGTTCAAATCACCAGTGGAAGCGAACCTCTGGTACGTTGTCTCAGGCTGGGAAGCTTCTGAATGGACAAGTATAACGCAGGGTGTAACAAAACATGTTGGCCAGGAAAACTGAGTTTATGGTTAGGGTTATCTTATCGTGCACGTGATCATATTTTTTTGCCCCTCAAGTCGTGGACCTCGTCAACTTGGACCTGTCCTCTTCCTCCGCTTTCAAGATCTGACAGGCGTTTTTTGCAAAGCCAGTGGTCACCCAAAGCCACGTTCAGATGGTCTCATTCCAGTACGTGCTCGTCCTGCTTCCAAGAGAACCTCACATATCATGCTATCCCATCCCATCATGATCCCATCCAGATGTCACGGTCAGTCATCACCACAGTGATCCCACATCCACCCCTTAGCATCCTCGCACTAATATTCCTCTCAATCCTGTAGGCTGCAGTGACGTCGTGAAAAAGCCTAAACTCGACCAACACCACAGTCGCTGTCTCACAGGCTTCGACTGCATCGACTGTTCCACCACCTTTCACACGCCCGCAGAGTACAAAGGACACACGTCGTGTATCAGCGAAGCGGAGAAGTACCAGAAAAGCCTCTACAAGGGCCCCAAGAATGTATGTACGTTTCAGTGATCCTGACGAGAGTGCTCAGCGGGGTCGTGTTGGTTCTTAGCAAACAGAACCTGGTGCTGAGGGTAGGGGAGGTTTCCAAGGGCGTGGTAGAGGACGAGGTGGCTTCCAGGGTCGCGGTGGATATCAAGGTGGATATCAAGGTGGGTATCAAGGTGGGTATCAAGGTGGGTATCAAGGTGGATATCAAGGTGGACGACAACCTCGCAACCAAGCGACGGGCGCGAACGAAACGCCGCTCGGCACCCCTCAGCGAATGTCGCCTGTGACGACGCCCCCCGACGACTCGCGTTCAACACCAGCAAAGTCGGCTGTCGCTGCACCAACACCCCAAGAACTAGAAACCGCACCATCGTCTGAAAAGCCGAAAAAAGAGAAAAAGCACAGGGATAAGGTGTCGAAATCGAAAGAGATGGTTAGTGATACCAAGGTATATCTTTGATCGTGGCCGTTATTGATGAGCACGCATGATGGTTATAGGCTGGCGAGTCGACGGTTGCAGAACCCGCGTCTGTACCACTACCACCATCGCCCGAGAAGTCCTCCGATGTCACTGAAAAGACGAAAAAGAAAACCAAGAAGGCGAAAGGCGACATCTCTGTAGCAGATGAGTTTAAGATGGAGGTAGAGCAGGGAAAGAGTGACGACTCGAAGGAAAAGAAAAAGAAGAAAAAGTTCAAGGACGAAACCGCCACTGCGGACAATTCCAAGATGGATGTCGATACGCAAGAAAACAGTACGAAAGAGAAGACGGAGAAGAAGGAGAAGAAGGAGAAGAAGGAGAAGAAGGAGAAGAAGGAGAAGAAGGAGAAGAAGGAGAAGAAAGAAAAGAGAGAGAAATCGGAGGGGAAGAAGAAGAAACAGAAAGTCGAAAAGAAAGCTGACGAGCCCCCGCCGCCCACGAGCGCCATATCTGGGGGAGACCACTCGGATAAAAAGTCGAAGAAACGGAAGAGAGAAAGTGAGGATGTACAGGAGGAAGCGGGTGTCGCGGTCACCAATGAGGAACAGAAGAAGAAGAAGAAGAAGAAGAAAAGCTCCAAGCAGGACTCACCTAGTACGGATACCTCATCTGCTGTGGAGCCAAAGAAGGATGCCAACGACTCTGTCACTTCATCGCGGCCGGCGAAGGAGAAGAAGCGTAAAAGAGAGGAGCATCTAGATACCAATGATGTGCGGATACCAGAGGAGGCTAGGAAGGAGAAGAAGGAGAAGAAGAAACGGAAGCACAAAAAAGAGGAGCCGGTGGAAGGCGCTAGTGCATAGTAGAGGACGCCTGGCATTTTCGCAGTGTTATATACCGTAGTTAATGGATAGATGCTTGTTATCTTGTCTTCGATGCCATGGTACTAGCCATCGAGGCTCATACCTTGTTTCCAGCATACTCAAAATGCCCCTAGTACAGTCACAAGTGTAGTGTACCCGTGCACCGTTCCCCGTGCCTCTGTGCCAGTCCCTGCCCCTACTAAGCTGAGTCCCTCCAGCTGTGACAGCGGGTTGCCTTCACGTGCTTGCCTGATTAGGTGAGATCGATTGGTGTAGGGTGTGATTGTGGCACTAAGGATTGTCCTCTCTGCTCTTACGCTCACCGTATCCAACAATAAGCCTTTGAACGGCCGATATGCACGCTATTCAGGCAAGTTCTCTTTCAAACTTCATTGAAAACCACTGACGTCTGTCTCAGCAACAATATTGGGCAGTACGCGACTACCTTAGCCCTGTACGTCGCAGCATATCATATCCATGTCTCCATATCCAAATCCAAGCTGACCATCGCACAGGTTCTCAAAGAAAGCAAGTTTAAAGAACACGGGAGGATAACTCCAGGTACGCTTCTCTGGTCATTTACGCAATGCACGATTCATGATCTCCGCAGAGGAATTCGTGGCTGCCGGCGATTTCCTCTCGTACAAGTTCCCCGTATGGACATGGTAAGTGCTCTGATCTGCGTGTAAGAAGTGCGAGAAGCTTTCATCAGCTAAAATCGCGCTTAGGGAGAAAGGTGACGCGTTCAAGGCTCGTGAATACCTGCCTGTAGACAAGCAATATCTGGTCACACGGGGGGTGCCGTGCCTTAGACGAGCCACTTCCCTCGCCTACACAGATGCTGATGAAGATGCCGAACGACTCCTTTCATTCGGGGACTCATCGGGTGCTGCTGATGAATGGGTAGAGACGCACGCTGGTCGCAAGCCCACTGTCGATTCTGCGGCCAACCCTGGTGAAATAGATGACATCCCGGATCTGGACGGAGAGCATGAGCTTGCAAGTGCGATGGCAAACGTCTCGGTCAGTTCTACGGCCGGGGCAACAATTAGTGAAACGCCAGATCTGGATGACATCCCGGATATGGAAGAAGAGGACCTGGAAGAGGGCGAGGATGAAGCCACTGCTGCACCAAAGACCGGGATCCCTTTGTCAGGGGGTGTCATCGACGCTAGGTGAGTATAGATCCACGCAAAAGGCGCTTTCTCGATCTGACGCTCCGACAGTCAGATTGAAGTCGCAAAAGGCAATCTTCTGCAAGTGCGGACTTATGACGTGATGATCACCTACGACAAGTACTACCAGACCCCGCGGATCTGGCTGATCGGCTATGATGAGGTGCGGTCAGCTCTCGTTATGCGCAGGAGTAGACTGACTGATACGTTGGCGCCCAGAACCGCACCCCTCTAACACCATCTCAGATCTTCCAAGATGTATCGGCCGATCATGCGCTGAAGACGGTGACTATCGAAGCTTTCCCCCATTCTGCCACACTTCAGGCGGCTTCCGTCCACCCATGCAAGCATGCGAGTGTTATGAAGAAAGTCATCGAAAGAATGAATGCAGGGGTAGTTGAAGAGCAACTTGCAGCCCGCAAGAAGGAGGGTAAAGAGAGTAAGAAGAAATGGGGCTTCGGACGCAAGTCTACCAAGGACGATAAGAGCGCCGGCGATGAGGAAGAGGTGGAGGGTATGAGGGTGGACTTCTACCTTGTGGTGTTCTTGAAGTTTATCGCCTCCATTGTCCCGACTATCGAGGTTGACTCGACGACTGCGTTCTGATAGAACGGAGAATGGTTATACCCCCCTGCCTGTCGTGTATGGAATGGATGATGAACTGTATGGGTACGTCGTTCATTCCGTGTTTTGTGTACCATAGAATGTAGGGTCACATGTACGCGTATCTCTTTGCTTAAATATAGTATGTAGTCCAGCTGCGCGCTGCAGATGACCTTGCGAGAATTCAACAGTGAAGGACATCTTCGTGTCAAGGATGACGCGATGGCGGCTACACGGTGTACATGGAAACAAAGAGCAAAAAGATGACCTGACCCTGGCTCGAACAGGGGACCTTCTGTGTGTTAGACAGATGCGATAACCAACTACGCCACCAGGCCATTCCACTTGTTATATGGATCAGCCTGACAGCCACATACTTGCACTACCAAGTTTTACCGGTCAGACAACATGCTACTCACTTGGCGGACATCATGTCGACATTCAGCGACTCAGATATCGACGTATTCGTAGCGTGGTTCCGGGAAAACGGTGGACAAGTCGACACCCAAGTAATGGCCATCGCAGAGATTCCAGACAGCGGACGAGGGGCAATCGCGTTATGCGATATTCCGGTGTGTCTCCTGCCAGCGATCATGTTTTGCATATCCTCACTCTTGCTTCATGTACTGGGTTACCGGTCACATGGGCTTGGCGACGTATGATACAGACAGGTCACACCCTCTTCACTCTTCCCCGCACACTGACGCTCTCCACGCGTACCTCTCCCCTCCCTGCTCTCTTCGGCCTCAGTGCGTGGCGCGTACATCGGTTGCATAGAGGATGGGTGGGGCTGATCTTGTGTATGATGTGGGAGGACGCGTGGGCGCATGAACGCCACTCTGGAGACGGAGAGGATAAGCGCGGAAAGGCGACATGGGCACCATACATGGGCACACTCCCATCGGCGTTCGACACGCCCATCTTCTGGAGTGCGGAGGAGCTTGGGGAGCTCAAGGGGACGGCTGTGGTACGTCTGTTATGCGCACGTGCATTCCCTCGCAAGGGCCGAGTGGTCGAGCTGATCCTGATGCTGATGATGCGATCGCGTTTGGTCGGACATGCGATAGATAGACAAGATAGGCCGTGATGATGCAGAGCGTGCGTATTGGGAGAGGGTCGTTCCGGCTGTCAAGGTGCGTAACGTATGGCGATTGTTTTCAAACCTCATCCAACTTTTCACCCTTGACTTGCACCTGCACCTGCACCCGCACCACTACAACTCCAAACTCCCTGCCCCGTCGTGTGTGCGCATCACAGACATCTCCCATACTCTTCCCACCTTCCCACCACCATAAATGGTACACCCTCGACGCGTATCACCGTGCCGGAAGTCGTATTCTGTCACGCAGCTTCACGGTTAGTCGGTGGACTGAAGATGGCGAGGATGATCACGAAGGAGAAGGGCGAAACGACGGGGACGAAGGAGAGGACATACAAGTAGATACCCGCGCGAACACCTCACTCGGATCGGCCATGGACGTTGACGATCCTCAGGAATCCTCACATGAGGACGCCGGCTCTGTCTCGGATGAGGATGATGAGGACGAGGACGAGGACCCCTCGGATGTGGCCATGGTACCGATGGCGGATCTGTTGAATGCGAGATGGGGGAGCGAGAATGTGGGTTTTTTTCTGTGTTGATTTGTTGGTTTCTTTTTCGTTTGGATTTTAAGTCGCTCGTCTATGTCAGTGATCTACTCTGGTATGGATCATACCACTCACCTCGCCACTTCGCCGATTACTCACTGATGGACTGAAGTTAACTGAGACTCATTCATGACGCACAGGCGAAACTATTCTATGAGCCGTTGATATTACGGATGGTCACTACGAGGGAGATAAAGCAAGGCGAGCAGATCGTGAGTTGCAATTACTTCTCGTTCTTTCTTTACTCACTCTCCCTGACTTGCCTAAAATTCTACCATTCGCTCACTCCTGCTGACGCCTGATGGCCGCGAATGTCCGTGGCTATATCATCGCTACATGCACGTATCATACCATAGTTCAACACGTACGGCGACCCGCCGAACTCTGATCTCCTGAGGCGGTACGGACACGTCGATCTCGTTCGGCTCGACTCTGCCTCTTCCGAACCTACAGGTGGCAAGGACGGGGACGTACAAATGAACGAAAATAACGTCGGAACAGAGAATATTGATGTCAAAAATATTGGCAACCCGTCGGACGTCGTGGAGATTAGAGCAGATTTAGTAGTGGGTGTCATCCAGAATAGATCTAGGCCAAAAGGGAAAGACGTGGGTGAGCGCATCGAGTGGTGGCTTGACGAGGGCGAGGATGAGTACGTCGTTTGTGTGCTTTTTCTGCTTCAGCTTCGTTTCGCTTCTTGGGATTTGGCTTTTTGCGCTCCCCTTTGCGTGTTTCTGGATTCCGTTGGTTGGGGAGTCGCTGACTACGTGTTCTCGCGATCTCTCGCCCCCCTTTTAGCACGTTCCTCCTCTCCACGCCTATTTCCCCCTTCTCCGACTCTCTCCCGCCCCCACTGATCTCACTCACCCGTCTCCTCCTCCTGCCCACCCCCGACTTCACGACCGCCCGTTCAAAAGGAAAACTCCCGAAAGGGAAACTGAAAAAAGGTGACACCAATGATACCAAAGAGGTGTTGGAGGTTTTAGATGAGGTGTTGAAGAAACGCGAGGAAACATATATTGGTGGGAGTGCTGAGGTCAGTGTTCTTTTTGTTACTGTTTCCTTGGATATCATATGCTACTCTGCTCTTGACAGGACGACGAACGCCTCCTTTGTTCTCCCGGTACCCTCACGAAGCACAGACGATACGCAGTCGTCGTGCGGTTGGGTGAGAAACGTATATTGAGGGACGTAAGGGAAGTCGTGAAGGGGATGCTCGCTGAAGTTGGCGATGGAAAGGAGATGGCGAAGAGCGACAAGGGGGGTGGAAAGGGCGGGAAAGGAGTAAGAATCACAGGCACGAAACGCGTCGCCAGTGGGGCAGACAACGAACGTGGTGCTAAAAAAGCGCGCCGATGACTCGAACGCGCACGTATTCAGGGGATCCCGTTGCCGATGATGCATCCCTTCTTGTATAATTGATATTGAAGAAACCTGCGGTTTGGTGGCGGCTCTCCTGCGTACTTTGTTAATGCCTGGTGGTCACTCACACTCTGTTCCGAACACATCATCCATATCCATATCTGCATTCTGGCGTTCGTCCAGAGACAGGTCCTTCTCTCTTTTTCATCGTCGGCGGAACGCGCATCTGCGGGCCGAGACGTCGACACCCTGTGCGGTGACAACGCAAATGATGACTCTCGCGAATCTGTGGGCCCCACCCTAGGATTCCAAAACTTCCTTCCTCGACATTGATGCTTCAAGTCCGTGGTCGTTTCGGTCTTAGTTGCGGCCGCACCTTGAGCAACCGCTCCATTAGGGTTGGCGGAGTGGACTCTGCGGATATCCTGGTACGGCAGGGCACGAGACGCACAGACTGGGCTGGGCCGTGCGCATGACTACGTAGAGCATGCATTTCATTTAAGAGTCAACAAATGAAACCCGGGGACACACCCATCGTTTTTTTACGAGTAGCTACTACGTGGCTCAACGTGGTGAGCAGTCCTCGGAGTCCGTAACCCCAGGGACGCAGAGCAGAGCAGGCGATCGGAGGAAACGGCTCCGTCTCGTCTCCGCTTCATGTGCTCTCAATTCCTGGCTTCCTTCAGCGTGCGGGCGGGGGGTTCTGGACTTTGGAACTCGTCAGGGGGGCGCGCAGCCCTGCTTTCATTATGGCGTAAGGACTTGTGCGTCATGCGTCTTAATTTCCTGAGCTCCGAGTCGGCGATAAACCAAACGAATACCTGTCCACCATATGGTACTGGACTTGTCGCTTTACCTCAAGGATGGCCATACGACTGACTAGCGTTGTACATATGAAGTGATCGCAGGCACCGAGGTTTCGAATGCGTGACTGAGTTCCAGGCGGTGTGGAGCATATCTGAGTCTTTCGACTCCGGATGTTCCACAATAAGACCCACCGCTGCCTTCATGTCCTTGTATTGATCCAGTCCAGTATCTGAATCTGTTGAGCGTCAGCGCCACGCCCGGAAAATAATATTGATATTCGTCAAGTCACTCGATGCCAATGAGCACGGCATACGTATCGGAGACTGGGATGGAAGATGGGTCTGCGCCCGCTGCGTCCGTGATCACCCAGTCTGTCCCGTCGGTGTGTTTTATGTTGTGTGACGGAGCCCGTGTCGCAGTGTAAGTGTAGCTGATTCTCTGGCGGTTTGCAGGCCGCACATGAGCTGATCGTAGCAGCCAGTGCAGTTGTAAGCCCACAGGTTCCTATAACTAGCACATATACCGCTCGCCATACTGAATGTAAAGCATTCGGTGGCACTGAGCTCATAGTAGCTGCAACACCTTCGTCTCGCACTAGGGTTGTTTCCGACTAGCTCCAACCCATGAGTCGTGGGTAACTTGCGATCGTCTCATTTCTAATACTAGTAGACAATGTGGTTTGGTCTAACAATGATGGAGTGCAGTTGTCCGTCTCCTCGCATGTGGAATCGGGATCTGTTCATGTGTGGGTCTGCGATAGGGTGTAGTACCCCCAAGCTCAACCTGGGGTTGGTCTTGTTGGAACCACCAATAGCCAGTTTTCTCCCTTGAGGTCCAGATGCACCATGCAACCAAGAGGGCAACAAAAAACACGAAGCTTCCCATGGAAGTCCACGATGCAGCGTCGCCTGAACGCCACCACTCAGACATGAAAGCTACAAAGAAGAGGACCATGCTGGAGGAGCGTGGTCAGGGAACCAATGGATCGGTACACGCCGAAGCAACTCATCCCCACATGAGGAAAGCATATGGTAGACTGTAGACAATGGCAAGAGTCTCTAGCCCGTGCCTTTTGCGCTGTATCCTACGCAAAAATGGCGCCTGATCTCGGACCATCTCAGATCCTAGCGCTGGCACGAAGGATCAATCAACTCGCCGCTTGAAACGCGGTGTTACGTGTCTCAGTGCGGTTATGCCCCACAAAGGCCAAACCGAGGACGATGCTCGCCATGCTTGTCACCAACGACATATAGCTAGAGAGCTGCCTAAGCGTGATTCCACCACCGTTGTCGACCGACTGTATTGCAAGGAACCCGACGTTGGCGTTCAAGGGGACAGTCGCCTGTCCACCAACCGGTAAGTCCATCCAAGATTTGAAGATTCGATGTGCTCACCAGAAGGTTGGTGTCTTGTAACTGTGAGTTCAGCCTGTTCACGAATATGTTCCACTTGTCTCTGTTCGCGATCCCGTCAACGAAGATCTTGTGGAGCGATCGCACATTGGTCACAGGGGCCATGAATAATAGAGGCGCGCAGACCGTCATAAGCAACGAGGGGTAATATCTCCATCCATAAATAGTCTGGTCAAAGTGGAGTCGTGCGCCTCGTTCACCATGGAAGTTCAGGAAGTAATGATGATCTGTGCCGGTATTGAGAATAGCCTCGAAATTGAAAGTTTTTTGGTTCGTACAGAATCTATGCATTATTCGACCTGGAAGCGAGCATCGATGAGTTTCCTGGGCCGCAATGAGAACAATGTCTGCCATACCTATTATAACCGCGGAGTGTGCGCGCCTTGATTGCAACTCGCCTGAACGACGAGAACTGAGTAAATACCATCCAACCAGTGTGACACTCACGGTCAATCTCAATCTTCTCAATGAGGGAAAGATGATTTTTTAGTTCATCGACGTTTAGAGGGCACGGTGACTGGTTCGAGGTGAGATGATCTGAGATTGGGATGAATAAGAACACCTCCCGTTGCTATTAACCAACAACCTACCACATGTGGCATGAAGGATCATGTCTACAACCTCATCCTTCAGCTCCCTGGTGACAATACATACATTTGGGAAGAGCTCCCAGTGCTGCCTGTAATGGCGTTAGAGCGGAAGAGGGGGTGTGGATACTTGAGAAAAACAGTTCCTCAGACGATGAATACCATAGCTGAGACTTACCCGCCGCCGCGCACCAATATTGCACTTGGATCCCGAGTCCTTTCATGAACAAAACAAGGCCCTTTGGTCAAAATGCCTCGGGCAGCGGGTGCGGGCTTACCTTTGTGGGAAGGGGTGAGGGCACCCTCGCAGTCACCAAAGATCTCGTATCCCTCCCAGTCATCTAACCAAAAGAGGCTCCTATTCCTCGGATTCACAAAGTAATAGCAACACAATACACCAATGACATCCGCCTTGGGCTCCAAAACCAGTTGCACTTCGTCAATTTTCAAAGATTCAGAGACCTCGCGCCTCGATTTCGGCCTTTAGGAAGTCTCTGAAGTATTCGATATCTCCGAGGATTTCCTCGTTGCATATGTTCACCTCCGTCAATGTCTTCTACAGGTGTTATTTTTACACAGAATCAGAAGCATACCCGAGATCACTCAAAGTCACTCACCGACTCGCCGTGCATAAAGTATAGAGCTCCCTCTGGGTGTCTATGAGCCGTCCATCCTTGCGGAATCGTATCCCTGAGAACGAAAGTCAGCTTCAGAAGTCTGACCTATATGTCTACACGAGACGCACGGCGTGTCTGGGTATTTATATAGCATCGCACTGATCTTATAATCATCGTCCGTGGGTACGCTGCAAGTCGTGATGAGATTCAGGTCTTGTCGAGCCTCCAGCACGTCCTACCTCATATTGTGTCTGTCATGCCGGGTCACACCTTCAGCTGACATTGGTGCGAAACGAGGACCATCATAATTTATTGTTGACTCCCCAGGTTGAGTCAGATCGTCCACGTTTGGGACAGCATTGTGGTGACCCGCAGGAGCACTGAAACCATCCGGGGCGGCCCTTCCTGTGGGAGAAGATTCAATTGCGAGGGAAGACGAGCCTCGAACTATGCTCGGAGTTAGAGTTCGGGCACGATGTGATTCACGATATTGTCGACGCGAAGTTCACCCAATTGATATTTCAGAGCCAGGCCTATGAGACACAGACTGCTGAGAAATGGACCTGATCGAGATAGGTGTTTCACTCCGAGGAACTCCAGAGGTGGCTCCGCCATTGAGTGGGTGAATCGGAAGGGGGGAGATCGTGCGGGGCACAGGACTGCCCGAAGATGTTTGTGGTGGTGATGGCGCACCAGCGACGCCTCGATGAAGAGGACTTGGAGTGCGTGAGACGTGAGTGGGAGGATCAGGGCTTTGCATGGGATTAGGCTCATGGGCGCGAATGCTTGACCTAGAACTGACGGGCCGAAACTGGATCGAGTGGAGCGATTCGGTATCGATTGGATTGGGCTGTTCATGTAACGAAGTCTGACTCCCGGAAATCCATGGAATGTGATGTTGTCTTGAAGGAGCAGGGGAGTACGGGACGAGATGGCCAGACGAGCTTACGTCGTAGGGCACATCTACCGGGGAAGGTCCGTCATACTGTGGTTCAGGGGGTTCGTGAGAAGGAGTAGTCATGGCGAAAATGGCCTTCTCGCCATCATCCTGAGTGGTTGATGGACGAATGAAGTGTGTACCCGACCGTGATCAGGGGTTGGTCTGCCTGGTTTTGTGTTCTGACGGAATAGCCGTCGGCGAAGAAAGGCCAAAAATGCAAGTAGGAGACCCCCCCCCCCGACAGTTTGTACTGATAGATGTCATAAACTTCAGGATGTGTCTCAAGAAACAAGCTAGGAGCTGTGGCAGCATTGGGAGACAAGTCGAGAGGAGGGGATAGGCTAAATGATGGAGAAGGCGACGAGATGCCATCGGTGCAAACCTTATTTACATCCTGTAAACCGTCGGGAGCGCCCATCACACGTTGAAAACAGAGCGTCAAACAAACCGCTAATGAAATACACGATGTGTGAGCATGCTCGAGAGTTGCAGACTGGCGTTGAATGAGGCCCGCAGAGGCGATGGAATGATACTTAATTACTTTCTGAACATCCTCGAATGCGTACCCCAAAGCACACTTGCCCTATGCTGAAAGTCAATACTTAGTACTACTTGAAGTTATAAACGCTGCGTGGGAGGCGAGGTAGCGCACCGCTCTTGTTTCTGTCCACCTTGCTGCTCCAACGAGTCGAAGAGCACTGTCTCACCGTTCTACCTTATTCTCGCACCCACCCACTCAGGGTACGAGAAAATCCCAGTCAACCCTTCAAGCCAATCTGCTTGACGCTTAGCGCTTCGACACCTGGGACCTCGCACAGCTGACCTGTTCAGCGCTTGGCAGACCTCGATTTCCATGGGTGTCTGTATTTGTCCTGATTGTCGGAATGGAGAGTAAAGTCGTGAATCTAAGCATGCCACAGACAGAACGCAGCATGCGAGGCTACCTCGATACTCATAGACTATCTGAATAGGTCGCGGGGCGCGACCCGTAACGGGAGGGAAATATCATGGTGTAACGTTCGTCTGGTCCGTGTATCGTTTTTTTTGAATCTATGATGCGTGTACGTGTCAACGATCGGCTCGAGCACTTAGCTCTACTCAATCCTATGTATGTCTTTTTTTCTATTCTAGGTACCGTTCATGTAGCGTTCACATCATGTATTAGTTTTTAGATGTTGAAGAGACGCGAGGAAACATACATATATTGGTGGTATATTGGTGGGAGTGTGTTCTTTTTTATAGGTTTTTGTTAATGGTCCCTTCGAGTTTATAACGACGAATGCCCCCTCTCTTCTCCTCCCGATACCCCGACGAAGCACAGGCGACACGCAGTGGTCGTGAGGTTGGGTGAGAAACGCGTATTGAGGGAGTAAGGGAGGTTGTGAAGGGGATATTTGCTGAAGTTGACGATGCAAAGGAAACGGCGAAGAGCGACAAGGGAGGTGGAAAGGGCGGGAAAGGAGTAACAATCACAGGCACGAAACACGTCGTCAGTGGGGCAGACGGCGAACGCGCATGAATTCAGGGGATCCCGTCGCCGATGATGTATATCCCTTCATGTACAATTGATATCGCTGGCAGATCTTTTGCGTACTTGTCTTAGTATCTGGCAGTCACCTCAACCTGACACCCACGCCCTGTTCTGAACTCACTATCCATCTCTACGTCTTGGGGTTCGTCCAGAGACACGCCCTTCTCTCTTTTTCATCATCGACAGGGAAGTGGCTCCGTCTTCGCTGCATCGTGCTCTCAATTACTAGATTCCTTCAGCGTGTTCTGAACGTTGCTGTTGTTCATCTGGAGTTGTCGTCAGGGGAGCGCCCAGCCTTGCGCAACTTGATTCCTTGAGCTCGGCGACAAGTCAAACGAGTACCTCCTCATACGGTACCAGCGTTGTCGCTTCAAGGATGGCTGCACGACTGGCCAGCAACATGTGAAGTGACCGCATGCACGCACCAAGGTTTCGAATGTCACGATAAGGCTTGCCAATGGAAGCTTGAGCTGCCAAGAGGTATGGAGCATATCTTTCGACTGCGGATGTTTCACAACCAGATCCACCTCCCCATGTCCTTGTATTGGGAGATCAAACTTGAATCACCGTTGCAAGGGCCGTGTTAATCAAACGAGGGGTATCCGCACGGTGTAGAAAACAGAGTGACTATGGGTTCCAGCCCTAGCGACTGTGTCAAGTCGTGACCGAAAGGTGTGGAAAGAAAACCTCCAACGCAACCTGCGGCATCGCTCTCTGCTCCTCCTCCTCACTCAACTCCTTCCAACTCAAGTAACTCTGCCTCGGTATCTCTTCGACAACGTCCTGTACGGCTTCATCACGATCCAAGTTGCCTTCCTTCACACCAGTCGTAGCACCGGTACCGTAATCATGATGCCGCGCCGGCAGCGTATCAGGCCCTCCGACAGTAAACACCCGCATCTCCCAGCCCATCTTTGCGCTTCCCCTCCATCGCGCCGTAGGAGACAACATGAAACGCCCCAGGCGCGTGTTCCTGGACAAGCATCAGCTTGATCCAGTATCTGTTGAGCGCGAGCGTCGCGCCCGGAATATTCGTCGAACCACCCAATGAGCACGGCATATGCGTCGGAGACTACGATGGGAGATGTGCCTGTGCTTGTGATTATCCAGTCTGTCCCGTCGATGCCCTTGATATCATGCCATGGATGTTGCAGTCCTCCGGCAGTCTGCAAGCCGCGCGTTGATTAATACTGACGGCATCCAGTGCAGTATCATCTATGTACTCACCACGGTGGATACCAGAGTAAGCTGATCTCTGCATGCCACGCACACATACTTGCCGGAGAACGTCAGATAGCCCATATCGTCCATGCTCCCAGTCGGCATCGTGACTTTCAAAGCGTCAGCGATCGGATACTCGCACTCCATGAACTCCGCTACTTCTTTCATGCCCGAGACCGTACGCACAAGCGCCTTACCAGCCTCGTCCGAAAATGGAAAAATGGGAAAAGTCGACAGATACCTGCACGGTGGCAACCGAAAAGCTATGCCCAGCCAATTGGCACTCTGTCCACTCTCCAATATCTTCCTCGCAAGCGCCACCGTAGCACCCACGCGATCGTCCCTGCGGAAGTCCAGAACTGGTAGTATCACTCCGAAAAGGCCCATGATACCGAAGACCATATCGACGGGGCGGAACGTCGTGCGCATCATGACACATTGCGTGTTCTCTGACATCTGGCATTGTGGTGTGGACGTCAGACAGAACGGTGGCAAGCGCAAGCAAGTTCGGCGAACGGTGCCCGAAGATTCGCGCTCGAACCACAAAACTTGGCTCTTTTGATGTCTGGTGGCGGAAAACATACATGAAGCCTAGCGCGCAAGCGCTGACAATGTCACTAACCGGAGCGAGGGCGGAAGTTTCTGGAATGACCTCTTGCACTGTTCCAGATTTATTATGATAGTCGCCCGTGGCAATGACACCTAGCATGATGCTGAGCATAACCATTGTACATAGCCTCGCATGTGAGAGGGTAAGCACCTGGTCCATTCTTCCAGAGAAACAAAACCACAGTGTCCTTTGGTGCCAGAGTCTCTTGGAGCGTCCACCCGCGATGGATCCACCCCGTTGGCTCATCGAGACAAGAAACAACATGTTGAAGCCCCACGGGGAGGACAATACAAGTGTGACAACTCGCAGACGTGCCTGAGGACATCAATACGGACGGGATTGGCGCTGGGTGCGCCTGCCACACGAAACGTTTGGCCATCGTGAGCGTGAACAGATTGGCTGGTTTTGCCGCGCCAGATATATGATATAGCGGCAAATGGCGTCCGAGAGAAGTTGTCCAGCTCTATGATTCGTAGGCGTTTGTGATGAATGAATTGAGTACAGTCGATGAGGCGGAAGGTGCGAGAGGATGCGGCAAGAGTAATATCAATAGTGGGTTCTGTGTGACCCGCCTAGTCTAGGGGCAGTTCAAGAATGACTTTCGAAGAATGAATGCTGGGGCAGATAAGCGTGGGAGGGGATGTGCCAGAATCTGGCGGACGGGGATCTTCTGCAGAGTGGCGATCCTCTTCGTTTTTGGAGGATAGTTTATTTATTGAGTAAGACCTGATGGCGGGTGAGTGCCATGAGCGAAGGCAAGACTTCGATCTCTCTATCTGTGCGCTCTAAGAGGGGGCCAGGCATGGACGCCGTGTTGGTGTCTCCACCAGAACTGCAATCGATATTGAAACTTGGGGAGGACATCGATAATGGCAATGACATACACTGTGTCTGGTTCAGCCTCTGCATCTTCAGGATGATTTCCTTCGGCGTTCGTATCTTCGTCCGACTCTCTGCTTGCCACCCCCAGCCATGTAGCCCATGGAAGGCCGCCATACTGAAATGAGTGTCACATCGCTGAGCAGTGATTGAAACAACACCAGGAGCAATCACCATGTAAACCACCACTATTCCACCCAACAAGCACAACGCCGGAAACCATGTTCGTTCCTCGCCTCGAACTGGTAGGAAGTTGCTTAAAAGTGTACTGGATTTAAGAGCGTTCATGGAGTTGAATGATGAGACGAGCAGATTCTAAAAGCAAAGGCACCAGTGCACCCCTCAGTGCACCCCTCAGTGCACACAACAACCTCGTGCTCTCAGCGTGTCAGCTCCGGGAAGGAGGGCAGCTGCATTGATGCTTGAATTAGCGGTGCAACTTTTGCTTTGGCCTGAAGGCTGCTCGGTGTGTTTTGAGGTAATATTATAGCAGCACCGTCGTCCAAGTTATTGCTCGTGATCCCGGGCCAATGTCGCATGGACTGGGTACGGGGCAGCATACTGAAAACGTCGCCATTCACCGCTTCGTAAGTTAGTCTCCCTGGGGTAGCCCGCTCGGTTAATTATACTGAAGTACCTACACTAGTGCGAAACTTACATGTTGCGTTGTGTGTAAGTCCTGTATGTAAGTGAGGTTCCCAAGGAGACTGGGTATCGGGCTGGTGCTTGGGCGATTTGCAGAACGTGTAAAGTGGGCGTTGTCAATTCTTTGATCCGCTCATGCTCCTCCGTCGTGCGCGCGTTTGGAGGCGGAACAGCGCCCTTCGTCAATTAGAATATTGAAAATATATTGAACTATTTCGTATGGTGCGGCGTGATGCCTTGGGTGACGCCGCTGACACGTTGGAATCACGCTTCTGAGTTCGGTGCTGGAAAGGTGTTGGGGGATGGTGCATTGATGGCCTTGTCGTGTCAGGAGGCCTCGGGGTGCTGAATGACTCCATGACGGAGCCTGGAAGACCTGACCAGGTATCGGGCTGCTGCTCGGGGGGTCTGCGAAACGTATAAAGTGGGTGCCGTCAGGGAGTGTAAAGAGATAAGCAGCAGCAGAGGCGGTCCAGCCTCAAAACTTACAAACTTTACCGTAAGTTTTTCGGTGCGCTCACTTATCTCACTTTGCCCTGCCAAATTCGCACTCGCACTTTGCAGCCAATTTGGGCAGAACTCCAGCGAAACCGCATCATTTCAGTCTCTTTTTTTTTTCTTTCTCCAAGGCCACACGCATGCACCGTCAGTCCATTCGCGTCCACAGAAGCACACCGACCGCGACCGATGTGTCGACGCGTTACAGCAACTCGACGCGCTCGCGCCGCAGCACAGCATGTAAGTGTTCTCGGTTCAACATACTAATGGGGGGCTTGGCTTCGTCCAAGTCAGAACCGCAGGGACTCCCCTGGGACAATCGAAGATTGGCTTGCAACCACTCCAGGGAATCCTCACGAACGAAATTACAAGCATCTGATCGTCCCCCACTGCATAAAGCAACTTACCTCGTTCGGCCGGACCTCGAATCGTGAGTCGTTTAGTACCCACGACTCGGACACGCTACATGCCATCAGAAGAACTGGAAATAATAGCCACGCTGCCAGTACCCGCCGAGTTGCTGGGGTGATGGAGTGAGTTTCTCTTGCAGGCAGATGCTCAGATGCGAACCGCCGCTTTCCCGGACCTCGTACTACCGCCGCCTTCCAAAGTACTCGCTGCCAGTGTCACCCCTTTCAACGATACGTCGATGAAGCTTAAGTTAAAGTTCGTCGGCCGCGCGTTATTCGATCAGAGCCCCATCCCAGCCCGAGTGTATACGGATTGCGCTCCAGGCCCTCACGTTACTACCGTTCATCTGAAGCTCACATCTCATCTCAGTTCGCACTCAGCCTTCCACCTTGCAACGTGGTTAAACCGTGACAGAAAAAAATATTGTACAACGTAGGGTAGCGGGTTAAGAATCACGAATGCACGTTACTAACATCGGAAGCCGACGTGAAAAACTAATAGAATACACCGCACGAGAAAAACACTTGCAGGAGCGTTACAGAATATAAAGTTGAACTGCAGTCACGGTCATAGGCTGAGGTGAGTTTGCCAGTGCATGCCAGTGTAAAACTCGCACATGTGATCCAAAGCCTGGGTACTTTCCAGATTCCACAGCGTCACATGTGCACGACAGCCTTTTGAGAACGAGAACACTTCCTACTGCCTGTGGTGCATGCGCGATGAGACCGTCAAAACGACACCGACTTAAATTGAAACTAGACCCACCCGGGCCTGCGTGCACAGCGTGGGATCGAGAACTCCGAGCAGCGCGTTCTGCCTCCTTAGATTCGCGCTCCATCGACACACGCCATTGCTGCAGCTTGTCGAGAGTGTACGCAGCGATGTCCTGCGAGTACTGCTTGAGACGTTCCTCAGGTGCGTAGTGCATGTTTGTTAGCTGGTAGCCTGAGTGTAGATGTGCTAGTACTTGTAAGTTACCACTTGAACTGGGTAGTGGGCTCGTATTTAAAAAAATCTTATACTTAGGATATTGACTCCCGATGACGTAGCGCGTCACTGCACTGTCGGTATCGATTGGTACCTCTGAGACTGAAGCCCAGGTCTCACATCGATGGCGAAAACAGATACTGTCCCCGAATCGCAGTACATGGCGAAGTGAGCCGATGTGTACCCTAGAACGTGAAGTGGAGTGAACTTATCAATGTATATAGTCGGAGTCCAGATATACTTGGAGCACCGTGGAGTAAGTACCGTGGAGCAAGTACCGTGGAGCAGAACCCCAGAGTCTAATCGATATGTAGATGTGCAGACCGGAAAACCGCCACTCCTCGTAATCAGCCAAAATTAGTCTTATCGTCGTCGTGTCATACGTCTACACCACTCTAGAGAGGTATTCGCAGTCTCGACAGCCCAGTTCCACATCACCTCAAGAATGGCTTCGAATTCCCCAACATCCCAAAGTTGTTGGTCTCCCTCGGACTTCTCGGTCACGCTGAACCTCAGTACGTCTTTCACCGTCACCAGTCCTTTCAGCGACCCTTGCTCCTCAACAAGGATGACACGGGGTCTTTGTGAAGGTGATAATCAGGGAGGTCAAAATGATTGAAACACGACTTACCCCATGCGTTTAAACAACTGCATGACGATCTCGAGAGGTAGGCGGGGTGATACAGTTAGAGGTGTCTATATAGCCTAGTAAGCCATTCCTACAGTCCAAAAGATCAAAAAGGGAACACACCTGGTTAACCCAAGGCCAAACTTTGAGGACATCGTTCGATGCTGTGGTCTCCAATAACTCGACCGCGACTTCTTCCTCGGCACCTAAAGCGGATCCAGAGGTGATCCCTGATAGAACGAAATCTTCTTGGTCAGAAGCTTGGCGACTGAACGAGCAAGGCGTCTCCGGTGTCACGTCGCCCATGTGTTGAGCTTTGTCTGTAATGTGATGAGAGGTTGTTCTCTGAATACATGCCAGTAGGATTACCTAGCACATAACGTAGCTCTGTCCTGCCGATGTAACCAGAAAGGGCCCGGGAGGACTTGGAAGCTACGATCGGAAACCCTTTGACATCTGTAGACGTGAGTACAGCCTCTGCAGCGAATACATCAATAAGAGGAAAGCTATCTATTCACTCAGCCAAAGGCTTACCAACATCATTGACAGTCATTCCTGATGCATAAAGTATGGTCAAGTCTTTCTTCATCACCTCCGAGACTACCTCTCGTTAACTGGGCTCGACGCAATAAACATCACTTGAATCTACTTACCTGCCACATCGGATGAGTGATCGACTTGATCCAAAATAGGGTATCCATTAAATCGAATGGCCTCTTCGGCAATGCCGCGAGTTCCAATGAAGTCACCAACGGCTTTAGTGACCAGAATCACCATCTGACACATAGAGGTGTCAACATTTCTGAACGTATGTATGAATAAAATAAAAAGATGTGAACTAACCATAGTCGGCAGGATGTACGTTAGGGCACCAGTGAGCTCGAACATTACCACGACAACGGTGACAGTTATGCGCATGACACCACTTAGGGCAGCCGCCGCACCGAGGAACGCGTACGTGCCCGGAGTGATGCAAGGTATATCTGGATCACAGACAGCGAACATCCCTGACTGCGGATACGCTCTAATAACGACGAATAAGATGGTGTTTAGACGAGATGGAGTGAGTTGACCTATAAATCGATTTGACTATGATGCCAACCATTCGTCCAAATGTTGCTCCAATGGCCATGGACGGGACGAAAATTCCCGCTGGAACCTTGGAGCCGTAAGATATAACTACCAAGCCCATCCGTATGAACGAGGCCAGTAGCAACGAGTTGACCATAGGCCATTGTGCAGATAACCTTGGTGAGTTAGGTTTATTTCCTCACAAGCTCTGAGATAAAGTCGCATGCTTACTGGCATAGATTGTCATAATCACCACCACCTTCACATTCACGGAATAAAATTGACATCATCTCAGTCATGTCGATACGTAGAAACCGGTTTGGGTATCCAACGATCGCGGTTAGAATGGCAAGTATGACGGCCTCCGCTACCCCGTGGTTTGCTAGATGTTTTCGGCGAAATGCTGCGACTTGCATATTGAACTTTACCATGAAAGCGCCATAAAGTCCCTGTGAGCTAGATATCAAAATTTCAGCCGAAAAGCCGGATGATTTGCCACAAACACCAAAGATTCCGAGAATGACGAAGAAAATAATCTCAAAGAAGTGCCAGCTGCGACTGTATGTCACTTGGAAAAGGACGAGCTTTCCAGTGCGAAACGGATTCATGACCTGTAAGTGATACATGAGGATGCATTACCAAGTGTGAGAATATGCACGGACAGACAGCGTGAAGGTAGCGACCAACGCACAAACGAAACTTCGCCACATAGTCTTTATGCTGAATATGTGGCTCATTTCCTGTGGTAGACGTCCAATGAGCGTCTATCGAGAAGGCGAACAATTTTGTATCAAATATCACCTCTATCGAAAACAAGACACCACCAATAGGCGAGCCAAATGCAACAGCGACACCAGCTGCGGATGCAGCGGTGATGATCTCTCTCATTTTACCTGACCTGGGCGTGAACACGGGCGATAAAGGTGTGAATACGTTACAACGAACTTTCACTTCGCGAAAAGCGCTGAAACCAGCTAGCAACGATAGCCCCAATGCAGCACGCTACATGCACGGATGGCCCTTCTTTACCGACAGATAAACCAGAAGCTATGACAAGGGGCTGCTATTGATCAGCACCTACGCTACGCGAATGGATGAACAAAGGAACGTACGAGAGTGAGGCTCTTGATGAAGAACGTTGCAAAGCCAAGGAACCCTTGCATGATAAAACCAGCAAGGATACACTTGATTTCCGAAATTCCAGAACCTGCAGCATATTTTGCCATGGTGCGAACGAGGTGGGCTGCAACGAATGCAAACATTCCCTACACAACATCATAAATATTTCACATGAGAAGGGGGACCAATGGAACGTACCGCAAATGCGACATACACTGACCACCGTATTGGAGTGATGGTGCTCCAAGGGTGCCAAGATGGGCAAAATTCCCCTTTGCTCTCTACCTCCCAGCAGCAGAACTGTTGATTCAGCCACCATCCTTCAACACAATATCCCATTTTGATGTCGGAAAGCCATTCAGTCACAATGGCAATGAACGCAGCGTTTACGCCAATGAATATACCTACTCGACGGTCTCAGCTACGGTCTCGTGTACAGAACAAAGGTAACGGACCAACTAGGGTTATCATAAACCATGATTCACCGGCAGTTAGCAGCTTCCAACACTGTGCCCATACCCAAGCAGGTGTAATTTCACCGTGTACGCCGCGGTAGGCCGTGCGCGCCTTGTCAGCATCACGTATCCGCCTGTTTCTCTCTATTATCGAATCTTGAATCCAATCTGAAAGAAAAATGGTTTAGTGGGCGGGGAGACGACGGCCAAAGCACCGCGGACATACCGATGGTCGTAAAATCCTCGTAACGCCTAGGGACTGGTCAGACAGCATGTGAAGCGGGACAGAATGCGACAGACCGAATTTGTTCTAGTTCTTCTTCATATTCCTGGCCGTCTTGGGGTCGCCTGTAATGAGCTCTTTCGCGAGACATGAAGATCTCGCAGATAGTAAGTACTTGGAGCACGTCGCCAAGCGCGTCGCTGGCAGCAAAGGCTGTCAGTGGCAGCAAAGGCTGTCAGTGGCAGCAAAGGCTGTCAGTGGCAGCCAAGCAAGTTCACGTCACGTGTCTACCCAGAAAAGTCGGTTTCACTGGGTCATATTGTACAGGAAAACATTGTTGAAATAATAATAATAATTTTACATGTTCTAGACCCAGCCAGCCAATCAGATTCACCATGTTCTAGATACGATGTTTTTATGTAGGAAATTTTATAAAACATAATCTCTGATCAATTCATGTTCTCACCTAGTGTTTCAAAATCTAGGAACATCGGTTTTTGCCCGCGGTGTTATATATACTAGGAATTGTTATAAAATTCAATTCAATTCGCGTCAAAACGTGAATAACAATACGTTCGCCTATCATTTTTTTGACCTGCGATCTACAGCTACACAACGCCATAATTACTCAAGACTTTGGTGACAGTTTTGCGAGGTCTGATTGGTGGAGTATCCGTTGCCCAAAAGCAGCAATTGCCCCGCAAGCTAACTATACGGAGACTAAATTGAGCAACGTTTTATAGATGGCCCTAAGCCCCAGGCATCAGAATATTGGTCAAAATCACCAAAGCCTTTGGTGACGTTGTTGGGTTCTCATTGGTGGGGAGTAGGTATCCGTTGCCCAAAGCGGCTAACCAAAACAATTTGCTCATCTCATTCACATCTTTTTACGAACAAATGTCCGTAATATTGAGTTTTTATTCACGGTCACACGTACATCCTTTACAAACTTGGTAAGACCACCACTCGCAAATTGCCGTGTTTAGTACCACACCCCTCATTGTCACATGACATTGTTTGTTCAAGATTACTATTGTCATCGTTACTCCCATGAACCCACAGGGTCGCCAACATCCAGAACGTTGGCCGCCAGCAACATACGCACGCAGCATTTCGAATGGAGCGATTCCATATTCATCGTCGGATTTGGTGCCATGCGCTGTTTTCTCTCGGTTCCTTCGATTCGCTCTTCACGACCTGGATCTTTGGACGACGGTCGTTTGTTTTCTTGACCTGACCGCCACAATCTCTCACCCGAACTGAGCCTGCTATTGCAGGCTCCACTGGATATTGGCTGTGAAGTCTTGAAACGGAATACGCATGCCGAAGTCTGAAATGAGGGGCTCCAGGTATGCTATTTTCGCCCACACCTCGAACGACTTTGAGAGCCTGCGACACCAGCTAAGCCATGGGTACTTTTTTTTTATTTGGGTATAGCTCAGGAACCTCTGTTTCTTTGGTCAGTGTTCACCAATCAGTACCTTCATAATGTCATTCGAACACAGTACGTGAACGTAAGGGGACGTTCTCGCAGAAGTATCACATCATTTTTATCGCTCAGGGTAAAGTACAATAATCACACAGTCAATTCAATTCCTGGACAGAATTCGGCGCTGAGTGGGACCTGCAAGCCTACCTACAAAACGCCAGAATTACGAAGACTTTGGTCTTGCGACGTCTGACTGGTGGAGAATAGGTATCCGTTGCCCAAAAGTGGCAGTTGCCCTGAGCTAAACCAAAACGATCTACTCGTTGAGCGCTCAGGTTTGTAGACTGGCAACTCTTTGAAAGTAAGTTACGCGGTCTACATACTATATGGCACAAATTTACACATTGATTATGGTTTGCAATCCCCGAAATGCCCCAATATTTGCGGATACTTCCGATAGGAATATAATATCTCCATCTGGGCATCATGATGAGCCTCGGTCATGTCCTTGACCCTTCACCCCACGCATCAGTAAGTACATATATTGCTCAATTGGGTCTCATTGCTTGTACCTTCGGCCATTGTGGGGGTCGTCTCGTAAGAAACACAATCGTTCTGCTCATCCTCTCTACGATGACGGATTATAGGTGGTCGTGTTCCCTTGCAGCGCGCAGGTGATATCATGACAGGTACCATTTACAGCTGATTTATCCACTTTCATTCTGATGGGCCATTCGGGTACCCATGAACGGGGATCGCATTTCCGTGGTCGGGTATACATACCCTCGCTTACAGCATTAGGTGAAGTTAAGAAGACTCTGACCGGTTTCCCCGAGCCACTATGCATAATGCGGGCTGACAAGGTTAATCTCGCCTACAAGGTGGAATTTCTACCGTCCTGGTGGATACTGCAGTCCTGGCTTCCTTCTCAAGAGGGCTGGTCGCTCGGTATGAGGAAATCCTTACACGTACGTTCATTCTTCTCGAACAGATATTTTCTTTGCCGCCACGCACCATAGATTGGACACTGATCTAGAACGAACGTTGAGTCACGAGTCATGATCTTCATTCGCCAAGTTTGGAAAAACATGGACAGGAAATTTATATCACAGATCACAGCCTGAACGTCTGAGCAGTGATGGGCTGGCCAGTCTCGTAACGTCAAGCCAGGATGCGGTTTATTTACCTTTTCTTCTCTTCTCCGTACGACCGGTCTTACGGCTGCCGTCAAGCGGCCTCCCTATAGCGTTGTTGCGCCGTGGACGTTGATTATGAAGCGTCATGTCACGATGGGCTCAATAGCAACGCGCTATTTTCGCTGGGTGTTCGATGGGGTCTGGACAGCTGGATGACCGACTTTGGCCACCGCGGGGATTGCGTGATCTATTCTAGGTTCTGGAGGGTTGGGTGCCGTACAAACGGACTCTGTCACTTGTCGCTATGTAGTTTCAGGGAACGCCTTGTTGTCCATCAGCGCTTCAGCAAGCGCCGAGTATATATTCTCCTGAAGTTGAGTGTGTGATTTCTTGAACACCGTAAGTGAGTGAGTACTTAATTTGGTCTTAGGGGGTTAAGTCACCTATTTAGATTTATTACACAATGAGCGGATGACTAAGTACAGGCCTTTACTCGGGACCCGCAAAGCCAACTCGAATCACTGTAATATCATGTCGACCACAAACGTCGTCAAGGTTCCATTCTTCAAGAAGGGAAAATCACGACCAACGACCGCACGCCGCAGATCAGGCTCACCGCCCGCCGCGGCCGTACACGCTCACGCTCCCGCACCCACGTCCTCGTCCAGTAGTAAATCTAAATCAGAAGTTGTCCTCCCCGCTCGCAAGGCCGCCACGAACCTCTTAAGCGCTGGGACAAAGCGCACAGCCGCACAGAGAACACAAGATGATTTTGATTTTGACGATGACGATGCGACGCGGAGGGAAGGGCCGGACATCAAGTGGACAGCTGCTGGTTCGCATCTAGGCGCCGCTATGGAGATCATCGCGGGCGACGAGATAGAGGCGGTCTTTGCGAAACGACGGAGGCAGGAGAAAGAAAAACGGGGAGAAGACGAGGAGGAGGAAGCGCCTGACGGGCTGTACAAAGGGCAGAAGGCGTACCGCACTCATTTGAAGAAGGATAAGGAAGTGCCAAAGGCTATGCGGGTCGGGCCTCAGCGAGGCACGAGTACCATCCGGACGGTCACCATCATCGACTATCAGCCAGACGTGTGCAAGGACTACAAAGGTGTGTGGATTTCACACTTGCGGTTAGGATCTCCGCTGATGGACAATAGAAACTGGCTACTGCGGTTTTGGTGATACTTGCAAGTTCTTGCACGATCGTGGAACCTGTAAGTAGATTGAGTTTTTTCCAGGGCTGGCCTAACATGGCATTCGCAGATCTTGCAGGATGGCAACTTGACAAATTAGCCGAGAACCCCAAAAAACAGGTGGATGACGAGTCAGATGCTGACTCTTCCGACGAGGATATCCCTTTTGCTTGCCTCATATGTCGAAAACCATATACAGAGCCTGTGGTCACTCGATGTGGGCATTATTATTGCTCAGCATGTGCTATTAAACGCTACGCCAAGAACCCCAAGTGTCTAGCATGCGGCGCTCCGACCGGAGGCATATTCAATAGAGCCGACAAAATCATCGCCAAGCTGAACAAAACGCACGGTGACAAAGATGAGAATGAGGAAACCCGAAACGACAACGAAGGCGTCAAAATTGAGGGCCTTGCTGACGAAGATGGTGAAAGTGCTAAAAGTGACCATGACGATAGTTCTGGGGACGAAGAGTAATTTAATACATTGTATGGCCGAATCTTGTGCATCCGGTAGCCTGGCTGTAATCTTATGTCTACCCTCTCCCCGACAGGACAGGTTGGAGGCTTGAGTACGGATCTTATACACTATCTATCCTGACCCGAGGTAGCTCCGTGCCAAAGCGAGTATAAGGCCTCGCCCAAACCGCAGCATCGGCGAAGCAGTCGACGTAGGCCTCGGTCGTGCTGGTAAAATTTGCAAGGCATGGATAAGCACTGCCTTTACAACTTATAGAAACAGGATCAACCCTTCCGTAACAAGACAACGTGCCCTGCCGCGAGCGCTCTGTTTTCATTGGCCAGCCTAAACATCTTTGAAATCTGATGGGAATCGCTCTATGGCCTTATGGCCTTAAGGCCTTATCATTGACACTGACTTGTCCCTCCGAGGACTTTTTTTTTTCTTTTTTCTTTTTTTCTTTTTTTTTTTTCCTTTTCTTTTCATGTTTTGGCGCTCGTCTGACTAACATATTGGCACGTTCCAGGAGCACATGTGCCAGCAGCCGTTTCAGATACTGGAAAGAACCAAAGTAGTACTTGCATCATGGTGCGATGCTCCGAAGTCCTCCCCATTCACGAGTCCTTTGTCATAATCGCCTCAGCCGGGGTACAGCGAGACTAATAAGTCCACGGGGGCAGCCATCAAGGTCCTCTGACCATCACGCCTAGGATGGAGATGCCGCCAAGCAAGCCACAAAAATGTATCTGAGCCAACGCAGAAAGGCAAGCCCGGGAGGATGGCGTACAAGCACCACGCACCACGCACCACGCACCACGCACCAAGCACCACGCACCACGTACCACGCACCACGCACCAGAAGTGGACGTCGAGGGACGGCTGCTTCTCGCACATTCTATGAGGGCCTCGCCGGCATCCGGCTGCCATGCTGTAGCACGCCCTGCGATTGATAGCCTCGAACGGGCTGCCTCCGAGTGAAACGGTGCGTGCCCAGATTATTCTTGCTACCCCAACCACGATATCACATTTTAGTGGACATGTGGCTAGCAGGCTAAGCCGCAAGGCATAGATCGGCATTCAAAGCCCCTTGCCAATCTCACAAACCCCCCCCCCCGCCATTCAAAGCGTGTAAGCCTGTCCATGCGTCTCAAGCGAAAACCTTGCGCAGGGAGGCTAGTCGATCTACATACATTGCCGGAAACACAGCCAGTATTTGAGCTCTGCAGCGTTGGATGCTGTGCGATGGAGCTAGCACAAAAGCAGTGTCTTTTTCTTTTTTCATACGATCTCTCGACTTTCATACGAATTTTAGGCCCATCGCCGGCCTGAAATCCCGACACCGACATCATTCACCGAGTCCGAGAGATCCGAGGCCTATTTGGCAACTGCGTATTTGCGGCAGAAGTATAATGTAGGATTTAGTGCCTACCCGAATCCGCCTCGGTACGTTCCATCTAGGAACAAATAGGTACGATATGGGGAAGAAATTGAAGGGAAGATCCTTCCGAGCCTAACGCAATTCCGGAATACAGTCGAGTACACGTGTATATTGAGAGAGCAACCAGCAAAAGTACTATGCATGCAGCGTCTGTGTGTGACAGAAGAATTAAATGAAGCGTTATATACTTGGTCAAATATATGTATGATCGAAGAATGTACAGTGGTCGAGAGCGTTATGAAAGACAAGCCATTTGGCATGTAATCCTCGTGATTTGGCATGATGGCACCTACATACGTCGAAAGTTCAGGGTCTCATATCTATTTCCAGTCTATCGATCAGCAGGCATCTCGTCGCATCCGTTGTCAAGGTGGCGTTTGAGCGAGTCTGCACGGCTGAAGTCTTTGCGACAGTAACAGCATTTGTGGAGGACCGGAGAAGACGCGTGTACGGTCTCGTAATGTCTTCTGCGGTCGTGCAGACGGGTAAACGTGCGCTCGCAGATGTCACAGGGGTAGCGATCCCCAGTGGCGGTCAGGGGATTCACTGGATAAGACCCGTGCGCGGGTCTCCCGCCGTGTGTAGGTGAAGGCGAGTGCAAAACGTGCTGAGGGTTGGGGGACATGTGATAGTAGGGTTCAACACTCGCGCGAGGACGCGGCGAAGATGTGGATGAAGTTGATGAATAGACTTGGTAGGTCTGTGATGGAGTTGGGATGAACTGCTGCTGGGTATGATGAGGGACGTGTTGAGGGGATTGTGGGTTCATGCGGCCAGAGGGAGTGGAAGTAGTGTACGAGTTCGGAGGTGAGTGGGGCGTGGCGTATTGTTCAAGAGCATTGCCCTGCGAGGTAGCGGCGAAGTACGAGCGACGGTCATCTGCGACGGCTTGGGAGCTCTGTGCGGGGTAGGAGAAGGGAAAAGGTTGAGTCATGGTGTTTGGGTGGTTGCCTGTGGTGTTGGATCAACAACGCACTCTAGTCGAAGAAGAAGAAAATAGGTTACCTGTGTTTCCGCTGGGCATCTGTGGGCTGACGGCGTCGTACGACATGGCGGAGTGATGGTGAGACGGGTCTGCGTAACCGGCGGTGAAATCATTGGGATGGGAGGGCTGTCGGGAAGGAAGAGAGGAAGGGTGGGCCTGACGAACGTTATGAGCATAGTGGTTGTAGTGCATCGTGATGCTGAGGGATGGACGAGACTGCAAATCGAGTCCCTCGCTGCATTGATCTTTATATACGAATTGGCTCTGTAATAACCCGGGGGTCGCCTGTCATGGCATGTCTTAGTAACGTCCCTTAATGAATGGATTTGTTACTAAATGATTACCTCTCAGAGTGTAGTAAAAGACTACACGCCTGTATCATTCCGATAGCCATCGTGGATTCCAGCGGAGCCGGGTCCATTCTGACGGGTGCGATTGTGCAAACTAGTACGGTCTAAAGGGGAGCAAAGATCCATAGAGAGGGTGATATCAAAAACAAGGATTTGCTTCGATCATGGAGTTCTAGATGTCAACCTTGTGTGAGTTTGTTCGGGAGGTCGTTCTCCGTACAAACATGGATACAAGCAAGGTTCAGGGTCAACTGCGGGGGCACGGCCTTGGGCAGTGTATGGAGCCTTAGACGTAGGAGTCAGGAAAACGAAGGTTTCATAAGATAAAATTTGACGGACAAACCGAGAAAAAAAGCTGTGGGACTGAGATGGGAGGAACTGTCCAATTGGGATACCGGCAGGAGATCGGTGAGTGTAGATGTAGTAGTACTAGACTAAAGACTAGAGTAATTGGGGAGTGTTAGTGCCTTGACCGTACTAGAGATCGAGTCGGATCGTCCCTGTCTCGTAAGGGACATATATCAGTACTTTAAATCTGGATACGTTGCACCGTATACGGCATCTTGATATTGGCGACCGCGACCCTCTTTAACGAAAGTTGTACGCACGCTGCTTTCATCTAACGTCAAGTGGAAAGATCCTAATATGCAGATGCCTGCCAGCCACGGTTATGCCAACGGTTGATGTCATTCCACGATCGGTGATACATGTTATGCATACAGGGCACAGCTGACACCATAGACGAATTATCAGATAGGGAAGTAAATAGCGCAATCATCCCCCCCATGGCCCATCAGCGCGTAGTCCTCTGTCAGAGACCCTGTCTTGATGTGCATATAACCGTAACCGCCTGAATCTATATAACGAATCCGAGGACCCCAACAAATGAATGTTGAATGTAGGCGAGATGCGCCTGACTTGAGATACTTGGGCTATCCAACTGATGTGACTGCCCCGAGAACCGGGGAATCGGCGAGGTCGTTGAGATTCGAGAACCAGAAGGCGCAAACATACCGAAGAGATGCCGAAAGTGCCAGATGAAGGGTGAAGCAAGGCATTGATTACTTCACAGTGACGCTTTACACACACACACACCGGTGTCAGAACTTGCGGATATCGTTTTGAACTCACATCAAGGATAACGTGTGCCGCGCGTCCATCGATGTCTAGCTGGCGGATGCGCCCATTCACAAGAGCAAGAGATCGATGGTAGTTCATATGAGATACATAGGCTGCCGTGCTGTGAATAAACCCCTGCTTTAGTACACCAACTTACTTGATTTGCAGACGGAGGAACGATTCCCGATTTGCGCGTAAGCTTTAGCCATGAAAACAAAAGCGTGGACTTGGCTATACCTCGGACTGGTGGTAGATTTTCAATATACATGGTGTTGATCTCCCTCGTAAATTTCGGAAGCGACAAAATCTTGAGAAGCACTTCTTCAACCACAGACACGAGTATCAATAACAGTCACTATGGAAGAGCAAACAAACCTGGAGGCGTGGAGCTGACAGTCTTCTCCGTCAGATAGATGTGAAATGTAAACAAGTACCACGGAAACGCGAAAGCCTCGAGGACGGGATCAGGAGCAGGCACAGCGATGCTGGCAGTAAAAAAAATTCCGTATGCGCTGTTCTCGCAAACTTAACTTTGACCGTACCCCACCGATGTGATTTATCAAGGTGAGTATTCGTACTTTACGCACCTGCCAAGCCTGTGACATTTGATGATACAAATCTGGACTAACAATTGTGCGTAACAAAACACAGAATATTCGATTATGAACAACTGCTAGCGATCGTGCAAAGACTTTTGAGATGGACGACCTGTTTAACAAGTCATATGTACAAACATGGACAAATAAACGGCTGGAGAATCGAGATGACTCCTTCCAACGCCAGTCACTTGGAAATAGATCTTTCGGCCCACAATATGGCGCCTTTCGACCTCGACGCGTGTATTGAACAATTGCTACGGAAACAACTCCTCCATGAAGCCCTCTTACGCGAAATATGCGAAAAAACAAAAGAGGTACTCATGAGGGAATCTAATGTCGTGCATGTCAGCGCTCCAGTGACAGTCGTTGGAGATATACATGGGTGAGTGGCTCTCGCCACACCATATCTTCCACGTTCATTAATCACACACCCAAGTCAGTTTTACGATCTCATTGAAATATTCCGCATAGGCGGATACGCCCCTCATACAAATTACCTCTTTCTGGGTTAGTCCACATAATATCCATGCTCCCAACAAAACACACCCTCATTGTTTGTTTGACTCATCATCCCAGGTGACTATGTCGATCGCGGCTTATTCAGTGTTGAAACAATCTCTCTCCTTACGTGTCTCAAGCTGCGATATCCCGACCGCGTTCAATTAATACGTGGAAACCACGAATCCAGGGCAGTCACACAGGCAAGTTCCCAACACCCTGATTCAGCGGCTCCTCTTAATCGCTCAATTCAATCAGACATATGGCTTTTACACCGAGTGCGTGCGAAAGTACGGTTCTTCACACGTTTGGACATACTTTACCGATATGTTCGACTTTTTGACCCTGTCCGTGGTCATTGACGACCGGATATTTTGTGTTCATGGGGGTGATATCATTCTCAATCCGTCAAAAAAGCATACCAACTGATCGATTCGATTGGTTAGGGCTCTCCCCCTCCATTCATTCGGTGGATCAGATCAAAGTAGTGGACCGCTTCCGAGGTAGGTTACCCTTTTCTTCTGTGCTCCACGCCTCATGGCCTGGTAGAGATCCCGCACGAGGGACCCATGGCCGATCTCGTTTGGTCAGATCCTGATGCAGAGAAGGAAGATTTCGCAATATCACCAAGGTCAGAACTTTCTCGCACACAGCTTGCCGGTGCATCACTCCGCACACGTCATTTTATGTATGTACCAAGTGCCTGGTTGCTGAACCCTGGTCTACAGAGGCGCGGGGTACACGTTTGGCTCGGGCGTCGTACACAAGTTTCTGGAAACTAACAACATGTCGCACATCCTGCGTGCACACCAACTTTGTATGGAGGGATTCTCGTCGCTATTCGATAAACACCTTTCTACAGTTTGGTCTGCACCGAATTATTGTTACCGTTGTGGTAATTCTGCAAGCATTCTTGAAGTAGGGCCCGGAGAAAGTATGTACTTCAACGTATTTGAGGCGGCTCCGGAGAACGACCGCGACGGACCAAGTCATCAAGCTGCCCAGAACGCTGTTGGAAAGGTGTGTCAGCAGCTGGTCACCGAGTCCGCCGCAGTCTAACCGCGCTCTCGGTTGATCATCATGACATCGACGTCTCGCCCTATATCTAGCTCCCCGAATACTTCCTCTAGAAACGCCCCGCGATCGAGGTGATGACGTTTCATCGGACTCTGTGTTAGAGATAGCTTGGATCTTCGTTTCCCCCCCGGCGGCGATTGTGGCGCCGCAGGTGGCTGTAGCAAATCACGCACGCAATAACTAACTTGTAATACGGCTTCGGATTGAAGAGCTGCTGCTTAGATTACGACGACGACAACATGATACCCTGACGCAACGTTTTACCTGTGTATCACTTGACATCATATCATATGTTGCTACCTTTTGTGCATGCTTGACTGCCCCTACTCATCAGGCCGCCGAGTACGGACGCCAGCACCTCGCCACATCATCTGCATGATATGTACTTGATGCATGATGGCCGTACCCAACGGGGGCATCAATGTACTTCTTTCGCACAAACCCAGGCAACCGGCTCTCAACTTTACATGTATACCAACCCCACTCAGGGCGAGAACAGTGCAGAACGCGGTCCGTACTCGGGGGACGGGAAAACCCATGCATAAAAGTGGCCGAGATCGGTCCATCATATGCGCGCCTACGCTACCATCACTCCAGCCAGCAACTCATCCACAACTGTCCCCCCCCCAAAAAAAAAGGAAGGACCAAAAAAAAACGATCCCATTCGCTAACGCTTTATCAGCCATCCAGGTAAACGGAACCTCGAGATGGCTATTCGCTTCAGTCTCGTGGGTGGCGCGATCACCACTAGAAGCACACAGACACACACGAGCCCGATCGCCCGCGAGCCCCATCTCTGCCACCACAGCACTGCAAGGGTGCGCAGCAGGTCTCGTTTGCGCCGACGGACGTGGCGGACGGTGTGCGGATTTGAAGACGAAGTAACGACCGGATAACCAAAGAACGGGTTCAGAGATGATGTTGGCGGAAGGAACACGGAGGACGGTGGCCGTTTGATCGACGGACCTTGTAGGACTTGGGCGTCTGTAGATCGAGGTGATGATACTGGGTAATTGAGAGGATAAGAAGGTGCATGCATCCTTTGATATTCGGAACGGAGTGCGTCCTCGATCTGATCAAGAGGAGGTAAGGAACCACCATACTCTGAAGGGGAATCATATTGTTGGTCAGATCTGAGTTGATGATCTGGAGAAGCTCGAGGTCTCACCTGCTGGGAGTGTGGCAGGCGAACAATAATCGAGAAGCTGGGCCCTGGATGGGAAGAACACACGGGAGATTGCAGATGAGGGAAGAACACGCCTCACCCACCGGTCAATGATAAGCACGCAAAAAAGAAGCGAGAAGAACGGAGACATACTTCGCAACGGACCATACACCTGAGTGCATCCATGAGTAATTGAGTAGAAACACTTTTTTTGGAGCGACATTAGCCTCATCATTCCGTCAGTCTTTTTGAGCATAGTCAGGTGCTCACCTGCTGCGAGCATTCCAGGATATCGTTGTATTACATCCGTTAAAAGCCATGAAAAAAAATCGAGGGTCTTGCCGGAACTAAGTCAGAACGAACCAATTGAATATAACAGGGACTGGACCCACAAAGTTTTGTATTAAAACACCCTCGAGATCGACCAGGACGATAAATTGCAGCGGAAATCGCTCATTATTATCATGGAGATCCTTGATGTGTCTCAAATGCAGACGAAGACGTTCTACCTCTTGTAGAAGAGCATCCTTGGCGCTCGTTTCCAAGCCTGGGAGGGAAGAAGCTTTCATAAAGACCATCGGCCGACCCAAGGGGTCAGTAATCGGCGGAGGAAGACAATGTAATAATTTGAGTTGAGTGGCACGGAGGGCGGGACGGAGTATGTGTAAACGCCATATCAATATGGTGCGTATCTCCTCCAAAGCAAAGGACCTGGTAAATTTATGGCGCTAAAGAGGGACAGAGACTTGAGTGAGGGCCATATATGGTTATGAACATGCCTCTGCGATATCGCCTACTCACCCTCAAAAGTCGGAAGACTGATGCTGCAGACACGGCGTGCGACGCGTCGATTAATTTACGTCGGTGCTGGCAGACGAGAAGAATTATTTACCCGTATCGTTGAGCCATTCGGTGATCCATGCCACATCGATGTCCTGGAGACCTAACTCGATTATTAAATGGGGCAATACATCCTGGTTCAATGTATCCAGGATAGCGGAAACGTCTGGCTGAGCTGTGTCGTATTGAATGACGAGTTTCTCGTTATTTTCATGTAGAGTAGAGTGAATGGCATGGTCTGCCATAGGCCGTGGGGATGGAAAGTATACAAGGTTCAGCGGGTTACTTGATAGTTATGTACTAGTTCCTTCAAACTCTGAGTCTCCAGTGAAGCTTTGCCCTGACTAAAGCTTGTTTCCATTGAAACTGTTGTGCACCATAGACAGTAGACACTTCCCACGACGGTGACCCCAGTGAACTTGATGTCTTTCGCCTTCGTCCACACACTCTTCAAAAGTAAAGTACTCCCACTGGAGATCGCTATCCGACGCTCGCGGTTTGATTAACGTTCTCATGCCGATACCCATCTCGAAGTTCCCCGGGAGTCGCCCGACACTGCCATGAAATCGATTTTTTTGTCAAGGGCGGTGGTACTTATAAAGGCTAAATCAATTTTGGATCAACTGTTCATCCTGTTTTTTTTTTAATTGCTCAGAGCGTCCGTTGGGATTCTTTCCTAGGTACCGTGTACAGCATAATCCAATGTTCAAGATATGTCGCCAGCACAACGTGACCTCACAATGACCCCGACAGCGAGCAGGAAAGTATTTATGGTTTGTGTATCTTACCCCACGGTTCTTCGGATGACGTGGCATAATCTTGATCTTTTAGGCTTCAATGATACGTTCGCATGACACATCGTTGATACAGTGAACTGGACCAAACCGCTACAACGAACGTGAAGAACCCGGTACTCCATCGACAAACCAAAGGAGTGTTCTAGTATCTGCAGACTTGATAAGTCGACAATGTTCTCCCTTGTGTGGACTTGTGACGTAGTTATGAACTTTGTCCTTGGTCCGACTAGGTTCGTCGAATGCCAGCAAGACGATTGATATGTAATAGCAGTGACGGTGACTATACAGTAGCTCAGCATCAGATTACACGAGGAAAGTTCATGTAGGGATGGTATCAAAGTAAGATGGTTTTATAAGGCTCTACCTCCGCAATGAGCAATTGGTGTCAATAAGCGCACGGACGGGTCACACCCGCACAATCTTTTACCAGTATGCACCTCCTTGCCTATATTAATTCCACCTGGATGCGCCTCCTCGCCTTCTTTACTCCCCCCTCATCCTCTGGTTTGTACTTGCCCGTTGTTCCCTGTCCCTTCCTCACCTGAATATCCCATCCAGGAAAGCATGACTTCTGTTCCAAATACTAACGCCACTGTCAATGGCACCGAGTCCATAGCTACTGTGAGTTCAACGTGGCCCCTTCTGTTTCGGGAAATCATCTTATGCTTTGTCAGCCTTCTCAACTCTTCCGAGGTAGACGGGCATCCCTCACTCTCGACGTCGTCGTCGTCGGTTGCGGTTTAGGAGGTCTCTCCGCAGCATACTGTCTCGCACAGGCTGGACACAAAGTCACAATCCTCGAGAGCGCCTCGGCTATCGGCGAGATTGGCGCTGGCATCCAGGTCAGCCCTAACCTAACTCGTCTCTTGATCCGGTGGGGTCTTGGACAACGGCTCGAGCAAGTAGCCGTCAAGCCTGATGCGCTCACTTTCCGGCGGTGTATGTATAACCACTTACCAGCCTCGTTCCAGACCCTGACTCGCTCCACATGCAGGGTGCACGGGTGAGACGGTGGCCTGGACCAAGTGGGGAGAGTCAATGGATGAGGCATATGGTGCACCGTACTACCACATACACGTTGAGTTATGCGCCTACGTGCCAATTCCCTTCCTCACGCCGTTATCAGAGAGCCGATTTTCTTCAGATGGTATTCGATCTTGCCAACCCCCATACCAAAATCCGTACCAATTGCCGAGTCGTGGCGTTGGATCCATCAATACCGAGTCTGACACTCGAATCGGGTGAAGTCATTCGCGCTGACCTAGTAATCGGCGCAGATGGCGTAAAGAGTATTACCAGAGAATACGTCGTCGGTGGCCCTGACAAACCGACACCGACAGGGGATGCAGCCTACAGGGCTATCATCCCGACAGAACTCCTCCTCAAAGATCCAGACCTGAGACCTCTTGTCGAGACACCGGAGATGGTTGGCTGGCTGGGCCCTGGGCGGCACATCATGGCGTACAATATTGTGGGTCAACTATGCTATGTTCCTACCTCTCTTCGGGTCCTCCCGTCACCATATGACTTGTCCCTTTTCGAAATAACGCTAGGCGCAGGACATCAGCTGACATATGTTCCTTACCCTTTCCTCGCTTCACTTCTCAGCGTGCTAAAAAAGAGTACAATGTTGTTCTCGTCCATCCCGACGATGGGTCCGTGGAATCCTGGACAGCAGAAGGCAGTGCCGACAAGATGAGAGCCGACTTTGTGGGCTGGGAACCGTGGTGAGTGCGAGTCGCGTGTTCTCCACTGGGCCTCACTTGTCTGTTCCTGTCCTCATCACACGGTCCTCTTTATCATCTAGCATGCAGAAGCTGCTTGCCCTCATTCCGTCCACACTGAACTGGAAGCTTATGGACCGTTTGCCATTGAGTACGTGGGTGCACAAGGACGGAAAGGTCGTCCTCCTTGGCGACTCTTGTCACCCCATGCTCGTACGCAACTTCATCTCTGTTGCTTCCACAAGACACAGTTTCACATGGCTTTCCTTTGTTCTCTTCTGCAGCCGTACCGTGCCCAAGGGTCGGCCATGGCCGTGAGTCTTCTTCGTCGTCGTCATTCCCATCCTCAATCAACACCTAACCATTCTGGTACCCTTTTTGGACGTTGATGCTCCCGATCATGGGTGAATTCCGTCCAACTCCTGAATGTATGAAAATAAAAACGTGTCGGAAAACTCACAACAGATCGAAGATGCTGCCGTCCTTGGGAACTTGTTCTCCCGCCTCTCCTCTCGTGCACAGATGACGCCTCTGTTACACGCTTATCAGTCGATTCGATATGCTCGCACCGCAAACACACAGGCGGCTTCGCGTCTCAATCAGCATATTTTCCATCTTCCTGACGGCCCTGAGCAGGAGCAACGTGACGGGCAGATGCGTGTCGCGATGAAAGATGCGCTGCGTGAGGCTCGTGGCGAACCATCGCCTTTGGCGTCAAACTCTAGCAAAGGCAATGCGAACCAGTGGGCAGATAAGGAGAAGAACAGAATACAGTTCAGCTACGATGCGGACGAGGAGGCCGAGAAGTGGTGGCAGGAGCACGGGCGAAGCACCATCGGACGTCTGATGTCCAAGATGTGAAAGATCAGAGATCGAGGTAGTGTAACAAGGTGGGGTGGGATATTCCTTGGCTTGTTTGAGTGGATGTCATGTTGTAACTCTTGGAGCAGGCCTGTCTATGTGTGTTTACTCGTTTTCTTTCTGCTCACTCATGTAAATTGCAACTGTACAATCGCCGACTGGCACTTGCGTGGATCGTAGGTCCCAGTTCGATCGACGTGCCTGAACAAATTTCTACATGGAAAGCAATTTGGACTTTGTTGGTTAGTGTGAGCCATGATTATGTATTCCCAAGCATCGTCCCCTGTAACGTACCACGAGCCAGGATGCGACCTATAACAAGTAAGTAGGCGAGCGAACGTCTCTTCGTAGAGCTGCATTCACGCGATGTCTAGGGCGATCATCACTCAGACCTAAAGGGAACTTTCCGGTACGAAAAGTGATTGGTGGAGTTTATACGATTACCGCCGGGCCATCCCTGAAAAAGTTCTGTTTTCGTACCAACAAAACACTCACGACATACTATTGTATGTTCTCCAGCGAGACTGATAAGCATTTGAACTTTAACGAAACCTCGGTTCTTTCCCCCTGCCCCCCCCCCCCTGTCATTTGGCTTAGTTTTTAGGATTCGCAGGGGTCCACCGATATGTTTGGTTGATAACAGGACAAGTCGCGTTTTCCGATCTCACGCCATTGGCGCCACAGAACAGAATTGATCGTCATGCATTCAAGTATCAGTGCGGTGTATTAATATGGAGAAGCGGTCGTTAGCAGAGGGGCCGAGACTCGCGGGGGGTGGGTGAACAGAAAAGGCGCGGGGCCCTAGGATATTGGTCTATCACGGGTCAATCGAGAGTGCGATATGCGATAACGCGATGGCAGTGGGTAACGAGAGGAGGTTGAGGGGAAGCGGGTGTGCGAGCATCGTGCCTGGCGTTTCAGAAGGGGGGGAAGGAATTTCCAACATGAAACAAAGGATCCCTCCCCTGGAAACGGGGGGGTATCGTAAACAGATATGACTGTTCGTATGATCCCGGGCCAGCCAGAGCGCTAAGATCTGCGCACAGGTCTTTTGGAGTGCTGCCAGCTCCCGGGTATGGGGCGATGAATGTCGTCTGCTAAGACTTCTTCTTTTCCACTGTCGACCCGGCCGTGGACATAGTTGACGTACGCTGGGACTACTTCCAAGCCTCGGAGAGCACACATCAGCCATTTTTGGCGTCCTTTTCGTTCGTCCGAGGGGGCCGCCTGTTCGGAACATGATCATGATAGGGCTTTTTTAAGGACCGTCTGATTCGGACGTAGTAAGCTAGATCTCAACTTAGTCAACGAAACTCATACCGACCCAATCTCGATCCCGTACGCCGTTATCCCTGCAAGCTGCAAAACATAGCAGCCAAGTTCTCTTCAGGATGGACGCGCAATCTCCGAGTGAGACCTGTAAACTTAACTTGAGGGTCGAAGATTCACTTAGTCACTGACAGTGATGAATCTGGTGATCATGGGACGGGCTTCCGGAACGATGGCTTTGTCCAGGAAAGCACGCTTCAATGACCGGACGTTGTGATGTACGAGTTGGGCCTGTATAAAACCTGGATGAGCATCTCTGAATGTGTGACTCATCCATACTCGCCTGCAGCCATAAGTGACGGTCAGATATGCAGGTGAATCATCGTCATGATTGATATTTGATTGTCATCAGTAGGGCCACCACTGCTTGGTTGGTTTTTGGTGGTTACTAGGACACTTGCAATCCTGTGTAACTTCTTCAAATTCAATGCTAGTGGGAGTCACAAGTCTAGAGGACATTCCAGTACTTGTACAGCATATCTTGAGAAATAGCTACGAGATGTCGTCGGGGGAGGCTTTAGGTATATATATTACATTGAGATCAGAAGGCTACATGCAAGTCAAGTCTACTGCTACTAGCAAGAGATAAAATAGATAAAAGCAGTTTCGCAAGGTCATGATGGGTCATTAAGGTCGTTGCGAGAGCATACTAAACAGTCCGTCACGGTCCTCAAAGCTTGCGGAACTTTACCACCCACGTCTCCGGCGGCCCTTCAGTACCAGGAAAGAGCCTGCGATGCGCAAAGTCATCGTCTCTGACAAGGCCACCGAACAAGACCTTTGATCCAAGCCAATCAACGCGGAGCACCGAATGATTCCGGGCTTTGGTGAGTCTAATGGTGCTGGAGCTGAAGCCCGAGTTGAAACTCGGCCGTGATCTTGGGCTTGACGATCTCTCAGTGGTTTGAGTCTGAGAAGGGCGCTCCCTCGTGTATTGCGCCAAGCGGAGTCTTCGATCACAGGCACGTAATATGCTTGCTCGGCGTCGGTCATCCGCGCTCCCCCATTCTACGTCTGCAAGAGGTTGTTGGAGGGCCACGTGTAGTGATGTGAGTAGATCCAGACAAGTTATAGTGCGCTGTTCAGGACCTCGCCTGGCCCTTCCATCGATGCCCGCGTTGGTTCGTGGGTGTCCGCCATTTACTGATCCCTGCGAAGAGAAGTCGAGGTCGAAGGACCAAGGGAAGTCGGGGCTAACTAATCGCACACGTCTCGGATTTCCGGCGTGCATCGGAACAGCGAGTTGCTGGTATCCGCAGTGGTTGTATGGAGATATTGGGGGAAATGATACAGTGGCTGGCAAGAGACGAAGATCATAGACAAGCTGGAGCGACGGTGGTGCTAGGAATGGATGTGGCGTCAGCGGAGAGGCTTGGAAATGGGTCTCGTTGAAACTAATATCGGGGGGAAGGTTGCTAGTCTGTCGGACTGGTGGAACTGAAAGAACTGCGACTCAGTTAAAGTCAATTTGTCGAAGTGAAATCCTAACATCTAGGGCAGCCATTCTCTTTGTTGTGCCTGTCATCTGTTCTAGTTTGGAATTCGCCGTACAGCGGTTTGAATGGACCTTGGATGGTGCATAAAGAGCTTGTTGTTTATTGACACGTACGGGGCTGGCAAAATGGTACACTCACCGGTGGCCGGGTGGTGTGTGGCGCCGTGGGGAGAGTTGTGGCGGCGGTCAGCCTGCGCTTGGAAAAGACGAGACATACCCGTGTCAGGCTCAGTGGGGACTCCTAGCAGGCATGCTGTAAGTATGGTTTCATGGTCGTAAATACTTATGTGACTACCTGTCCACGGTTTCTCGGTAGTAGAAAAAGGAGAGACATGACGAATAGAAGAGCCTGCGCGTTGTTGAGCATGGACCGTTGGGATCGAGGTGAGAACTTACGCGAACGTGTAGAGGTATCACTGTCGTGGCGTCGTGGGGGAAGCGCAAATGCGACACGCTTTGCGGTGCTACGCGACGTATTCCCAGACCGGGGAGTTGCAAGACATGATCGTTGTACCGGTGTTGTGACTGGGTTTGGTGGCCAACCGCAGTAGCGCGCGGTCTGAAGAGGCATTCGGGTGGACCAAGGTCCCGCGGAAACGTGAGGAGTAGCGAAATACATGACGATACGTTTGAATGAGGGATGTGGTAGCTTCCGAGAGATGCAAACAAGTGCGCCATAGGAAATAAGATCTTATACCTGGCCCCAAGCCCGCCTTCTGATACAGCAGAGTGGTGGAGCGGTCCAACGCCAACGCCAACGCTAGGATGGCCAATCCACGGGTGTTACCAATCGGAGTATCAAAGGGCCACTATTACCAGTGAATGCTGAGGATTCCAGCAAAGGAGGGAATGTGACACAGAAGTTGCATATTTTATTTTTGGTGAGCGCAGGAGTTAGGCCACAGAGTGAATGTTGCGAAGGTAAGACACTGCACTGGTGCCTCAAGCTTCAAGCTTCAAGGCTCTCAGATGTCGGGGTGTTGTAATGTGATACATGCAGCCGGGTGGCTCGTCGATGTATGTGAGTCGCGGATCAAAGAACAAAAAGACAAAAGGACCAAGCTTGACAGTCACATGAGACCTGTCTTCCTCACTTCCAAAGCAAGCGACTGTTGGTACAGTTGGCTTAAACAGGCTGGAGGCCGTGGCAGAGACAATCGTGCTGGGATTAAACTTAAGCTCAGCGACCACTCACAAGACCATACTATCCCGAGGCTGTGTGATACGGCGTTCAGTGTTCAAAGAAGGCTTCTGGAGGATATTTCTAGATGATCTAATCACGACTCACCACCTTTGAAGAAAGTGCGAGAAACCCAACTTCCAAGGGGGCACAAAAGCAGCCTGTCGCGCCCACAGGTATCGGTACCGCTGGTTGGAGGTCCCGGTGGAGACCACCTGTGAATCGAGGAAATTCGGCGGTGAATAAACAAAAAAGACAACCCAAATGATAGTGTACGAAATAATTTTCTACAAGAACCTGGTCCGATACATAAACACTGCACTGTCTGCATTTCCTACTTGCACTCCATATTATTATGATGTTCTGAGGAAGGTTAGTACTATCGATTTCTAGAGGTACAAATTAGGAAGGACGTACCCACAGCGTATCTATCGTTTCTGAGTCTTCATTGGCAACTCCGAAAGCCAACATTTCCGCGATGGAGTCTTCGTCGTTTCTACCACTGCTTGTGTCGTGTCGGTTGTTGTTGGCGTTTACTTCAATACCTTTCGCGAGTTGGCTACAGCATGACCATCAGTTGTCGTCTCCACTGACCTCATATTCCCGCCGTACGTGTGTTTTCTTGTCACCCATGAGCTCACCGCCATATCCGGTATGCAATTGTTACTCAACTGCCTGCTGGTCTCCTGTGGGCAGTGAAAGAAGGACTGTGGCTTTACCAACATGACGTCGATCCTTACGCTGGAGGAATTTTTCGACATGTGAGCGGCGTGCGTAACCTTTGATAGCCAAAGGAACCTCATACTCCGATTTCCAGTCACCATTGCTTCTTTCGCTCTTTTCTACTGTACTCCCACCACTACCTGCAGTATGGGCTTTGAGTGACATAGCAGGCGCGTGGGCCCTCCTGCGCATTTGGCGGGCTCGACAGCGTGTCAGCAAGGGACCAAGCAGTCGTGACAGCCTGGTCGCGGCCGCATACCTTCTGAACCCTTACCTCCTCCTTCCGTCTCTTGCGCTCTCCACCTCAACGTTCGAGAACACAGTCGTTCTTCTTACTCTCATGTTTGCCTCCGAAGGTGTGTCATTTTGAGACCTCGCCATCCTGTTGTAAGAGGTCTTTATCTCCTTGTGCCATACAGGAAGCCGGTCACCTGCTGTGCTAGCACTCGCATTCTCTACACATCTCTCCATGTCCACTTTTCTTCTTGTTTTGCCAGTCCTCATGTTGCTCGTTACCTCTCCTGTCTCCCAACTCGCTTCTCCACATCCATTCAAAGGTAGTGTTCGAACAGCCTGCAAGTTCGCAGGTGAGTTCGTTGTGTATTGGCTTGTCCTTTTCGGCGCCGCGTCAGTCATGGCGGGTGGCGGATGGGGATGGGTGCGTGAGACATGGGGTGCGAGGTTTGTATTCCCCCCGCGAACTCGCTAGATGTGTAAGTGAAGCGTTTATGCTACAGCTTAACCCTGCCGGATTTGACGCCTAATCCGGGGTTGTGGTGGTACTTTTTCACGGAAATGTTCGACCATTTCAGACCATTTTTCCTCATGGTATTCTCAGTACGTCACAAGTTTGTTCATTGCGTTGCACCAATCAAGTTTTCATCGCAATTCTGGTTCCGAAAGGTTCACCTCTTGATTTACATCTCGCCAATCTGCATTAAGTTCCGGTAAGCGTGATCCCGATCCCCCTCTTTTTTTCGTCTTGGTGCCTGACATCACGTAGACATGATGCGCTCTTCGCGTCTTTTCTGCTTGTGGGGATCCTTGGCATCTTCAAAGCATATCTCACCCTCGCCGACCCTGGACTCTTTCTAAGCATGTTTGTGCTCTTCCCCGAAGTATACCCGTGTACGTTTCGTCGTCTCATTCCCATGTGCTGTTTACGCTGACCTGTCGACTGCCCAGACCTGCGATACCCAATCGTGACCACCCTCCTGCACACACATGCGTCCCTCCTCCTTCCTCTTTTCCATGCTCTCTGGGTGACAGAAGGGAGAGGTAACGCAAACTTTTACTACGCCGCGACATTGGTGATGGGAGTCGCGGGAGGGGCGGGCGTGGTGGATGCATGTTTCGCTGGTATGAGGATCGCTATTGGGGATATTGCGGACGGGGAGAGAGGCAAGTGGGCGGTTGTACAAGAGTAGAACGAAACCACACATCTGTTAAGGGCACATAAACCTCGGTGTGCGAAGCCCCATCTCCCGACACGGAAGAGAGATGATTTCTCGGTCTGTGGCCAGCCGATGTCACTTGTACAGCGTATCAGCAACAGCAAAGCAAGGGATTACGTGCACTTGGAAAACGAATAGATAATGACACTACTACGACACAGAACAAGAACGTGACGCTGGGTTGCGAAAAAAAAAAAGTCCAGCTACAGTGAAACCTCGACTCTACGATGCAATCAACTGCTTCACTTCACTGGGAGTATCAATATCAATAGCGCTGACGTCGCCAGGATGCAGTTGGAGCCTATCTACGATGTGACTCTGTCGATGGAACCACACTAGCCGTCCGACGAATCTGATAGTACCATTTCGATCAGCCCAACCGTTGAGAGAAATGCTATTGTTACTCACTGAACGAGCTTATAGGAAAGGACGAACGGGGTAGCCACAATTAGTGCTACGATCGTGAGAGCCGAAACTCCGAGTACAACAGGCAGAACGGTCACAATACCAACCACACTATCGCGGATCAAGGCGGCCAGCCTGTCCCAGTGCTGGATATGAGGTAGAACCGTGTCTCCGACAGACGTGAGCCCATCTTCTGAAAACTCTTCATCCACGGCTTTGATCATCTTATCGAGCATGTCTAGGACATCGTCTGGCATGTTAATCAGCATTTGCTCGTCGCAAGCGTCAGTGGAGCGAAAAGGACCGACCTTTGGTCGGAGTCTTGACTCGCCAGGCGGATGGGTCGACGTCATCCACGAGGTATCCGGACAGATATAGATGTTTCAAGCTCTCATACTGCATCGTTTTACGAGTTACCTTGCGTAGTGTCTCTGAAGCGTTAGACGTTAGTTAAACTTCCTGACACGGTGATTCTTGGACTCGCCATCCTCAGATAGAACACGCAACGCGCAAGCGGGGCCTAACATCCAAGAAGGCGGTTTGGGACGCAAATCTACGCTCGGGGTGTCGTCGACAGAACGCGAGTGATGCGAAGGAGGTTGGGCTGCGGGTGGCGTCGCGCCTGGGTGGGTCGCACTCTCCGACGCTGCACCCGTTGGTTGCGTCTCGCCCGGTTGAGTCGCACTCGACGTTGCGTCCGTTGGTGACATCTCGCCTGGCTGGGTCACACTCTCCGACGCTGCATTCGTTGAGGTTTCCGGTATGGGCAAATAATTGCGTGGGAGAAGCATTTCGACTATTTCCTGTATATGCGGCTCGATGGCCTTTACGCCATATTCTAGGCAAGAGCGTCAAGGGAGGTGTCGGGACATTGTGGCCAACGTAGTGTGCTTACCCGTCTGAGCCAATGCGGAGAGAATAGTCACGCCCGCCTTCTGGGTCCTCCACTCTTCCTTCTTCAGGTGCTCCAAACTTTGCTGTACCAAGTCACCAATCCAGGGACCATGCTCGTCTAGAAATGTCTCAGCGACGCATCAATGAACTCACGTTGAGCATACCAAAGGACCGGAAGATGTCCAGACAGATCAGGCTGGTTCGGATCTCCTTGGGTTGACCATTTCCTAGTTTCCGCTCTAACACTGTTGTAATGTCATATTTCCTTATTTCCCCCCTCAGGTGATCTAATTCAGACGGATGAGTATATGGGGGTGATTGTGGAGAATGCCATGGAGTTACCCTGTTTCATGAAATCACCGAAGATCTGGAAACCCTCCACTTGGCCTACTGCATCGTCGAAGTAGTCTAGTCTGAGCATGTTGACGATATATTTGGGAACAAGTTGATTGTGGTTTATATAGTGTTTCATCTCATCTGTTTCACCTCTAAGCCATGCAAGTTACCACGGAGCGTGAAGTTACTCACCGTGCTTCAAGCAGATTGTAAGGGCATAAGCTGCCAGTAGCGAACTGTCTTTGCGTTGCAACTGGTTGATGAAGATGTCTAGGACCTTGTTGTCGAAGAGATATTTTCGCAGTGTGTCATCTGACGCATGGTGAGTTCCATATATAACCCTTTGGAAACCCTGCTCTTACCTTCGCACAGTTTCAACAATGTGAACGTTGCAGCGGTGCGCTCACGTGGGTTACGTCTTCCGGCAGCTGACATCAATTCGTGGATGAGTTTTTGTTGGGCAACCTCAAGCGCCTCAGCACCTGGTACAAACGCGTCAGGTAAATCACATCAAAAACACGCCAGAATCCACATTACTGACCGAGGCCGAACAAGTGACGCAGGATCTCATCGCCACTATGCCCATCGTTGTGACCAGAAGAAGAATCTGGGCCATTCTCTATGTTCAAGCGGTTTAAGGCGCTGGCAAGATTAGCTCGGATGTTCGAATTGCGGAGACTCTTGGTGAGTTGCTCTGCAATGCCTATGAAGAGATGGAAACTGATATTCATGAGGCACTACTCACGTTGCTCGGTTGAATCATATAACACGAGCAATGCTTCCACAGCCAGCAGACCGATGAGACCTTTGCGCTTTTTTGCAAGCTCGCGAAGCCTGGGCTTCACCTCGGTGCATGCTTTGGCCGCTGTGCATCATCCACCATCAACAGAGACCGGGTCAAAAAGTGGGCCAAACGTACCTTTTCGACTTCGAGCAACGGATACAACTACCCGGAGTGAGGCAGTCAGATGCGTATGGTCTGAAGTAATGCGTGTCAGGATAATCCATAACCAAAGGTAGTCCATTACCCTTCACTTCCAACATGCTTGAAAGCCTGTTTCTAGTCGAACAAGTAGACTCGGATGCGAGCTGCGCGATCACGGTGTCTCGTATGTCATCTATGAATTATGAACACGTGTGTGAGATGCGCGTCGGTCCAGGAACGCACCGCACTCCACGAGGCAGCCAAGGCTGTCCATGGCTTGACTGAAGTTTCCGCCTGGGTTGGCAACAATCTCGTCCATGAGTTGTATGACAGTCGTGATTATACTTGGTGTGAGAATCTGTTGTCGGAGTATTTTATGGTTGGTTAGAGGTCGCAGAAGAGCAACAACCCTAGGGTGATCTCGATGTTTGTGGGAGGACAAGATGTCCTTGAAACACCCCCTCGCCTCGTAGAACGCCTTGTCTCCCAATTGAGAGTCTTTGTCATAGGCTGTGGGGACACGATGAATTAAACGCCTTCCTGGTTTTAAGAACGTGGTGTGACGCACGCTCACAGGCTTCGAAGTAAGCGACGATCGTGACGAGCTTGACGAGGCCAGATCGGTGCTTTATGAGGTCCTCGAAGGTTTTCTGCCAGTCTGGCACCTTACGAATAGACGCTTTGCCTTCCGCTACAGATTGAAACGTTATGATTATCCACATGATCGACGTGGAGGCAAGCTCACGGAATCGCAGCATGAACAACAACCTGTCAAGATAGATTGGCGCAACACCTTGCTGTCCGCCCAAATAGGTAACTAACTCCGTAGCGGCCGTATCATCGAAGAGCCCCGTCTCCCAGAATGAGGGGTCCAGTTTGGTATCCGACGATCTTCCTGGTGCAATAGGGATGTCGAAACCATCTCCCAGAGTTGCTGTTGGTCTATACGCGTTCGCAAACAGAACGGAAGCGTGGACCTTCTGACCAGGGATGATGCGACGAGGATGGCAGAGATGCCATCTAAAGGTTGCGATCAAGTATGAAAACCGATGGTTCGAAGACGGGCTTACCGTCGGCCGTCTTCGCCAGCACCGCTGAACGATACTTGGTGCTTGATGGGAAAGATTTCTATGAAGTTCCATACAGCAGACATTGAATTGCTTGTGCCAAAATCGAGATCATCGGGCACCCAGACAATGTCTGTCGGCTTCAAGATTAGACCTTTAGCAGAAGCTTCCCGACGCATCCACAAGAGCGAAACGTTCCCAGCCTGGAAAGACCTTCCGGGTCGATTCTTCCCCCCTCTTTAGGTCAAAAGATATCAATGCACGAGTTGCAAGCAATCGAACTGATACATACACGTCAGAGTGACTGCCTGCAAACCATACTTCTTTGATCTCGCTCGACTTGAAGTCCGAGGACTTCTCGACGTCGATAGTTTTCGGGTCCTCGACCTCGGGAGCCTTGCCCTTGTCGGCGGCAACTCCGGACTTCTCAATGATATACTTGGACTTCTTGCCTTTACCGTTTTCGGCATTCTTATCGTCTTGGACATTCATCTCGTGAAAATACTCTGGCATAAACTTGACCCGACGTTCGTCGAGAGCAAGAGCATGTCGGAAGTGGCAAGCATGCGCTGCGGAGGATGATGTCGAAAGGAAGACATCTCCTCTCACCAAACCCACAGACGACACCGTATCCCTAACAAAGACTCAGCTCACGTGGGGGAAGCTCACGAAGACAGACTCACCATACTCCGACAAAGTGTACCCTCAGATCCTTCCAAGAGAACGTCTTTTTGAATTCTCTTGCGATCTCTCTTGTTTTAGGTTTCTGCCAGCGGATGGACTCGTAGTGATCGTAGGCCCTATCTTATGGGTCCATTGAGGTCGCACAGAGCAAAATAATATGTACTGACGTTCCAATTTGCTTCTCCGTCGGAGTCCTTATCAACCCAACCTGTAAAGCATGTGAGGTGCATTGTGATCCCGTAATGGCGGGTACGAGAGCTTACCTCATGTATCATACCCGCAAGAACCCGGACCTGATAGGCACCTCGAGAGAAACCTACGGCTTTTGTTATCATTTGCCGAGCCCTCCTGAAAACCGAACTCACCGAAGAGGTAGATTTGGTCACCCTCCTGGTACATCCTCGCTAGCCAGCCATATGCGTCCTTCACGATTTCTTCCATGTTCCTGCCGCCAGTCAGACCGTTGAATTCTCAAAGCAAATATGCGTCAAGAACGAACCAGGCAATCGCCATGTCAAATTTATCGGAGACTGCCCTCGCCATGCGGTCGACGACATGCAAAGTCTTGGGGCGCGTACCAATTCCACTGGTATAATATGCGTATTGTTTAGGCTGTGGATCCTGGGTCTCCAAGTTAATCTTGGCGAACAGCTTCACGACGTTGGTATTCTGTGTGCCATCATCAGCTAGGATGGATGGATGCAGGGGAGGAAATTACATTTTGACCGAACTGGTTAGATGTGCCATCGATGCAGACAACGAGGTTCCTCGACTTTGGATTTCGTTGGGCGGGGTTCGGCACTGGGTCATTGGCGCGGTCATGACCAGATGCAGATGAGGCGTTTGGGCTCGAGGGTGCCATGGAGAGAGAGGGTAGTGCCAAACTCTGCCTGTGGAGACCAGTGGGGGTGTGTAGACGTCCCATTGAGGGACTGTCTTTTGAATTATACATAACGGGAGATAATCGGTTCAGCTAGCGCTCAAGGATGTTGTGTTCCTTGCGTGGTACTGCATGGCTGGTAATGCGAGACACGGTGCCGGCACCGGGCAGCAATGTGTGTGCAATGAGGTTCGCGGGGTAGATCGCACCTACACTCATACGAAGCGCAGTCCCCTCGAGAATGAGTTGCATCTTGTTGCATTACCCATGGGGGTTCACCGAAGACTTCTGGCTTTCGCCATGGACGCCGTGTCTCGAAGTGACATTAATCGCAGGCTCGATATCAGCAATGATAATGATGCAAACGGTACCAGTGCAGAAGCAATGCACCATCATGATAGTGCGAAAACGACCACGCCAGATGAGGATGACGAAATGCTGGACCTTGGCGATACTTAGTCTGCCTTAGAGGTAGATCGGTCGTAACACTGTAGGGTCGAAGGTAGTTGTTCCACAGGTCCGACAGCGTGGTAGTACCAGTCAGAAATGCCATACAACGTGAATCTGCCGCTGGTTTTACATAACAACCAAAGTACCAATGCAGACCAAATGCAGGAGGCGACCTCAGCGCTCAGCCTCTGACCAATACTTGGTTGTTGCAAGCGATGCAGGACCCGACTCAGCTATGTCCTTTTCATAAACCTTTCAAGAAACCTCCAACAACCATCATGACATGGTTCCGTGCGCCTTCCCTGAACGTGCCTTCTTAAGGATCTTATAATAATCTGCCACATCTCGGGACCCATGTTCAAATTACATCCAATCATAGCCCTCCTAGCCTTACCATGTGCATACCGCACTGAGTCCGTTCGGCGTATGCTTCTGCTCAGAATCTGCCAGTCCCATCAAATTCTTCAAAGGTCTGCATTGTGCAGGTGAAGCGTTGATACTCCTTTCCAAGAAAATTCAGCCCTCGCTCCTCAGTGATGATGATGCTTAGCGGGTCTCCATATTTCGGGGCATGTATCGATACCCCTGTAATCGGAAACTGAGGTCGCGTAATCGGAATATCTCGCTTCGACGCTCTCCGTCAGGTTCCAGCGTGGCTGAAGCCCATGGACTCTTATGGACTGCGATTATAGTTTGCCTACAGCACGTTCACAGGCTGGCAATTTGAAGGAGTGTGCACACGCAAGTTCAAGCCCTCGATCAATCACCCACACAGGACTTCGTGGCAGGAAGACTCGTTGTAAGGGTCCCCTTGCATGGGATCCGAGTGATGTCGATTTCTTGGTTGCACGTTCGTTTCGCTTCGCTCCAACTGTTTTTAATCTGTCTTTAGGATTCGGGCTACCCGAGACCGTGGCATCCACCACCCCACCGACTACCTATATCAATACCGTTACGACCAACCAAGGCGCCACCTGTTTGTACCATTCCTTGATACCGATATCACTAGTCGCATTCAACCAACAAGCTGAGTAGGACACCTTGTCGAAGCTGAACAACGTCATCGGGGACTCGAACGCTGCGAACATAAACTGCATCACAACAACACTTCTTATTTTGGCGAGACGGACTGGATGCACGGTGCAGAGTTTTTTTTTGTTCATTTCCTTTGCGCGTCAAATCGTCATCTGGTTGGTCGTCGTACAGACGTTCATATGTGCATAGTCTTTTCTGCGCTGCAACTCACAAGGAAGCGCTCGCCGTACGGAAGGTTGAGAATAACTTCCACGCACGACCGTTTCGCTCGCGGCCCTCAACTATATGATAAGCGTAAATTGGTGTTCATCATCCGTGACTGTAACCCCATCGGGAGCGGAAACGACAGGACTGCCCCTCGCATCGTCTTGCGTATCCTTGGTGTCGGTCCCAAGATCGATCCTGGGACTCGTATTCCAGTCGACCGGTTGTCTTGAGGCAGACCAACTATCGCAAAGTTTATCGAGTTTGAAGGCCACGTGATGTTGTGAGTACAGCCACCCGCCATCGCGTTTGCAATATTGACTGAACACCTCAACACAACTATATGGTCGTTGTTAAAATAGGCAAACCCACCGAGCGTTCTAAGCCTGGAAAGCGTGGCAGTCGAATTATTTTCCTCATGCAATACCCCAACCCGTGCACGCTTCGATGCGCCAATGTCACATCTTGAACTCGAGATACACCATCGATGTGGAACGTGATTGGTATCGATCTGGCCCTCTGCGAGTACATCTTCACAGTCGATGCTGAATCCTGATGCGTGAGCAGCCCGGTGTGCCCACGGAACTTAACAAGTAAATCCAACCTCGCGACGAAGAAATATGTCGCCTGGAGCGAGGACGCAAGGCGAGGGCAGCCTATGAGTTGTGGTTCGAGTCAGGAGCTAAATGGTGTCGTGTGTATCACGCCGAGACTTCTGGGACCAAGCTGGAGGATTATCACGACTACGCGAACGTATGGAGAGGAGTAGGTTGGAGATCTGGGTTGTCTGCGGACGAAGCAGTCCACCACTGATATCAAGCTATCTAGATGGAGAGACTTAAAGCTGACCTTGTGGCGCAGACACTGAGGGTGATTCAAGAACAAGAGGTTGCGTGGCAGAGGGTTTTGCCTTCCAATGCTTCTCTCGACGCCCAGGATCAGCCCCACCAGGGAAGCAAGGGTCCCCCACCAACGTTTAAATGGTTGGTGGATATACAACTATACACATGAGACGCACTCTTACCATTTCTTATGCTCCGCAGTACTCTACTTGGCTTGTTTTGCTATGTGTAGCGCCATGAAGTTAGATTGTCGTTGCTCGCATGTGCCCAACGTTATGGTCTTTGAGAAACCCTTGGGCATCCCCGGCCCTCATCGGTGGATCTGATTGTGGATTCAGAACATGTTGAATTTCAGATATGCTCAATACCGCTCGGCAGCCTAGGTACTATCGCAGTGACATTCGAAACCTGGTTTTGTGCACTTCCGATTCTTCACTGTACTCACTGAATTTGAATGAATTGATATAAAATGATTTTCAGCGTGTTGATATGAGATACTCAATATTTTAGTGACAGCCGTGACTTGATGTGAAAACACGAAAAGACAACCACGTGACTCACGCGTGAGGTATCACCTGATCTTTCAACACGTCGTATTTTGAAGTCCGATAAATCACCTCTCTCCAAATAATTCCTTGTCCGCGTCATCACACCATCGTTCGTTCGAAGTAAATAACGAAAGGGGTTGAGTACCCATCAAACCCAACAAATCTACTGAGCTCGTTGCACACGCACACGAGCTGGCACCCTCAGCACTACCACTCTCATCCCCCCTTCAAGGGGTTTTCCCGTAGTGACTCCTCCAATTCCATACCCAACTAGCATCGCAATCACGTTCCAAACTGCTGCATGCAACATCCGAAGCTTAGCGTTCAGAACACGACCACAAGCGTTCCAAGGTCAAACGCACTACTTTGCAACATCACGATCAGCACCCCTGCCGATACCATGATTCCATTGTCCCTCCTCTAAGACGCCCTAGCACTGTTTCCGAGTCGTTCCTACTTCAAGTCTTCCCCTCTGTGTAAACGTTTTGCTATATATGTTCATAGTTTCTGTACACCAATCCAAATTCCAATCTAGAAATGAGATGCATTATGTTACGAAATTCAGACGTGCTAAATGCGGCATCAGGGCGTTTTGCACTGAATTTACTTGATGGGGTTTATTATCGACAGTGAACAGCAATCAAACGAGGCATAACTATGCACACTTGGGAAGCAAAATGGATAACGACACTACGATGACCCAAAGCAAGAATATTATACTAAGCTGCAAAGAGAAGGGTCCGGATATCACTATCACTGAAAGCCGCTCAGTTGAAGCCTATCTATGGCGCGGCTCTGTCGATGGTACCACAGCTGCCATTTGACGGATCTGTGATAGTGTCACTTCAGTCAGCCCCCACCGTTGAAAGAAACGCCCTTGTTGTTACTCACTTTATGAGCTCGTAGGAAAGGACAAATGGGGCAGCCACGATCCCTGCCGCAATCACGAGAGCCGAAACTCCGAGTACAACGGGCAGAATGGCCATAACAACCGTACTATCGATTACTAAGGTGGCCAGCTTATCCCAGTGACTGATGTGAGGCAGAACAGTGTCTCCAACAGACGTGAGCCCATCGTCCAAGAACTCTTCATCCACGGCTCTGATCATTTTCGCAAGCATGTCCACAACATCATCTGGCGTGCTAATCAACATTTTCCCGTCGCATATGTCAACAGAATGAAAGCACCAACGTCTGTCTGGGGTCTTCACTCGCCAAGAAGGTGGGTTGGCGTGGGTGACAAGTTTTTCGGATTGATACAGATGTTTCAGTCTCGCGTATTCCGCCGTGTCACGAGTTGCCTTGCGTAGCGTCTCTACAGGGTCGGACGTCAGCTAAACGTCGTGAGATGGTGGTGGTTTTTGGACTCGCCATCCACGGATAGAACACGCAATGCGCAAGCGGGACCTAACATCCAAGAAGACGGTTTGGTCGACGAATCCACGCTGTCGCCAGAATGCCAGTGATGCGGAGGAGGCTGGATTGTGGGTGACGCCTCGCCTGGTTGGGTTGAACTCTCCGACGATACATACGTTAAGGTTTTCTGCATGGGCGAATTACCAGGTGGAAGAAGTATTTCTTGTATATGGGGCTTGATAGCCTCTACGCCATGTTCTAGACCAAAACATCAGGGAAGGTGTCGGGACATTGCATTGTGGAGAACGTAGTGCTTACTTGTCTGAGCTAATCCGGAGAGAATAGTTACCCCTGCCTTCTGGGTCCTCCACTCTTTGCTGCTCAGGCGCTCCAGACTTTGCTTCACCAAGTCGCTAATCCAGGTACCGTTATCGTCTAGAGCTGTCTCAGTGACGCATCGATGAATTCATGCGGTACGTACCAAAGGATCGGAAGATGTCTAGACAGATCAGGCTGGTTCGGATCTCGTTGGGTTGACCAGTTCTTAGCTTCTGCTTTAAAACTTCCGTGATGCTATATTCCGCGATGTTACATTCCGTGATTTTCTTCCTTAGGTCATCTAATACGGACGAATGAGTGTACAGTGATTGTGGAGGGTGCTTTGGAGGTTACCATGCTTCATCAAGTCCCCAAAGACCTGGAAACCCTCCACTTGACCCACTGCGTCGTCGAAGTAGTCCAGTCTGAGCATATTGACGATGTATTTAGACAGGTGATCGAGGTTTATATGTTGTTTCATCGTTTCTAATTCACCTCTAAGCCATGGCAGTTACCGCGGAGCATGAAGTTCCTCACCGTGCTTCAGGCAGATCGTAAGGGCATAAGCTGCCAGTAGCGAACTGTCTTTGCGATGTAGCTGGTTGATGAAGATGTCTAGGACTTTGTGGTCGAAGAGATATTTTCGCAGTGCGTAATCTGGCGTACAGTGAGTTCCATATATAACCTTTTGGAAACCCTGCTCTTACCGTCGCACAGTTTCAACAATGTCAAGGTTGCAGCGGTGCGCTCACGTGCGCTGTGTGCTCTGGCAGCCAACATAAGTTCGTGGATGAGTTTTTCTTGTGCATGGTCAAGCGTCTTCACACCTGACACAAATACGTCAAGTAAATCACATCAACAACACGCCAGAACCCTTATCACTGACCAAGGCCGAAAAGCTGACGCAGCGTCTCATAGCCAGTATGTCCATGGGTGTGGCCGGAAGAAGAATCGTGACTGCTCTCCATGTTCCAGCGGTTCAAGACGCTGGAAAAATTAGCTCTGATGTTCGGATTGCGGAGACTCTTGGTGAGTTGCGCTGCAATGTCGATGATCAGAGCGAATCAAAGATTCAAGACGCGCTACTCACGTTGGTCGACTGCCTTATACGACGCAAGTAATGCTTCCACAGCCAGGAGACCGACGAGACCTTTGCGCTTTTTGGCCAGCTCGTGAAGCCTGGGCTTTACCATGGCGCATGCGTCGACCGCTATCCACCATCTACCAATCAACAGAGGCCACGCCATCAAAGTGGGCTGAACTTACCTTTCGAATTATCAATTCGAGCAAGGGATAGGACCACTCGGAGTGAAGCAGTCAGATGGTTAGAGTCTGAAATAATGCGTGTCAGAATAGTCCGTGACCGAAGGTGGTCCATTACCATCCACATCCAACATTCGTGAGATTCTAGTGGAGTTGGACGCGAACTGCTCAATCACGGTGTCTTGCAGGTCATCTAAGCAACCATGGGTATGTGAACGAGATGCGAGATGGTTTAGAGACACACCACACGCTACGAGGCAGTCAAGGCCATCCATAACCTGAGTGAAGTTCTCGCCTGGCCTATCAACAATCCCGTCCAGGAACCGGATGAGGGTTGTGATCACATCTTGTGTCAGAATCCGCTCTCGAAGCATTTTGTGCTTTGTCAGAGGTCGCAAAAGAGCAACAAGCCTACGGCGATCTGGATGACTGGGAGGGTCTAAGATGTCGTTGAAACATTGCCTCGCGTCGTCAAACACCTCTTGTGGAAAGTTAATCACAGCTGCGGGACTCGTCGGAGTGGGCTTTTCGTCGTAAGCTGCGGGTACACGAGGAATTAGACGTATTCTGTGGTTTAAGAAAATGTTGTGGGCTTGCTCACAGGCTTCGAAGTAAGCGACGATTGTGACGAGCCTGACAAGGCCAGATTGATTCTCTATGAGGCCTTCGATGATTTCCCGCCATTCAGGGACCTGACGAACGTGCGCTTTGCCTTCCCCTGAGAATTTAAACGTCATAATCACCCATGTGATCGATGTGGGGATAACAGCTCACGGAATCGCAGCATGAACAGCAACATGTCAAGATCAATTGACGAAGCCTCTTTCTGCTTGTCCAGGCATGTGAGCAACTCCCTAGCTGCCGTATCATCGAAGAGCCCTGTCTCCCATAATTTGCTGTCTTGTTTGGTATTCGACGATCTTTCTGGCGCAATCGGGATATCGAAGCCATCCCCTAGAGTCGCTCTGGGTCTATAGGCGTTCGCGAACAGGACAGAAACATGAATCTTCTGACCAGGAATGATGCGGCGAGGGTGGGAGCGATGCCACCTAACGGCTGCGATGAGGAACGTAAAGCGATGGTCTAAAGATGACCCTACCGTCGAAGGTCTCCACCGGCACCGTTGAACGATACCTGGTGCTTAACGGGGAAGAATTCCACCATTTTCCAGCCAAGGGACATTGAATCGCTTGTGCCAAGATCGAGGTCATCAGGCACCCAGACAGTGTCCGCCGGCTTCAAGATGAGACCATTAGCAGAAGCTTCCCGACGCATCCACGAGAGGGACACGTTCCCGGCCTGGAAAGACTTTCCGAGTCGATCTTTACCACCCCTTCAGGTCAGGAGATATCAATGCACTAGGTCCAAGGGATCGAATTAATACATACACATCGGAATGACTCCCTGCAAACCAGACTTCTTTGATCTCACATGTCCTGATGCCCTTAGACTTGTCGACGCCGCTAGCTGTCGAGTTCTCGCCTTCGGTAACTTCGCCCACCGTCTTGTCTGCGGAAATTTCCGATTGCTCCTCGGAGATGTACTTGGACTTCTTGTTCTTAGCATCTCCGGCCTTGTTATCGTCCGTTTGGGCATTCATCTCGTGGAAGTACTCTGGCATAAACTTGACTCGACGTTCATCAAGAGCAAGCGCATGCCGGAAGTGGCAAGCATGCGCTGCGGATGATGATGTTGAGAGGAAGACGTCTCCCCTCATCAAGCCTACAGACGACACTGTATCCCTAATAAAGACTCAACTCATGTGGGGGCGGACTGGGGAAAGTAAACTCACCATACTCCGACAAAGTGTACTCTTAGGCCTATCCTGGAGAACGTCTTTTTGAATTCCTTTGCAATCCCTCTTGTCTTAGGGTTCTGCGAGCGGATGGACCTGTAGTGATCGTAGGCCCTGTCTTATGCGTTCATAGAGGTCACGCAGAGCACAAGAAGCGATACTGACGTTCCAATTTGCTTCTCCGTTGGACTCGGAGCGCTTAACAACCCAACCTGTAAGGCATGTGAAGTCCGTTGTAACCAGTTCAACGACAAGTACGAGAGCTTACCTCGTGAATCATACCCGCAAGAACTCGGACTTGATATGCTCCCCGAGAAAAGCCTACGGCTCTTGTTATCATCCGCCAGGTCATCCTGTAAATTGAACTCACCGAAAAGATATATTTGGTCACCCTCTTGATACGTTCTCGCTATCCAGCCATAGGCCTCCTTCACGATTTCCTCGACATTCCTGCCACGAGTCAGGTCGTTGATTATTTCAGAGAAGACATGCGTCAAGAACCGACCACGCAATTGCCATGCTGAGACGATCAGAGACCGCCCTCTCCATGCGGCTGAAGATATTATTCAAAGTCTCAGTAGGACGAGTGCCGATCCCACTGGTGTAATATGCGTATTGTTTGGGCTGAGAATCCGAAGTCTTCAAGTCGATCCCGGCAAACAGTTTCAGGACGTTGGTATTCTGTGCATGGTCATGAGCTAGGGAGGAAGAGGAAGGGCACAGGAAAGAAATGACATTTTGACCAAACTTATTAGATGTACCATCGATGCAGACAACGAGGTTCCTCGACTTTGGATTCGGTTGGGCGTTACACATGGTGCATCTGCTTGACTGTTTAGATGGGCTCGTCATTGGATCATTGGCGTGGGTAAGATCCAATGAAGCGCTTGGGCTGGCGGATGTCATAAAAAGAGGATAGTGCAAGGTCTATCTTGAGACGGGGTGTAGGATGCGGAGACGTCCCATTAGGACTATCTTTTAAGTCAGTCTGGCGCTCCTTGGCATGAGTTGCGGCGCTGGCCATGGTGCCCCATGCATACCAGTGGGTAGGGCCATACCTCGAAAATGATATTAATCACAGCGTGTCGGACTGCGGCCATTAGTGGTTAGAATGCACAAGCGTTGCACCATCATGGTGGTGGTGCGGACACGGTGTGATCAAATGTACGATTATGATAGGCTTCGTCTAAGAACGTCAGGTTCTGGACTGCTGATCTGAAGTACGTATGTAGTCACAGACTCGTACGACAACTTCTGACCAATAATTTTGAGGAAAAGTCACATGGGTGAGGCTGGAGGAAAGCGCTTTACATGACATTGTAAGGCCTTGCAAAGTTAGTCTCCCCCAGCAGACCAGTCCAGTCGTTCTTGCAAATTCATTGCGCAAGGGAAAACTAGCTGCATACACCCTTATAATATGGCATATCAAGGTTTCCTGCGCGGCACCGATCCAGGGCAATAGCCTGGAAAGCTTCGATGAAGAGCACACTCACGATCATTGATGGGAGGACACCCGAGGTTGCTATTTCCTTTCATCAACATTTCATGAAACCCTTAACACACATACCTACTTCCTGCGGTCCCTCAAGGCCCTCATGTTCGGGTCCCGGCGCTCAAGTTACATCCAATCATCACGCTCCCAGCCTCACCATCTGCATGCCTCTGTTAAGCGTATGCTTCTGCTTGTCCTATCAGATTCCTTAAAATTCTCAGGTCAGCACCCGATCTTCTCCAGGTAAATGCAGTCCTCGCTTCTCAGTGGTGGTGCTGCCTTGGAAAGTTGTTTCTCGACATACATACCCTTGTAGTCAGAAACCGATATCCAGGGATAGTGCATGCGCTTGCGTCGAGTCGGCTCAGAGTGCCTGTTCTTTCAGGTCCACGGAGGGATGGGGGCGGGGTGGACTGTTGAGTTAACACTGATATGTATGATTTCGGGGAGACCCGATGATATCTCTGAGAGCGACGCTGAAGTTATCCTTGCTAGTAATGACACGAGCTTCGAAGGGACCTGCATGTGGCGGCTGCACAGATCTGGAACGATAGACTCACCGAGGCATCCCACCCATTGGAAAACATTGTTGTAGGACATACGTACCATGTCCAACCTGCTGAAGGGTTGATATTCCATCATGATCTCACTTAGTCAGACTACCTAGATTAAATAGTTTTCGCTTGACGACGCTGACTGTGCATTCCATACTGACCGCCACATGTCTGAGGACTTCTGTCACGGGTGGGCACTCAAGTGCTCACCCGTGAAACCTAGGCGGTATTGGATTCTCATCACCGGAGTACTTGGAGGAGAGTGTGATTGAACCAGGTGAAGTGAAGAAGAAGTTTTAGCTGAAGTGTTCCGAGGACGTAGATTCCGAAGAGTACTAGGTAAAGCCAATTATGAATGCTAGCCAGCCTGATGGCCAGCACCTGCACGAAGTTCACGACTCGACGGTGGACTCTGGAGTGATGGCCCAGGAATCACTTCGGCGATATAGTGGCCTTCGTGAAGCGCGCACCCTCATATACGTGGCCGAGTCTGAGAATGTTTCACCACGGCCTTCTCTTCTCCCGCGTCACACGAGCTACAGAAACCTACCTCATATCTCTCACCGTGTAGTACCCACTGCTCCACTTGCAGTGATCCTTATAAGGGTCCAAATTTTAACCACATACCCCAGTTCCGAACCTTTCTTATCCCTGCTGGATCACGGGCCACGGGTTCTCGAGTCTCAAAGTCCAGCGTACAGTCGCCTATCACCACAACCACCATGCACCCCTGCCTCTTCATCCCCGAGCTCACACTCCAGATCATCGCCTACCTCGCAGACGACTGTTCCACCGAGGAGCACGCGACTACCAGTCGCTCCCCCAAGAACGCGCGTGACGTCGCAAGGCTCGCACGGACTTGCAAAACCCTCTCAGAGCCCACCCTCGATGTCCTCTGGAAAACACAACACTCCCTCGTGCCCCTCGTCATGTGTCTGCCCTCAGATGCATGGAACCAGGGCGGCACCGGGAAGACGATCGTGAGTACGCACATCCATACGCACCAATACGCATCTGGCGTCCACTCCGCGCGCCACTCGTGCTACTTCCCCATGTCTAAAATCCACGTCCGTGCTCATGTAAAACTACCAGTACTTGGCGAGAGACATTACACCGCGCGACTGGGCGTCCACCACGAAATACGCGCACCGCATCCAAGCCATATCTCACCCCAAGTCGTTCGCCCTCCCAAAGCTCGACGACACCGTCCTGGCCGCCCTCCTCGCCCCGACCACATTCGGCGCACTGTTTCCAGCCCTCCGCATACTTGACTATACGGTGATTTCGGTCTCTGAGTGGGTTACACCGTTGACGGGCATCTTGTCCTCGGAATCGCGTCTGCGGTTGGCAGTCCCGCTGACGGGTCTGAGCGTCGCCTTTACAAGGGTCTCAGAGAATGGGGAAGTGTATGAGCTGTTCGGAGCCATACGAGGCAAGGCGACGCGTCTGGAAAGTCTGAGAATAGATTCTTTCGCATATACGTTGACACAGCCACCAGAGATGAAGTTCAGGGAGGGTGAGTTGAAGTATTTGAAGAGCCTGGAATTGAGTTGGAATATTCGTGTGTCTGGGGAGAGTCTTGGGTGGGTCGCGGGGATGGGTTATCTCCAGGAGTTAAGTTTGTGCATGGAACGTGACGTGGACGTAAATCTCCTGGCGGGAGGACGGACGTTCCCCGCGCTTAAACGCCTCAAAGTCAACGCATACACCCTCAGCCAATGTACGGCTCTCTTGTCGCTCGTCACTTCGTCATCCCTAGAGAGTATTTCCTTCTTGTACGATGTACAAGCGCCGTGCACGCTCCTCGAGGTGTTTTTCCGCCAGGTACAGAGGACGTGTTCAAACACTATTACTGCATGTTCACCCTTGCCTTCGTCCTCATCCTCACGCCTACGCCCATCCCACTCAATCTCTCTCTCCCTGAAGCACAACCTTGGCCCCTTCACGAGCGTTTCACCCCCGTTTCTCATCCGCCCCTCTGGAACCCTCTCTCCTCTCCTCGCCCTGCCTCACCTCAGAGCCCTTCGCCTCTTTGGCCTCGGCACTGTCGCCATGGACGATGCGTTTCTGAAGGAAGCAGCAGATGCATGGGGGGAGTGCCTGGAGGAGTTGGAGGTGCGCGGGGTGCCGTGGAGGGAGAGAAATGCATGGGAGGAGAGACTGAAGGCTGCGACGCTGGGCGGTGTAGGCGCGTTCGTGAAGAGGTGTTGGAGGTTGAAGAACCTGCGGTTGACGTTTGATGGGAGGTGTGTGCCTGAAGAGGGTGGTAGGGTGGTGGGTCTCGACGCTGATGCTGGCACTCGCACGGACGACGACGACGACGACGTCCGTGCCGATGACAAGGGTCACCCACATCCGATGTCACCCCTCGTGTCCTCCCTCCAGGTCCTCAATGTCCGGGATTCTCCAATCGATAACCCGGAAGGTGTGGCCAAGTTTCTGAGGCGCATCGCTCCTGCTTTGAGGATGATCCATGTGGAGGGTTGTATGGAGACATCCAAGATGTGGAAAGAGGTAGAGGGCCGGATAAAATCTGTGGAGTCACGCTAGGGAGGCTGCCATCGTGGGTTGTTTGGTTGGTCGTGACTCGTTCATCGCCACGTGGAGTGGGATCTGACTTACGAGTGATGCTTTATGGCTAGTTTAATTCTGTCGATAGATAGATGGGTAGATGGATAGACTTGGTGCAGCCCCCGGGCTGCCGACTTCTTGAGTATACTTTCGTTCTCCCCGAGGCGCGCTAGCGGGGAAATAGACGTTACCTTATAATCTCCAAGTGAAGAAAAGCATCAACCGTGTGTACTTAGCATGGCACTCAGAGCACTGAGGGATGTTGTGAGATTCGAGGTCCCTGATACCCATGACGTTTGCAAGAAGAGCCTGGAATGCTGGAGGGACTGATATGTATTTGGTTGCATCTGTATTATGCAGCTAAACCTTTGTCATCCAACAGAACAGTTCACTTGCGCAAGAACTACCACTTCATAACGAGCCTGAGATAGGTCGATTCGAGCATCGAAATGCCATGTCGCTGCCAGTGATTCTCAAGTGACTCACAACTTTACACGTATGTGGTGACAAGGGATTTCGTCTTACTGGCCAAATTCCTGACAGGCTGTTACAGTAACTTCAAATCAAATCTTGAACACACTTTACAATTTTGAGCTGCCGTGGATGAAATCACCTTGGGCGCCACTTAGGTCGTGCAGCGGGTTTTGGCTTTATGTTCTCGACGAACCAGTTGCTTGTTTTCAGAAAGCTGGACAACGTCGGCGTTTCGAAAAGCTCGCTAGATCTACGGATAATCGGGAGCACGTAGGCAACGAAAGCCAGGCGACAGGCTCATGTTCCGCCAGTCCATATGTCCACGTATTGGTGATAAGACCAGGGAGCTTTGCGGAACGGCGCATCATGGGGTCTGCCCGGGTCAACCGATCTATTGTGTCAGCTTGGCCACCGGTGTATCACGGCTATAGTCCAAAGGCAGTCATACTAAAGCACGACTTGCTTCGCAGTTGTCCTCCTTTGTAGGAAACATCACTGTTCACTATGTGCTTCGCTCTTGCAGCGGTCATCACTGCCCTGCCTTTTTTCATTGCTGCGGCTCCCCAGCCAGCCAAACAGATGGGCACAGCGATCGCACTCTCCAAGCGTTCATCGGTAGCCAATGCTGACAAGAGTGTCGACTTTGAGGCACTCAACTCACATATTACTTCAACCACGGCGTTCGTACCCATCTGCTTGGGCTCTGAATTTTACTTGCATTGACTTGAATACCCAGTAAGATTCTTCGTGGCTTTGATCATTTCGAGAAGAACACCGGCACCTCACATCCGTTTTCTGTGAAAAGCACTCGGAAGCGCAATTCCGGCGGACTATCCTTAGCTTCCCTCTCCGACGCCGACCGCTGGTTCGGCACTATTTCAATTGGTACACCTCCCAGAAACTTCGGCGGTACGCTCACCCTGACCTTGCGGTGAATGTGCAGCTCACTCACTTTGACAGTTTTGTTTGATACCGGCTCGAGGCACGTATTTCTCATCTGGTGGACGTATGATGTAAATATCTCACTCAATTTTATTACAGTGACCTTATTTTGCCAGGTGTCGATTGTGACGACAGCTGCAATGGCCACACCCTCTACGATCCTGAAGCGTCTTTGACTTCCGCCGACCTGGGCAAGCCCTTCGGCGCTCATTTCTTGGGCGGTGACTCTGCTGTCGGCTACCAGTACGCCGATAATGTTACGATTATCGGACTCACGGTACATGTGATAGTTGTCATGACGTTGAAAATTCTGACGTTTTTGAGTAGGCTACTCGTCAAATTCTGGGTGCAGCAGCGTACTATTCTCGTGGTTTCCAAATCGGGCGGTTCCCCGCCGATGGTGTCCTGGGAATGGGTTTCGAAACACTCTCTGTATACAACGAGAGATCTGTCTTCCAGACTCTCGTCGCTGAGGGTCAGACTGATGAGTCCGTGTTTGCATTCAGTCTCGCAGCCCCAGGGCCTGAGCTATACCTCGGTGGTACCAATTCAGCCATGCATACTGGTGACTTCACCTGGGTTCAGGTCATCCGACATGTAAGTCATCGAACCTACAGTTGCCCCAACGGTGGTTGATACGGCGTATCCAGGGTTACTGGTTAGTTAACATGAACGTAGTAGCCAATGGACAGAGCGTGTTGACCAATGTTCCCGCTATCATTGACACGGGCACCTCCCTCATCCATGGTGCCCCCCGGGAGGTGGCGGACCTTTACAAAGCTATCGACGGTACTCCTTTCCCTAGCATGGATGATTTCTATTCATGTATAGTGCCAGCCTTCCCTCTTCGATCCTTTGTTAACACCCTCGTACTAGTTCCTTGCGATGCTGTCCCCAGCGTCAGGTTCGCCTTCGATGGCACATCCTTCCCCATCCCCGCCGAGACCTTCAACCTGGGATCCATCCCTGGTGACTCATCTCGGTGCATTGGTTCTGTCGTTTCAGGGAGTTTTTGTGAGTCTCCAACATTACTGTGATGGCTTGTGTGCTGATGACATTGAACATCAAGCAACTTGGATTGTCGGCACCGTTTTCCTCAGCAGCGTTTACACTGCTTTTGATGTTTCCAATATGCGTGTTGGGTTTGCTACACTTGCGTAGCCTGCCACGTTCTTCGTTTACAATAAGTTCCATGTGATTCACGCTATATTCGCCCTTTGTACTTTGGATACTGGTGCTGCCTTGATACTTTACAGGTTTAGCAGGCTCAACTATCTCAATCAATATAAATTCCATCAGCAAAACACAAATATAGCTAACTTCCCATAGTTATGTAGAAGCAGGCTCCTTCACACCATTGTTGTATTATAGCAACTAGTTTTAGCCTGTTAGGAATTGGCCCGAGTTGAATTTCGGGATTTGATGGTGCTGACAAAATTGCCTGAGAGGTGCTGGCCAATTCGGCATTGGAAATAAATGGTGGGCTGGGAAGAGGACTGTCCTTGAGCATGGGTGGAGTTGGCAGTTCCAGACTGCTGTCAGGGATGACCGCAGGTGTCAGAAACCTCAGATCGTCGGATGTGCTGGGCTCAGCACTTAGGTGGCTAGGAACCTCGGGGGGCTCAAATGATGGAGAAAATGAAAATGGGAGATTGATAGAGGAACCTCAGGGGGTTGAGAGGTTGCAAGAGGAAGTCTGGGAAGGAATGGATGGGGCTAAGAATAAATTTGAGGAAGATGGTAGTTCAATCTCCATCAGTTGATCTGCAAGATAATGGTTGGTTTGGAGAATTTTTTTTTTGTAGGCTTACCTGTTACGGTAGAACCATTTTAGCCCCTTTTTCTTTTCCTTCTCATGTGACTCTGCTCTATCACATGACCTCTTTCCTCTTTTGACCCTTTGTACAACCAGTGGCTCCAGGCAAAGCCCCTGGCCTTATCTTTCTTCTTTCATATTCTATGACCTTCCGCCCAATGGCGTTTATCCCTCTTATCTCTAGCTACCTTTCTTGGACAACACCTACTTTGGATACCTTGGTCTGTGTGCCATTCCCTGTAGTATAAAGACCTGTACTCTACTTGGTTACAACCCAAGTTAGATCTACGCAATACATAGCTTAACCAGCTATCTCTTGGTCTGAGAACTTGCTTCACTGATTGGCCTATAGTCTGCCAGTAAAGACTTCTGATAGATCTTGCCCTACTTGACAATAGGGCTCATTGGTGTTATCTGATCGAGCTCTCACAACCTCATCAGCATAACACCATCAGATAAATTCGAATCTCTGGCCAATGTACTCCAGCATGTCCTGGAAACCTTGTTGGGTTGGGGTGTAGGATGATTGTGGCATTGTGTGACAAAAACTATAAGAGGGCAGTGATTGCCTGGACTACTAGGGATTAGCTAGGAGTAGCAAATAGGTATAAGTAAACTCACCTCAGCCGCTGCCACAGAGGGGGCAAAGAATGACTGAGGAATCCAAAGTAAAAACTAAGTATATATGTATAACAGAGTGGGCGGAGAAGCGCTCACTAATGATAATCAGGGAATAGGAACAGGAACAAGAGGAATTTGGAATTAAGCGATGTAAGGAAGTGATGGAGCGTCCCCGGAGGCTTGGGAATGATGACAAGTAAAGGATGATGCAATACAATAAGGGTCTGCACATCTACATGAATTCCGGATCGATTCCAAGTGGATTCCGAGATTCCGAGATTCTGAGAGGTTCTGCCTGGCAGTGGAGCAGAGGTAGGCATTCCGGCATTCCGGACATGTGGAAACGCAGATTCCGACATTCTGGAAATGCAGGGTTTGTTGTTCTGGTTCCGGATTTCACTGTATTTTGTCAATGTGAATGTGATGGGCAAGCAAGAGGATTTAGTTTGGGTTTTTTTATATTGCAAAGATGAACCAGAAACAATATACAGCACAATAACCTGACAGTTCATTGGAAATACATCCAAATCCGGCTTCTGCTAATTTTGTAACAATTCCTTGCAATGATCCTGAAGTCTCTTGAAATTGGCTTGAGTCTTGGCTGCATAGCAACCATGTCCCACCTGGCCTTGCCTCTGAGAGGCCAGCAATAGGGCACCCCATGACCTTGCCTTGTAATCAAAGAAGTTACTTGTCCATTGCCCTTCTGCTCTGAGGAGATCCACTTCCTCTTCCCATCGGTCCTTGAGAGCCTTTGCTCTGAGCCAATGACCCTGATAAACTGAAGTACCTGAAAGTGTTAACTCAGTCCATGAGCAACTGAAATTAAGATTGAAACATACATTCAGACATCCAATCATTCAGTTCCAAATCCATTTGCACATCCATGGTCCAGAACCAGGCCAAGGTGGAGTCCCGACTGCCCTGGGCATTTGGGTCGGATACTGTGGTACGGACCTTGAGGTGCTCGGGATCAAGCAGCCTATACCAGATTAGAGTGTCTTTGTTAGCTTCTAGTGATATCATGGGTCGTTGGCAGCATGCCTTCTCTATGGCATTGATCTTGCCCCATGCCTGAGTTGTGTGGGTCTGGCCATTGGCATGTGTCAAAGTCCTGGTTCAATCCCAGAATTCCCAGATAGTTCTGGAGCGTGCGGAAAGGTGGAGCTGGCTGGGAATCCCTGAGGGGGGTTGGAGGGGTAAGGAACTTTGGCTTCAGCTTATGTGCTGTGCCCCTGTGCAAGTTCTGTTCCTCAATTTCAAGGCAGAGGGTCAGAAGACAATCCTAAGATCAACTTAAGGATTGAAGGAGGTTTCAGAGTGTATGTCAGACGAATTGGGTTTGTGGGTTTCCGGAACAAAGTAGGGGATGAATCGGAATGGTGTCAGAATGGTGGAATAATCACTGAGGGCAATGGTGCAATAATTGTGAAGCAGGGGGAAAGGGAATTATTGATAGGAACTGTGAATGTCAAGGAATGTCAAAGGAAAGGAACATACATCAAGAGATAGCCAAGATAGGAATACAAAAGTCCAGGACGGGAATGCAAAAGTCTGGGACGGGGAATACAAGATTTGGAATATCAGATGAAGAAGAAATCTTCTAAGGTAAAGTCTGAGGCTCGGGATTTGGGATTTGATCATAGGGGGCCAGAATTGTGTCGGATGGGGTGGGAAAGTTTTGGGATGTGACAGTATCCCCCTCTTAAGCATGAACCCTTGAGTGCCTGGATAGGAGTCCATAATGGGAAATAGAAGTATGGCAGGTTTGGCTCGGGGGTGTTGGAGTGGAAGGGAAAAGAGAGGGTAGATGGGGAGGAAGATCAGGGAGCAGATGGGGAGGTGGTATAGGACTTTCCCTCGGCCTCCCTATATAATAATAGCATAGCTTCTTTGTGTTGACAAATTATAGCATGTGTTTCCATCCTCATGCGAGAGAATTAAGGGGTCTGGATTTCGTGGGATATGCGGAGTGGAAGTCCAAGACAAGTTCCGATGCATGAGCAAGTTTGGTCGTGAGGATCCAGGAAGTTTCTTCATCAGTCCCTTTGTAGCCCGCCCACTTTACCAGGTACAGGAGTTGGCAATTCCTGCATTGCCGGTTGATTTTGGAGATTTTATATTCGGGTTCTCTGTCAACTTCGACTGGGGGAGGTGGGGGTTGGACCCGATTTGGGATTATGTTCAGAGTTGCAGGTTCCAACTGGGAGACATGGAAGATGGGATGGATGGCACACATGGAGTCCAGAAGTCAGAGGGTGAAGGACAGGGGTCTGGCTTGGGCGATGATGGGATAGGGGCCAAGGTTCTTTTCCTGAGAGTTTCTTGGAAGGGCGAGTGGAGCGGAAGTATTTCACCTTGATGAACACTTGGTCTCTGATCCAGAAGTCTGGTGTGGGGAGTTGTTGGGAGTCTGCCAGTCCTTGGTAGCATTGTTGTGTGCAGGCCATTTCCATGCATAGGAATTTGTGGAGTTCCTGTAAGTCAACTGCATATTCATGAGCACAGGAAGAGGTCAGGTCCCTTTCAGGGTAGACCAAGACATTGGGATGGTAACCTTTGTTAGCAAAGAACGGGGATACTCCTGTGATAGCACTAGGGGCATTGTTGTATGCAAATTCTGACAAATTGTCCTGTTGGTAGTTGCAGTAGATTCTAAGGTACTGCTTGAGGGTCTGGTTCGCTCATTCCGTTTGCCTGTTGCCTTCAGGATGATATCCCGAAGTGAAGTGAAGTCGGATATCGAGGGCTTTCCAGAGGGAACAGAAGAAATGGGAGATGAACTTGGAACCCTGGTCAGAAGTGATGTGGGAGGGAACTCTGTGCTTGGAAAACACATGAAGGAGGAATAATTTTGCAAGGCTCAAATAGTGTCATGAGTGGGAATGAATATGGATTGTTTGGAAAGGCGGTCGATGACTACGAGGATTGTGGTGTACCTGCTGGAAGAGGGGAGTTGTTGGATAAAGTCCATGGAAATGGAGTTCCAGGGTTTTTCAGGGATTGGAAGCTGCTTGAGCATTCCGTAGGGGCAGTATCTAGGAGTTTTAGCTTGGGCGCAGGAAGTGCAGGAACTGACATAGTTTTTGACAAAGGTGTGGAGTCCTGGCCAAGTGTATTCCTGATGGATGAACTCTAATGTCCTGTTTTGCCCGAAGTGTCCGGACAGGGGGTGGTCGTGCTTGTATTAGAGGATGCAAAGATGAAGGTCCTTAGCTTCTGGGACGAAGATGCAATTGTTGAGTGTCAGGAAACCTTTGGGGTTGATGGCCCATCAGGAGTCTGATGAGTCTGAGAGTTGGGGGGAAGCTATGGGGTTGGAGGACAGAGAATCTAGGATGTCCTTGTGAATGTCTTTGATGTCAAGCATGGATGAGGCCCAGAGGACTGGAGCTAGTAGGATAGTGGCTCGTAGGGATGAGGCAAGCTGTTCCTGAGTGAACACCGGGTGGAGGTTATGGGGATTGATGTGAGCATAGTCCTTATCCCCTTCTTTGGGGTAGACGTCCCAGCATCTAGTGAGGGAATTGGGCTTAGCTCCCAAGCATCTGGGGCAGAAGTGGATGATGAGGTTGAATCGGGACAGGAATTCCAATGAGTGGGCTTGCCGGTGGGTCAGGACTTTGGAGGTGGAGAAATATTACAGATTTTTGTGATTGGTGACAATGTCGATAGGGGTACTGGAACCTTTGAGGTAATGACACCAATGCTGGAAGGTTTTGTGGATAGCGAGGAGTTCCTTATTATGGGCGTCATGGTTGAGTTCCAGAGCTGTCAGGGTATGGGAGTAGAACACAATGGGCCAGAATTCCTCATCCGGACAACAGATGGAGAGGATTCCCACAATAGCATAGTCTGAAGTTGTTCTCAACCACGATTGGATAGTCCGGAATCCAGTGAGTAAGGGTAGGGGATCGGGTGAAGGCATCTTTGAGCTAGGTGAAGGCGGAGTGGCAGGAATCGTCAAAGTTCCAGGGGGCATTTTTCTGAGTGAGTCAGGTAAGTGGGACAATGATATTGGAGTAGTTGAAGATGAATTGACAATAGAAATTGGTGAACCTGAGGAATGATTGAATGTCCTTGACTTTCCAGGGTTCGCACCAATCCCGGACCGCTTGGACTTTTTCTGGGGCCATAGTCAATCCTTGGGGTGGGAGCAATGTGGACAAGGTGATAGGCATGACAGAGGTCAATTTTGGTGTACACCTTGGTGTGGCTGGGGGAATTGAGGAGGTCAGAGATTAGGGGTATGGGATAGCAATCTTTTTTTGTGATTTTGTTGAGTCCTTGGAAATTGACACAGAGGCATAGGGATCTGTCCTTCTTTTGGACAAAGAGGACAGGAGCGCCATGAGTGGATGAAGCTGTAGTTGAGGTGTTTGTCTATGAATTCCTGGAGGGACTTGAGTTCTGTAGTGGAAACTGGGTAAATAGTTCCAAGAGGAGGGGAAGCACCTTCCTCTAAATTAATCTTGAGGTTAAATTCCCTGTGGGGCATGAGGGTGTCAGCCTTGCACTTACTGAAGACATCAGGGAAGTCATGATAGTCTGGAGGGACGGAGGACAGATTGACTTCTTTGGGGGTTTCGGAATTGAGGGATATGGAACAGAGTTTGGAGTCCTGGGGACGGAGGTGAATGCTAAACTGCTTGGAGCCATCAAGTTTGCACGTGCGGACAAAAGTGGCAGCATTGACAAATGAGATGCGAGGAGCTTTGCAAGGCGGCTTGCTGGGAGTGTCAGAGCAAGATAGGGGAACGGGGTCCAGAATCTCCGGAGGTAATGTCGGGGTCATTGGCAAGTCTTGAGCCAGAGTTTGGAAAGTAATATTTGAGGAATGCAAACGTCGCTTTGACCTCAAGCTGTGCATGTTCTGCAGAGCCACCAGACATATGGCCAAGGATTGCCAGAAGTCCACTTCCCACGCATCCAAGGCCCACGCAGCCAAAGCCTTCTCTGCTCGGGAAGCCAAACTGGAGGCCTCTACCCCTGAGGCAAAAAATTAGGGTGCAGCCTTCTGGACTCTGCATGGGAAGGAGGCTGTGTTGAACCCCACTGTGCACCTACAGAGACCCATCTCAATGTGTCCGCTCTTTATGATCCCAAGGCCCTTATGCCACTTATTTCTTTTCCTGACTTTTCCAAAATTCCCGCTTTTCCTGCTTTGTTCGATTGTGGTTCTACTGATTGTTTCATTGATACTATTTTCGTTAACAAGCATCATTTTCCGACATATTCCATTCCCCCTATTCCATTAAAACTTGTTGATGGTACTTCCAATTCTATGGTTACCCATGCTGTTGACCTTTCCGTTCATTTCCCTTCCGGCTTTGTCACCTCCAATACATTTATGTTACTCCGTTGGATTCATCTTGTTCCCTTGTTCTAGGACATAACTGGCTCACCCACTACAATCATTGATTGACGAGGCATCCATCCTTCCCAAGTTTACTGGAGAGGTCCAATGGGGGTTTCAGGGTAGGGGCAGAGGATTTCCCCTTAGAGGATGATGAGGACATGGCAGGGTCAGGCAAAGTTGTGGGTTTCGGAGATGAGGTGGCAGGAGTACTTTTGGATGTGGAGGGCTGGTTTCCAGAGGGTCTGATCTGGCAAGTGACTTTGGACTTGCGCATTCTGACACCATTCTGATTCATCCCCTTCTTTGTTCCAGAAACCCGAAGCACCAGCTTGTCCAACATACTTTAACAGTTTTATATGTTCCAGACTCTTCAGTATATAAACCCATGTGTACTGTCTGATATTTCCTTAGTTTGAATATCAACTAAATCCCATTCTATCCTGCAAAGTCTCTACTTCACTCTGAAACCTCCTTCAGTCCTTAAGTTGATCTTAGGATTGTCTTCCGACCCTCTGACAAAATACAGTGAACTCTGGAACCAGAACAAAAAACCCTGCATTTCCGGAACATGTCAAGTCCGGGTTCAATCCTAGAATTCCCAGATAGTCCGGAGTGTGCAGATGGTGGGGTTGGTTGGGAATCCCTGAGGGGGGTCAGAGGGGTAAGGAACTTTGGCTTCAGCTTATGTGCTGCGCCCCTGTACGAGTTCTGTTCCCATCTGATCTGGATATATGGTTGGTGTCAAGTCCGGGTTCAATCCCAGGATTCCTGGATAGTCCAGAGCACACGGAATGGCGGGGTTGGTCCGGAATCCCTGAGGGGGGTCAGAGGTGTAAGGAACTTTGGCTTCAGCTTATGTGCTGTGCCTCTGTACAAGTTCTGTTCCTTGATTTCAGAGCAGAGGGTCGGAGGTCAATCCTAGGGTCAACTTAAGGACTGAAGGGGTTCAGAGTGAAACAGATCAGGAGAGAATGGGATTTAGTTGATATTCGAACTAGGGAAATATCAGAGAGTACAAGCGGGTTTATATACTGAAGAGTCCAGAAGATATAAAGATGTCAAAGTATGTCGGATGAATCAGAGTTTCGGGTTTCGGGAAGAAAGTAAGGAAGGAATCGGAATGGCATCAGAATGGTGGAATAATGACTGAAGGCAATGGCGCAATAATTGCGAGGCAAGGGGAAAGGGAATTATCGCTAGGAACTGTAGATGTCAAGAAGTGTCAAAGGAAAGTGACATATGTCAAGAGATAGCTGAGATAGGAATATGAAAGTCCGGGATGGGAAGTACGGGGTTTGGAATGTCCGATGAAAGAGAAATCTTGTAAGGTAAAGTCCGAGGCTTGGGATTCGGGATTTGATCATAGGGGTTCGGAATTGGGCCGGATGGGTTAGGGAAGTTTCAGGATGTGACAGGCAGGCCAGGAGAGGGGCAACACACGAGTCAAGGATGGGCTGAGTGATGGGTGACCCATAGATGCCAAGTAGGCTGAGGACCGGGTGGGCCAAGTCATATTTCTTCAATCTATCCTTCATCATTGTTATGCTGACAAGGTCATGAGAGCTCGATCAGAGAACACCAATGAGCCCTATTGTCGAGTAGGGCAAGATATATATCACAAGTCTTTGCTGGCAGACTATGGGCCAATTGGTGAAGCGAGTTCTCAGACCAAGAGATAGCTTGTTAAGCTACATATTGCATAGATCTAACTTGGGTTGTAACCAAGTGGAGCACAGGTCTTTATACTACAGGGCATGGCACACAGACCAAGGTATCCAAAGTAGGTATCATCCAAGAAAGGTAACTCAAGATAGGTGGGATAAACACCATTGGGCAGAAGGTCATAGAATATGAAAGAAGAAAGATAAGGCCAGGAACTTTGCCTGGAGTCACTGGTTGTACAAAGGGTCAAAAGAGGAAAGGGATCATGTGATGGTGCAGAGTCATGTGAGAAGGAAAAGAAAAGAGGTTAAAATGGTTCTACTGTATCATTACCCTCCATTTAAATAAGAGAACACCAATCTTTTTACAACTCTCTATATCCTGTGCCAGGTAACAAGGACAATTGTAGTGAGGGTGGCTGCTCAGGAGAGGAAGATGGGTTTGGGTCATGTAGATATGGTCTTATTCTGCCTGGTCAGTGAGTTCAAGGACAGTATTGGCAGGGATGCCGAAGGCTTCTTTGGTAGAGTCAATGTCAATGGGGGTGGAAGGTGTGTCTCCAGGGCCAGGAGTTACCAAGGCATGGGTCAAGGGGACGGGGAAGAGAGTCTGAGTACGGTTTCAATGAGAGCAACAAGGAGGAGGAATCGGATGAGGTTTGTTGGGGTTACTGTTACTGGAAGGTTGTGAAGAAGGAGGAGAAGTTGGTGCAGATGAGGATGAAGAAGAATTGGGGTGTTCAGTGCCATCAATGTTTGCAATCAGATCTGTAGCTCCTAACTAGCGAAGGAGGTTGTTCAGAGCATCTTCTTGTTCTTGCTGAATATGTTTAAGGATGATGGAGATGAGTTGTAGGTCAGTAGAGTGGGAATGGCACTGCATGTGGGACAAGAGAGTGGAGATTCAATAATTCTGGAGGACTGCTCGATAGGAGCTGTCAAGGTGTCAAGTCTGGGTTTGATCCCGGAATTCCCAGATGGTCCAGAGCATGTGGATGGCGGGGTTGGTTGGGAATCCCTGAGGGGGGTCGGAGGGGTAAGGAACTTCGGCTTCAGCTTGTGTCCTGCACCCCTGTATGAGTTCTGTTCCTTAATTTCAGGGCAGAGGGTCAGAAGACAATCCTAAGGTCAACTTAAGGACTGAAGGGGTTTTCAGAGTGAAGCAGAGCAGGAGAGAATGGGATTTAGTGGAGATTCGAACTAAGGAAATATCAGAGAGTACAAGTGGATTTATATAGTGAAGAGTCCGGAAGATATAAAGATGTTAAAGTATGTCAGATGAATTGGAGTTTTGGGATTCCAGAAGAAAGTAAGGAATTATTGATAGGAATTGAAGATGTCAAAGGAAAGTGACATATGTCAAGAGATAGCCGAGATAGGAATACAAAAGTCTGGGTCAGGAATGCAAAAGTCTGGGATGGGAAATACAGGGTTTGGAATATCCAATGAAAGAGAAATCTTCTAAGGTAAAGTCTGAGGCTTGGGATTTGGGATTTGATCATAGGAGGCCGAAATTGGGCCGCATGGGTTAGGAAAGTTTCAGGATGCGACACAAGGGGGGAATCCAGATCAAGAGAGCAAAGGATATAAGCATTGTGGCAAGAGTCTTGGAAGAAGTTTCTGTAGGAGGCAGTGGTTACGCTTGCTATGGGGACTTGTTGTCTAGTGGAAAATGGGAGGGGACGAGGATTGAACTGAGCATGAGGAGAGGTGAATTGGCAAGGCATATTTTCTCAAGGTGAAGTCTTTTGTCTTTTGCTTCTGAGGTGAGAACGGATGAGGTGGGGGAAATCTCAAGGATGGGACAGTTTATATTTGTGAGGTTTTGAAGCAAAGTTTCAGAAATTGGACTCCGGTTCCCATGAGTTTTCAGAGGAAGGATAACCCTTCCAAGACACGAGGTATTGGCAGCAATTAGGGGAGCTGCAATGGGAGAGGATCTTCTCCACTTTGTATTCTTCTTCTGACCCAGTAAGTGTTGGATTACAAATGTAGTGTGGCTATGCCACTTACTAATCATGTAGTTATTTCCTCTTGCGCTCGTACTTAGCTACCTCAGTGACTGTCTACTCGAAGTCTACTGAGGTATGGTCTTTACACATTTGTTCATACCTATAACTAACGTCTCTGTAGCTTACTTGTTGCTACAGGTAATACATAGTGACTGTCTACTCGAAGTCTACTGAGCTTACTTGTTGCTACAGTAAGACCAGGGGGTGGTCTGGAATAATTCAGGCCGTGTTCTGGGGTCTCCCAGTAGGATGATAGGAGGGAAGCATGGAAGACGTCATGAATCTTCCACGTAAACAGGATCTTTAGTTGGTAAAAGATGGGGGATAGGACTTGAAGGATTTCAAAAGGGCCTTCTCACTTAGGGGCGAGTTGTTGGGATGGGTATCTGAATTTGAGATTTTGAGCTTCTAGCCAAACTTTATCTCCAATGTTCCAGGGTTTGAACTTCGAAGAGACATGTTCCTTCATTATTCATTGAGCAATCTCATGTGCCGCCAGGGCTTCTTCTTGGGCATCAGTGAGGGAGGTAAGTCATCCTTTGATCAAGGGTAGAGGGGACTTCTGTGAAATGAAAGGATAGGAGCAAGGTTCATATCCAAGGATCAAGGAGAAAGGGGACTTCATGATGGAGTGTTCTAGTGAGTTGTGGGCAAATTCTGCAGTGGGGAGGAGTCGTGCCCATTCATTGGGTTTTCCGTTGCAAAATATCTGGAGGTAAGTTTTGACCTCCTGGTTAACTCAATCTGTTTCTCCATCAGACTGAGGGTGATAGGTGGAGGAGAGGGAGACATCATAGTTGAGGAATCGACCAAGTTCTTTGGCAAAGGTGGAGGCAAAATGGGGTCCGCAGTCGGAGATGAATTTGTTGTGTAATCCAAATCTAGTGAAGATGTTTCTTAGGAAGAGATCCGCTACTCCAGCTGCATCAATTGTTTTGTGACAAGGAGATAGAATTACCCGCTTAGTAAGCCCATGGTCTACCACAACCATTAAAGAATCAAAGTCGTCAGAAATAGGCGGATTGGTCACAAGATCGACAGAGATCTGTTGAAAGGGGTGGGTGCATGTGGAGGGAATTGGTGAAAGGGCGGGGACTGTCAGATGGGTGTTGACTTTCATAGACTGGCATGTGGCACAGACTTGCACAAACTTCCAAACAAACATGGACAGTCCTGGCTACCTGTCAAGTCCGGGTTTGTTCCCGGAATTCCCAGATAGTCCAGAGTGTGGAGAAGGCGGAGTTTGGCGGGAATTCCTGAGGGGGGTTGGAGTTGTAAGGAACTTTGGCTTCAGCTTATGTGCTGCACCCCTGTATGAGTTCTGTTCCTTGATTTTGGAGCGGAGGGTTGGAGATCAATCTTAAGGTCAACTTAAGGACTGAGGAGGTTCAGAGTGAAGGGGATCAGGAAGGAACAGGATTTAGTTGATATTCAAACTAAGGAAATATCAGAGAGCACATGCGGGCTTATATACTGAAGAGTCCAGAAGATATAAAGATGTTAAAGTATGTTGGATGACTCGGAGTTTCAGGTTTCCGGAAGAAAATAAGGAATGAGTCGGAATGGCGTCAGAATGGGAGAATAATGACTGAAGGCAATGGCGCAATAATTGTGAGGCAAGGGGAAAGGGAATTATCAATAGGAACTGTAGATGTCAAGAAGTGTCAAAGGAAAGTGACATATGTCAAGAGATAACCGAGATAGGAATACGAAAGTCCAGGACGGGAATATGGAAGTCCGGGACAGGAATGCGGAAAGTCTGGGACAGGAATGTGAAGGTCCGGGATGGGAAGTACGGGGTTCGGAATGTCTGATGAAAGAGAAATTGTCCAAGGTAAAGTCCGAGGCTCGGGATTTGGGATTTGATCATAGGAGTGCGGAATTGGGCCGGATGGGTTAGGGAAGTTTCGGGATGTGACAGTATCCGGAATTGGGCCGGATGGGTGAGGAGAGTTTCAGGATGTGACACCACCAGAAGTCACATGAGACAAGGGCGGTGGTATGGGTGATACCGGGGTGACCGGCAGAAGTTGATTCATGTCTCTTCCTTTGGGTTCAAGTGGTAGGTCTTGGCCACTTTAGGAACAAAGGAATTGTCAAGGTCTATGGTGTGATTGAAAGGACTGGATGGGGGTACATGGTCAGTTGCCTTCTTGTTGAAGACATCAGCAAACTCAGCGAATTGGGGGGAAGGAAAGGTTTTTCTTTCTTTTCTTTGGCATCTTTCTGGATGAGTTCAGTGGCGAGGTTAACCTTGCGGAAGTCATAGATCATGGAGTTGATTTTCTTCTTCAGTTTCTTGGAAAGGTGTGTTTCAGGGTCAAGTTCAAGATACAATACTGGAGAAGGTATTGCTGGGTGATGGCATCGGGGTGTCATGTCAGGGAAGAGTCTTCTTATCAGGGAAGGAGAGGGTTCCGGCTTCCCAGTCAACATTTAGGTTGTGCTGGCGTAGCCAAGGGAGGCCCAATATGATATTCTCTTTTTCGCAATTTGTCACATACAACTCTTGTTCCATTTTGTTGTTGCCAATGCGGAGAGTGAGGGTAGTGGAGAACTTGATTAATCCTGCTACGTTTGGAGACCCATCTGCATTGTAAGGTTTCAGGGGAACAGGGAGTTGTTTCATGGGGAATCGGTTCTTGAGGGCGAAATGTTGGTCAATGATGGAGGCAGCTGCTCCACAGTCAAGAAGGGCCCAGGTGTCGACAAATTTTCCTGTCTTAGTAGTGAAAATGGCAGTTGGAATGCACATTAATTTAGCAGTTTTCTCAGCTACTATTACAGGAGTTGTTCTAGGAGAGGTCTGTGTCAATTTGGTTCTCCTTTCTAAAAATCCTGCCCATCTAATCCAACTTGGCAATGGGGAGGGCATCGGGGATGTCTTGCTTTGGGTTTTCAAAGCAGACTTTGAGGACGTCCAACATCTCGGCTTCAGAGATGTTGTTCTTCTGGAGTTCAGAAATGAACTTTTCTACAGAGGATGGTGTTTTAGCAGGGATTTCTACTGTCTTTATGGGGGTCAGTTGAGGGAAGGAAGTCTTCTGGGGAAGGCAACTATTCTTGTGGTTGGTGGGGCGATGTCCTTGTTTTCTGCAGACAAAGCACAATCCTTTCTTCATATACTCAGCCCGCTTGACAGGCGTGAGAAGGACAGAGTTGACGTCCATGGCGTCAGGATCAGGGGTAGAGGTTGAGGAAGTGGGAGGTCAGGGATAGGTGGATCGGTTTTGTAGCGCCTTGATGTGCTGGTTCTGTATGTGGAAATGCTCAGGTGTAGCAATCCACTTGTCGATGGTGTTGGGGATGGTGTCCATGTTCAAAATTCAGGTCAAGAGATTTCTCTCAAGACCGTTGGTGTACCAAGAGATGAGGGCAGACTCATCAGTCACACCTGATCTGCTTTTCAGGAGCTGGAATTCAGCATTGAACATGTCAAGGGAGCTGCAGTGGCATTAAGTCAAAGAGGTGAGTTTAGCGAGCGCAGTTCCTTTGATACCGGAGACTACAAATGTGGTCTTGAAGCTTTATGTAAAGTCATTCCACTTTCCCCATCCTTTGTTTACAGCGGCTTTGTAGTAGGCTTTGGCCCAACAAGCAGCTGTTCCCTTGTTCATGAAACTAAGGGTGGCAATGATCTTTTTCTTGTCACTGTCGTAGACATGGTCATTGAGTTCAAAGTAGGATATAACTGAGTACATCCATCAGGCAGCATCGTTGGTGTTACTGTCAAGTCCGGTTCTTTCCCGGAATTCCCGGATGTTCTGGAGTTGCGGAGGGGGCGGGGTTTGCGGGAATTCCTGAGAGGTGTCGGAGGGGTAAGGAACTGTGGCTTCAGCTTATGTGCTGCGCCCCTGTACAAGTTCGGTTCCTTAATTTAAGGGCGGAGGGTCGGAGGTTGGTCCTAAGGTCAACTTAAGGACTTAGCAGATTGGAAGGGAGGTGATTAGGAAGGAACAGGATTTAGTTGATATTCAAACTGAGGAAATATCAGAGAGTACACGCGGGTTTATATACTGAAGGGTCCGGAAGATATAAAGATGTTAAAGTACTAT
>MU127420.1:67729-90091 GCA_014904945.1 Gyrodon lividus | reverse complement strand
GGAAGGGAATTATCGATAGGAACTGTAAATGTCAAGAAGTGTCAAAGGAGAGTGACATATGTCAAGCAATAACCGAGATAGGGATATGAAAGTCCAGGACGGGAAGTACGGGGTTCGGAATGTCCAATGAAAGAGAATTGTCTAAGGTAAAGTCCGAGGGCCAGGATTCGGGATTTGGTCATAGGGGTTCGGAATCGGGCCGGGTTGGTTAGGGAATTTTCGGGATGTGACAGTTACCGTCAAAGGCAGAAGGGGTGCTGATCTTTAGTTCTGGGGCTTTGGAGGCCATCATTGGTTTGTTGTTGAGGTCTGTGGGTTCAGTGATGGAAAACTCATTGTCAGGGATCTTGGGTTTGGTGGGGTCACAGTCAGAGCTTTTGAAGGACTCTGGTGAATCGTCTTCTGTGGAAGAATCAGGTGGGAGATCTTTCGTGTCTTGCTTAAGAGTGAATCTGTCATTCAGGTCAAGGCCTTTGGGGTAAGGGCCTTGTCAGGTTCTGGTAGTCTTCCTTCTAGAAGAAGAAGGTTCATTCATGGTCCCGAATGGAGACCATGTCTTGTTCAATCGGTCTGCATAAAGGCAGTATCTGGTTGTTGTTGGGGGATAGGCTGCGTGATAGCAGTATTGAGTAAGAAGTTAGATCTTTTGTTATGCTGATGAAGTCATGAGAGCTCGATCAGATAACACCAACAAGCCCTATTGTCAAGTAGGGCAAGATCTATCAGAAGTCTTTGCTGGCAGACTATAGGCCAATCAGTGAAGCGAGTTCTCAGACCAAGAGATAGCTTGTTAAGCTATGTACTGTGTAGATTTAACTTGAATTGTAACCAAGTAGAGCACAGGTCTTTATACTACAGGGAATGGCACACAGACCAAGGTATCCAAAGTAGGTATCATCCAAGAAAGGTAACTAAAGATAAGAGGGATAAACACCATTGGGTGGAAGGTCATAGAATATGAAAGAAGAAAGATAAGGCCAGGGACTTTGCCTGGAGTCACTGGTTGTACAAAGGGTCAAAAGAGGAAAGGGATCATGTAATGGTACAGAGTCATGTGAGAAGGAAAAGCAAAGGGGTTAAAATGGTTCTACCGTAACAATCATAATGGGTGGGGTCATTGACTCGATGGGTTTGGTTTCATTCATATATATGTGAAGACTTTCAGCATTGGGCTGGCTGCAGTCACCACCATCAGTACCTTCTGTTGAACACAGTGCTGTATAGCTGTAGTGTGTCATATCTTACATGAGCTACATCCCTGCACTTTAATCAGCTGCATTGAGTGTGCTCCTGGATCACCTTGAGCATCACCTTAATATGGCGGACACTGAGCTGAGGATGAGCACACTAACGTGCTGTTTGAGCCTAAGGCTGTCTATGAAAGAGGACAATGCCATCTCTATGGCAAGTGGTTATGAATCTGATGACATCTACAACATGTACATTGACTGCTGGGCTTGCAAGGGAGAGCCAGAGGATGACAGTGAAAATAAGTTTTCCTGGCAAGCCCCCTTATCATCGCTGCCACAAGGAACTAACTCACTTGCTAATGCTTGCTTAGATGCACATAATTATGTAGCAATAAGTAGTACCTTTGTAAAACCATGCTTGAATGAAATCTGTATTCACTTGGTCGCAATCTCTGTGTGTGTGAAATGTAAAGGAAAAATACCTGAGAACAAAACCCCTACATGGATGCTGGACTCAGGGGCACCAATACACTTCACAATGAGCAAGAAAGATTTTGCTCAATACAAACCATTAAAAGAGAAAAATCATGGTTCAAACAGCAAATGGGGTCAGCACAGTTGATGCAAAGGGCACTGTTATATTACAATGTGCAGATGAATGTGGACGTGTCACTAAAGTAAAGCTGCACCCAGTTTATTACATGCCAGATCTCAACACATGCCTACTTTCTATGGGTGTATTCCTAAAAGAAAACTATACTGTGCGTGGTGGCTCGCAGCACATTACCAGCTTCCATACATCAGGAAAGCCCTACCTGACATTCTATCCCAGATTTCCTGGAGATACAATCTTCCAAATACAATCACTCCCTATTGGTGACACACTGAAGAAAGATGCATAAGTTATTGACTATGACATCATGCACCGCTGCTTTGTGCACCCATCCAAGGATGTACTGCAGCATGCACAGAAACACATGCAGAATTTCCCCACTATAAATTTCCCTAAGGAGATACCAATATGTCCGGGCTGTGCTCTTGGCAAAATGCCCAATTGAGCCTTCCCCCACAATGAGCAGTGTGCTATGCACCCCTTTGAGCTGATTCATTCAGATCTCAAATCTTTCCCTGTGGATTCATACCACAAATACCAATATCTCATTGTTTTCTTTGATGATTTTACATCTTTTGTGTGGATTACTGCTTTGCGCACCAAAAATGCAGCATTGACAGCTACAAAGCAATTATTAAAACTTGTGAGCATGCAGTATGAAGCCCAAGTCAAAGGATGGATGTCAGATGCAGGGGGATAATATAAGTCTGATGCTTTTGATTCCATGCTCAAAAATGAAGGAATCTGTATTTACCAAACTGCCTCGTGTACTCCAATGCAAAATGGCTGCACTGAGCACTTTATGCGCACTCTCATGGACAAGGCAGAGGCAATGCACCATATCCTGGTGGGAATTCACCACCCAACATGCAACCCATGTTTATAACAGATCACCCATGCACTGCCTTAACTGGCACACACCTTTTGAGCTCCTGAACAGGAAACAACCTGACACCAGTCATGTTTGTATCTTTGGATGCAAAGCTTATGTTGAGCTTCCACTGGACGTGTGCACCAATAAAATGGCTGCCAAATCAGAGCCAATGACTTACCTAGGAGTTGCTCCAGGCAATGAGCACAACTTTCTATTCATGCACTCTCCAAACAATGTGCTATTTACTTCAGCACATGCTCTCTTCAATGAGCACAAGTTCCCGCAATGTTCTACCCATAAGAACAGACCTGCACCTGAACAACAACCGCATCAAGTGCCACCATTGGCTGCAGATGACAACAACAATGACGACATTGATGAAATTATAAAATCATATCAATGTAACAAGGGCAAAGGGAAAGAACACCAAGTTCCAGCACCTCCGAAAACACCTCCATGTGCCCCTTCCCCTATTCCTGAACAACCATGGACCCCTATTAGGGAAAACCATCTATCTGATCCTCCTCCACCTCCTCGCCGCTCTACACGCAATCACCATGCTCCTACGTGTTTCAGAAATATCTATGGAGAGAAGCACCACCTGGTTGAACAATTCAAGGAAATCAAGAATACTCATACATGGCAACAGATCGTTGGCAAGCCCAGTGGCAGCTCTCAGCGCCAAGAAGCTCGTGATCAACATCCCGGCCCACCTACTTTGTCCTCACCTACCAGTGAAGAAGATATTGAGAGGATATGTCATGAAGGGGGAGCAAACCTAACAAACTTTCTACTTATGAATGCTCTCCCAAACTCTTCTGGCACTGACAAGCAGCCTAGAGAATGGTCATTTCGTGACATTAATCACCTACCAGAGGCAGATTGGTCCCAATGGGAGGCAGCTTGTTGAGATGAACTTGACATACTCAAAAAGCGCCAAGTATATGACCTTGTTGACCACCCTCACCATTGGAAGGTCATCAAAAACCGATGGGTTTTCTTAGTCAAAATCAATGGTTGCAAGAAAGCCAGGCTAGTAGCCAAAGGCTTCTCCCAAGTCAGAGGCTTAGACTTCGATCAAATCTTCTCACTAGTTGTGCACTTTGAAACTGTGCACTTAATGCTTGCACTAGCAGCACTAGAAAACTGGTATATCTCTGGCCTCGATGTCTGAAGTGCCTACCTATATGGCAAGCTCAATGAAGAGATCTACATGGAACAACCAGAAGGTTTCACCAAGAAAGGGCAAGAGCACAAAGTACTCCGTCTCAGACATGCCCTATATGGCTTGGAACAGGCTGGGTTAGCCTGGTGGCAAACTCTTAATGAATCCATGATAGAATTAGGCACAATTACAGTCATTGGCTATATACAAGTCGGGGAAAAGGAGGTCAAACCTCCATATTGGCATCCATTCCGACTGTGTCCGATTCATCTGATGTTGTAGGGAGGCCTGGGGGAGGAACTGGCACACGGGGAGCTGAAAAGCCATCCAACTCACCCTGATTTGTCTCCATGTTGTCTAGATGGAGTGGGGATGGCACTGCCCTGGTGCCCTCTAAGGATGGGCTACACAATTGGAGGCTGAGATTCGGGGAATGTTTGGGGTTGGCCTGAATGACAGCGGGAGGAAGGGAGCTGGAACCCTCCAGGTTGAGCATTTGCATGTGATGTGAAACCAATACCGTCCTTGGGAGAGGACCTCATTTTGATCCGACTGAGCCTTGCTCTTGAACCCTTTCCCAAAGGGCCTCGACCACCCAAACCAAAGTGCTGAGCTATTGCTTGAGCACCGGAATCTGTTCAAGCTCCCTTTTGAGAGTGGAAACCCAACTTTCCAGGGCATTGATGACTGCATTCCTTGAATCATCAGTTAGGTTGGGAGTGGGGACAGAGGCTGGGGGAGGTGGGGTATTGAGAGGCCCAGCGAGGATGGCCCAGCTGATGGAGCAGGACAGGATGGGGTGTGACGGAAGTGGCTTTGGGATCACTACACCATCAAAAACTATCAATATCAGTTGTAAATAGAAACATATCATATGTAGACTACCAAACTTACCGAGTTTCAGTTTAACACTTGAGTCACGAGGGGCTACACTTGGGCTGGCCCTGGGGGCAGGGGTCTTGGGCCTTGGCTTTGATGCTGAATGTTTGACCTTCTTCCTTGAGAAGGACTGGGTGCCAGACTTGAGGCCCAATGGGTGGGGGTGGTGGCCGAAACCATCATGGCCCTGAGTGGTTGATGGGAAGGGGCTTTGGAAGGGGCCCTTGATGCCACCTTGCTTGGGCCACCAGATTCCCAATGAGTGCATTTGGCCACTTTCATGAAGCTGCAAGCAATCTTCAATCAGTTACATGGCTGGCATGCACCAACTGTGATATTGCTTTTGATGGTTTGGATGCAAGGCCATGCTTTTTGGGCACAGCTCTCACAGACTTTGGAAGCAGCCTTCAGGGATGGAGGGGGAGTGTCAGCAGTGTTAGGATGGGATGTTGAGGGTTTTGGTTCTTTGTCCTCATTGGAGATGAATTCCTGTGATTTGATGGCATGGGACCAAGGCTGACATTTTGGCTGGTTCTTCAACCTCCTCTTCAGGCTTCTCCCCCAAGTTTCATCTTCCTCCCCAGCTCTACCTGAGCCTACCTTTCCCTGAGCTGGCCTTTTCTCAATGGCCTCTGGCTTCTCATCTGCTGCCTCCTGCTCCTCCTGCTCCTTTTCCTTCTCCTCCCAATTCTTCTTCCCCCCATCCTTTCAACTCTTACCTTCCTTGTGCTCCTTTCCTTTCCCCCTTTCTCACACTGGAAACCATCCCTCCCCCCCTTTCCAAAGGGTCCACTCCCTTTCCCTTCAAGATTGGCTTTGGGGAATGGGGCCAGGTTTCAAGATTGAACCAACATTTGGCCATCCTTGGGTTATGACCTCGGCCATGGGATACATGAGCATGTCAGTGGCTATGACCATGGGAGGAACCCTGGCCCCAGCCACATGGTGTTCCCTAACTTGACCCTATATCCATCATTAGCTCCCCACCTAATGGCATGCACTGTCCACCTACCAATATCTCATTGACAGTGTTAACTGCCTGCTTCCATTCATCCACTGCCACCTTCCCTCAAAGTTTTGCAACTGCACTTTGGATCAGCTGAGCCACTTTCTCAGCAAATGATTCATACTCAGAAATATTGTTGTTTGTAGATGAAGACATTTTTATTGAAATCAGTAATTGTCTGACAGACAGGTTGGGTGGATGCGAACAGAGGGGTGAAATGATTTCAAAGCTGAGGTTAGGTTTAAATAATAACCTGTGTAGCAACAGCATCGCCTGAGCACAAAGACTGATTCGGTCCAGGAGTATAATATTGACAAGACATGAGTCTAGGCATACCCTTTGCACTCCATTTCACACCATTTCCCACCAAATCACCCAGATTAACATTGATGTCTGACACACAAGCCCAAGGTAATGCCCCTGGCTGGGTCAGATTCGATGGTAAGCCTACAAATTCATTTTGCTCACCCAAACCAACCATTATCTTGCAGATCAACTGATGGAGATTGAACCACCATCTTCCTCAGATTTATTCTTAGCCCCATCCATTCCTTCCCAGACTTCCTCTTGGGACTTCTCAACCCCCAAGGTTTCTCTATGAATCTCCCATTTTCATTTTCTCCATCATTTGAGCCCCCCGAGGTTCCTAGCCACTTAAGTGCTGAGTCCACCGCATCTGATGATCTGAGGTTTCTGACACCTCCGGTCATCCCTGACAGCAGTCCGGAACTGCCAACTCCACCCATGCTCGAGGACAGTCCGCTCCCCAGCCCACCATTCATTTCCATTTCACCATCCAATTGTCACATCCCAAAACTTTCCCAACCCATCCGGCCCAATTCCAGCCCCCTATGATCAAATCCTGAATTCCAAGCCTCGGACTTTACCTTAGAAGATTTCTCTTTCATCGGACATTCTGAACACTGTATTTCCTGTCCCAGTCTTTCACATTCCTGTCCTGGTCTTCCCATTCCTGTCCCAGACTTCTGCATTCCTGTCCCGGACTTTTGCATTCCTGTCCCAGACTTTCATATTCCAATCTCGGCTATCTCTTGACATATGTCACTTTCCTTTGACACTTCTTGACATCTACAGTCCCTATCAATAATTCCCTTTCCCCTTGCCTCGCAATTATTGCGCCATTGCCCTCAGTCACTATTCCACCATTCTGATGCCATTCTGATTCATTCCTTACTTTCTTCTGGAAACCCAAAACTCTGATTTGTCCGACATACTTTGACATCTTTATATCTTCTGGACTCTTCAGTATATAAACCTGCTTGTACTCTCTGATATTTCCTTAGTTCGAATATCAACTAAATCACGTTCTCTCCTGATCTGCTTCACTCTGAACCTCCTCAGTCCTTAAGTTGACCTTAGGATTGACCTCCAACCCTCTGCTCTGAAATCAAGGAACAGAACTTGTACAGGGGTGCAGCACATAAGCTGAAGCCAAAGTTCCTTACACCTCTGACCCCCTCAGGGATTCCCGAACAACCCCGCCATTCCGCGCACTCTGAACTATCCGGGAATCCTGGGATTGAACCCGGACTTGACACCAACCATATATTCAGATCAAATGATGTTTGATGGGGATCGGTGGCAGCAACAACATCTCCAGCAGCATCACCCATTGAGCCGGAACCATGACAGATTTCTAATCATGGCCTATGTCCACTATGTGGATAGGTTCATGTATCTGACCGACTGAGATTCAAAAGCTTGATGATGCTATCAGCCACCTGGACAACATGCTGGAAAGGATGGAGTAAAGTGACTGTATATACAATCACCAGTCAGTGGTGAGTACAACATTTGTGTTAAGTCCGGGTTCGTTCCCGGAATTCCCGGATTGTCTGGAGTGCAGAGAAGGCGGGGTTGGCGGGAATTCCTGAGGGGGGTTGGGGTGGTAAGGAACTTCGGCTTCAGCTTATGTGCTGCGCCCCTGTACAAGTTCTGTTCCTTGATTTCAGAGTGGAGGGTCAGAGGTAGAGATCAATCCTAAGATCAACTTAAGGACTGGGGAAGTTCAAAGGGGATCAGGAAAGAACAGGATTTAGTTGATATTTGAACTAAGGAAATATCAGAGAGTACATGCGGGTTTATATACTGAAGAGTCCGGAAGATATAAAGATGTTAAAGTACTATTGGACGAATCGGAGTTTTGGGTTTTCGGAAGAAAGGAAGGAATGAATTGGAATGGCGTCAGAATAGTAGAATAATGACTGAAGGCAATGGCACAATAATTGCAAAGCAAGGGGGGAAGGGAATTATCGATAGGAACTGTAAATGTCAAGAAGTGTCAAAGGAAAGTGACATATGTCAAGAGATAACTGAGATAGGAATACGAAAGTCCGGGATGGGAATATGAAAGTCTGGGACAGGAGTGTGGAAAGTCCAGGACGGGAAGTACGGGGTTTGGAATGTCCGATGAAAGAAAAATTGTGTAAGGTAAAGTCTGAGGGCCGGGATTCGGGATTTGGTCATAGGGGCTCGGAATTGGGCCGGATGGGTTAGGGATGTTTCAGGATGTGACAACCTTGGTCTGTGTGCCATTGTCAAGTCCGGGTTCAATCCTGGAATTCCCGGATAGTCCGGAGCACGCGAAACAGTGGAGTTGGTTGGGAATCCCTGAGGGGGGTCGGAGGGGTAAGGAACTTTGGCTTCAGCTTATGTGCTGTGCCCCTGTATGAGTTCTGTTCCTTAATTTCAAGGCAGAGGGTCAGAAGACAATCCTAAGGTCAACTGAAGGACTGAAGTGGGTTTCAGAGTGAAGTGGAGACTTTGCAGGATAGAATGGGATTTAGTTGATATTTGAACTCAGGAAATATCAGAGAGTACAAGCAGGTTTATATACCGAAGAGTCCGGATAATATAAAACTGTTAAAGTATGTCGGACGAATTGGGGTTTTGGGTTTCCGGAACAAAGTAAGGGATGAATTGGAATGGCATCAGCATGCTGCAATAATAACTGAGAGCAATGGTGCAATAATTGTGAAGCAGGGGGAAAGGGAATTATTGATATGAACTGCAGATGTCAAGGAATGTCAAAGGAAAGAGACATATGTCAAGAGATAGCCGAGATAGGAATACAAAAGTCTGGGACAGGAATGCAAAAGTCTGGGATGGGGAATACAGGTTTTGGAATATCTGATGGAGGAGAAATCTTGTAGGGTAAAGTCTGAGGCTCAGGATTTGGGATTTGATCACAGTGGGCCGGAATTGGGCCGGAGGGGTTAGGAAAGTTTCGGGATGTGACAGTATTCCCCTCTTAAGCACGAACCCTTGAGGGCCTGGATAGGAGTCCATAATGGGAAATAGAAGTATGGCGGAGTTTGAAAATTGGAAATCAATCTGAGGTACTCGCAATCCGATGATGAAATCACCCGTCTCCAGCAAGAGGAGGAAGAACCTGTGTGGGAGTCTGCCCAGAAAATTCAGCAGGCCAGGGAGAAGAAGGCCTGGCGGGAGGCAGAGAAGCACAAGGAGGCGAGGCGGATGCTTAAGGAGGAGGCGAGGCGGATACTCAAGGAGGAGGTGCGGAGGAAAGCGGAGGAGGTTGAGAGGCTGCGACTGGAGTTGCAGGAGTCACAAAGGTGCGGGGCAAGTGGGTCATTGAAGGGGCCATCACAAGGCAGTACAGGAAGGCCCAGTGTCACATCCCAAAACTTCCCTAACCCATCCGGCTCAATTCCGGCCCCCTATGATCAAATCCTGAATCCTGAGCCTCGGACTTTACCTTAGAAGATTTCTCTTTCATCGGACATTCCGAACCCTGTACTTCCCATCCTGGACTTTTGCATTCCTGTCCCATACTTTCACATTCCCGTCCCAGACTTTTGTATTCCTATCTTGGCTATCTCTTGACATATGTCACTTTCCTTTGACACTTCCTGACATCTACAGTTCCTATTGATAATTCCCTTCCCCCTTGCTTCGCAATTATTGCACCATTGCCTTCAGTCATTATTCTACTATTCTGACACCATTCCGATTCATTCCTTCCTTTCTTCCGAAAACCCAAAACTCCGATTTGTCCAACATACTTTAACATCTTTATATCTTCCGGACTCTTCAGTATATAAACCCGCTTGTACTCTCTGATATTTCCTTAGTTTGAATATCAACTCAATCCTGTTCTCTCCTGATCTGCTTCACTCTGAACCCCCTCAGTCCTTAAGTTGACCTTAGGATTGACCTCTGACCCTCTGCTCTGAAATCAAGGAACAGAACTTGTACAGGGGCGCAGCACATAAGCTGAAGCCAAAGTTCCTTACACCTCTGACCCCCCTCAGGGATTCCCGACCAACTCCGCCACTCCACACACTCCAGACTATCCAGGAATTCCGGGATTGAACCTGGACTTGACAGAGGCTCGGAGAGTCAATGGTGTCATGAGTGGGAATGAATATGGATTGCTTGGAAAGGCAGTCGATGACTGAGGATTGTGGTGTATCCGCCAGAAGAGGGAAGTTGCTAAATGAAGTCCATGGAAGTGGAGTGAGTTCCAGGGTTTTTCAGGGATTGGGGGCTGCTTGAGCACCCCATAGGGGCAGTGTCTAGGAGTTTTAGCTCGGGTGCAGGAAGTGCAGGAAGTGACATAATTTTGACAAAGGTGTGGAGTCCTGGCCAAGTGTATTCCCAACAGACGAGCTCTAATGTCCAGACAGGGGGTGGTCGTGCTTGTATCAGAGGATGCTAAGATGGAGGTCCTTAGCTTCCGGGATGAAGATGCAATTGTTGAGTGTCAGGCAACCGTCAGGGTTGACAGCCCACCAGGACTCCGACGAGTTCAAAAGATGGGAGGAAGCTATGGGGTCGGAGGACAGGGATTCTAGGATGTCCTTGTGGATGTCTTTGATGTCAAGCAGGGACAAGGTGAGCTGTTCCTGAGTAAACACCAGGTGGAGGTGATGGGGATTGACGCAAGCATAGTCCTTATCCCCCTCTTTGGGGTAGATGTCCCAGCATCTAGTGAGGGAGTCAGGCTTAGCCCCTAAGCGTTTGGGGTGGAAGCGGATGTCGAGGTTGAATTGGGATAGGAACTCCGACCAGGGGGCTTGCCAGTGGGTCAGGACTTTGGAGGTGGAGAAATACTCCAGATTTTTGTGGTCGGTAACAATGTTGACAGGGGTGCCAGAACCTTCAAGGTAATGATGCCAATGCCAAAAGGCTTCATGGATAGCGAGGAGTTCCTTGTCATGGGTGTTGTAGTTGAGTTCCGGGGCTGTCAGGGTGCAGGAGTAGAACACAACGGGGCAGAATTCGTTGTCTGGGCAATGGATGGAGAGGATTCCTGTGATAGCGTAGTCCGAAGCATTGGTTTTGACTGTGATAGGACAGTCCAGAATCCAGTGAGTAAGGATAGGGGCTCGGGTGAAGGCGTCTTTGAGTTGGGCAAAGGTGGAGCAGTAGGAACCGTCGAAGTTCCAGGGGGTGTTTTTCTGAGTGAGTTGGGTAAGCGGGACAATGATATCAGAGTAGTTGTAGATGAAGTGACAATAGAAGTTGGTGAACCCAAGGAAGGACTGAATATCCTTGACTTTCCAGGGTTCAGGCCAATCTCGGACCACCTGGACTTTTTCCAGGACCATAGTCAATCCCTGGGGGGAGAGACGGTAGCCAAGTATTTGACGGAGTCCGAGTGCCACTCACATTTGTCCAGTTTGGCATAAAGTGTGTGTTTTTGAAGGTGCCAGAGGACTTCCTGGACATTTTCCTTGTGAGAAGCCATGTCATTGGAATAAATGAGGATGTCATTGAGGTAGATCATGACGCAGACGTCTAGGTGGTCTGCAAAGACACTATTGACAAAGTGCTGAAAGGCTGCAGGGGCATCACCAGCCACTCATATGAGCCATAGCGCATCCAGAAGGTGGTCTTCCACTTATCCCTGGGTGTGATGCAGACAAGGTGGTAGGCATGACGGAGGTTGATTTTGGTGTACACCTTGGCGCGGCTAGGGGAATTGAGGAGGTCAGAGATTAGGGGTAGGGGATAGCAATCTTTTTTCATGATTTTGTTGAGTCCTCGGAAATCGACACAGAGGCATAGGGATCGGAGTGCCATGAGCAGATTTAGACTGGCAGATGAAGCCATAGTTGAGGTGTTTGTCTATGAATTCCCAGAGGGACTTGAGTTCTGTAGTGGAAACCAGGTAAACAGTCCCTAGAGGAGGGGAAGCACCTTCCTCTAAGTCAATCTCGAGATCAAATTCCCTGTGGGGCACGAGTGTGTGAAGACATTGTGATAGTCCGGAGGGACGGAGGACAGATTGACTTCTTTGGGAATTTCGGAATTGAGGGATACGGAATGGAGTTTGGAGTCCTGGGGATGGATGTGAATGCTGAACTGCTCGGAGCTTCGTGAGGCGGCTTGTCAGGAGTGTCGGAGTGAGATAGGGGAATGGAGTCTGGAATCTCTGGAGGTGATGTCGGGGTTGTTGGCAAGTCTTGAGCCAGAGTTCAGAAAGTAATACTGCCCAATACCCAGTCAATCAACAGATTGTAGCAGGTGAGCCAGTTGTGTCCTAGAACAAGGGAACAAGATGAATCCAATGCAGTAACATAAAATGTATCAGAGGTGACAAAGTTGGAAGGGAAACAAATGGAAAGGTCAACAGCACAGGTAATCGTAGAATTGGAAGTACCATCAAAAAGTTTCAATGGAATAGGAGCAACAGAATATGTTGGAAAATGATGCTTGTTAATGAAAGTAGTATCAATAAAACCATCAGTAGAACCACAAACTAATAAAGCGGGAAAAGCAGAAATTTCGGAAAAGTCAGGAAAAGAAATAAGCGGCATAAGGGCCTTGGGATCATAAAGAGCAGACCCATTGAGATGGGTCTCCGTAGGTGCACGGTGGGATTCAACACAGCCTCCTTCCTGTGCGGAGTCCAGAAGGCTGTGCCCTAATTTTTTGCCTCAGGGATAGAGGCCTCCGGTTTGGCTTCCAGAGCAGGGGAGGTTTTGGCTGTGCAGGCCTTGGACGTGTGGGAAGTAGACTTCTGGCAATCCTTGGCCATCTGTCCGGCGGCTCCACAGAACATGCACAGCTTGAGGTCAAAGCAGTGTTTTTGTTCCTCAGAGGTGAGGTGTCTGTCCTTCCCAAGTTTGCTGGAGAGGTCTGATGTGGATTTCTGGATAGGGGCGGAGGATTTCCCCTTAGAGGGCAACGAGGACACAGAGGGGTTGGACAAAGTTGCGGGTTTCGGAGATGAGGTGGTGGGAGTACTTTTGGATGTGGAGGACTGACTTCCAGAGGGTCTGACTTGGAAAGCAACTTTGGACTTGCATTCCCAATATCTCCTGTCAATAGTCTGGGAGAGAGTCCAGAGTTCTTCTAGGGAGCGCGGTTTTCCAATGCAGGAAAGCTTTTCTTTGATGCAATCCAGAAGTCCGTTGTAGAAGTGATGTCAGAGAGCTCCCTCGCCACAACCATGGACCGGGGAGGCTAGGTGATTGAATTCTGCAATGTACTTGTTGATATGCTGGGAGTCTTTCATGGATAGGTGGTCGAGTTGGTGTTCCACATCACTGACAGGGTCATGGGGGCCGAAGTTGGTTTGGAGCTCGAGGATGAATTCCTGATAATCATCCGTCCATCTGGAGGAGGTCAGGCTCAAACCACTCGAGAGCCATACCTTTTAGGTAGGACTGGGTGAAGGTGACCTTTGCACAGTCAGTCCAGAATGCATGGGGACAGTCCTGGAAATTTAACTTGCATTGGACTAGGAAGGCCTGCAGCTTGCGAGGGTCAGTCCCATCGAAGGTGTCAGGTTCCCAAACCTTTGTGCACGGAGATGAGGAGTTTCGGATTTGCAGTCATGGCGCGATAACTCAGCAAGGCTGCACACTGCATTTGCAAGCGCCATGATGGGGTTAGGTAGGATTGCATTATCCAGGTTGTCGTCATCAGAGGGGTCGGGGTCATTGTTGCCACCATTCCCATTGTCAGAGGGGTCTGGGGTGCCCCTGGAGGGGTAACAACCTGCGGGAGTAGGGGTGGAGATGCTTTGAGATGGGGGTCTCATCTGAGATGTGGAGGTTGATGTATGACATGCAGAGAAGCTTCGGAATTGTTTGGCAACGCTTTGGGCCTCGATCAACGAAGCAGAAATCTGCCATTTGTTAAAGTCCAGGTTCAATCCTGAAATTCCTGAGGGGCAAGGGACTTTCGCTTCAGCTTATGTGCTGTGCCTCTGTATGAGTTCTGTCCCTTTATTTTGAGGCAGAAGTTCAGAAGACAATCCTAAGATCAACTTAAGGACTGGGAGAGGTTTCTGAGTGAGGTAAAGACTTTGGAGGATAGAACAGGACTTAGTCAATATTCAAACTAAGGAAATATTACAGAGTAAAGGCTGGTTTGTATACTGAAGAGTCTGGAAGATATAAAACTGTTAAAGCATATCAGATGAGTCGGGGTTTTGGGTTTCTGGAGTAGTAAGGGGGTGAGTTGGAATGGCATCAGAATGATGGAATGATAGTGCAATAATTGTGAAGCAGGGGGAAAGGGAATTATTGATAGGAACTGTGAATGTCAAGGAATGTCAAAGGAAAGGAACATATGTCAAGGGATAGCCAAGATAGGAATACGAAAGTCCAGAACGGGGAATATGGGGTTCAGAATATCAGATGGAGAAATCTTCTAAGGTAAAGTCCAAGGCTCAGGATTTGGGATTTGATCATAGGGGGCTGGAATTGGGTCGGATGGGTTGGGAAAGTTTCGGGATGTGACAATATGGTAGGCTAGGCAAACTCTGTCAGAAACAGAATGTGGCATTCCATGCCAAAGCACCTTTCTAGAAATTCCCAGTAGGGTGCCTGGCCCATACCCCAGCCTGACCCCAATGCTATCCAACTCTATGTGTAGGTCAGGATCCCCTCCTGTGGTAGCCAACATGTCCAATCACTGAGCCCTACAGTTGAGATCCCAATGGAAAAGGATGGCTCAATTGATGATGACTAACATTACCAAATATACTGAGGACCACTCAGAAAGGACAGCCTTTATTTCCATGTCTTCAGTGGACTTGGCCAGTTTCAGCAGGGCCTCCCTTCCAGATGCACAGAGGTTGGGATACGTGACCTGCAGGGCTGCCAAAAGAACAGTTTGCAGGAAGCTAGCTCTGAGCCATTCGTGAGGTCTGGAATTGCCATGGGAGTCTTTGAGGAGGGCCGATACCTCAGGTTGATGTCTAAATGGCTAGTACCATCAGGATACCTTCAGTGTGAATGAAGCTGAAAGGCTCTTACCACCCAGCCTTGCTGGTACCAAGCTGGAGATAATTTGATCACACCTGTGATCTCCCTGAAAACAGGGCCTGGTCAGTCCTCCAAGACCTGGAGTTGCTGTGTTGAAAGCATGACAATGACAATGGCAGGTACTTGGACTTACATTGCAATGAGGTCTGAGAACTTGCTATAGGTGATAGTGGTTGGAGATCAAGAAGTGTCATATCAACTCAGACTGAGTGTCTGACTTTTATACTACATGGTGTGTGAACTACTTACATAAGGACTAGTAATAACCATATGTTCAACACTCCCCCTTACTTAGCATATGATAATCACATAAGTATTAGGAATAGTTTACTATACATCATCTAGGTTTTGGCTAGTAGCGTGATTGAAAATAAGACTAAGTTGAGATCTGCATTGCTCCAATTTGACATATCTAAGGTTCTTAGTAAAATCACTCAAGGCCATATACATACTCTGCTTCTGTTGAAGACAGGGCTGTGGTTTTCTGGAGGTGTGAGTTTCAGAGGAATATGCCATTCACCAATTTAATATAAAATCCCATCTGGGAGTGGAAAGTCTCTGGGTCTGCACCCCAATCAGAGTCAGTGCAGGTGGTTAAACCATTTCCAGAGGATCCATCAAATACAAGTGAATGATCACAAGTACTGATACCACCAAGCTAGTCCAGCTTGTTTAAGTCCATAAAGGGCATGGAAAAGTTTAAGAACTTTGCCTTTGAGATGAGGAGGAAGGAACACTTCAGGGAATTCCATATAGATTTCCTCATTGAGTTTGCCATATAGGTAGGCAGATCACACATTGAGACCAGTGATATACCAGTTCTCTAGGGTGACTAATGTAACTATACATCACACTGTCTTAAAATGTACTACTGGACTGAAGATTTGATTGAAATCAAATCCTTCCGTTTGAGAGAATCCTTTCGCAACTAGGCAAGCTTTCTTTTGACCGTCAAATTTGACATCAAAGACCCATCTATTTTTTATAACCTTTCGGATATTTGGTCAGTCAATTATTTCATAGACTTTGCAGGATTTGAGCATATCTAGCTCCAGTTTGCAGGCTTCAAACTATAATTTCTGTTCTGATTTGGGTAGTTGGAGTATATTGCAGTAAGACCATTCACAATAATTGGGTGAATGTCAAGTCCGGGTTCAATCCCGGAATTCCTGGATAGTATGGAGTGCGCGGAATGGCAGGGTTGGTCAGGAATCCCTGAGGGGGGTTGGAGGGGTAAGGAACTTTGGTTTCAGTTTATGTGCTGCGCCCCTGTATGAGTTCTGTTCCTTGATTTCAGAGCAGAGGGTCGGAAGACAATCCTAAGGTCAACTTAAGGACTGAGGAGGTTCAGAGTGAAGAGGATCAGGAAGGAATGGGATTTAGTTGATATTTGAACTAAGGAAATATCAGAGAGTACAAGCGGGTTTATATACTGAAGAGTCCGGAAGATATAAAGATGTTAAAGTATGTTGGACGAATCAGAGTTTTGGGTTTCCGGAAGAAAGTAAGGAATGAGTTGGAATGGCATCAGAATGGTGGAATATTAACTGAGGGCAATGGTGCAATAATTGCGAGGCAAGGGGAAAGGGAATTATCGATAGGAACTGTAGATGTCAAGAAGTGTCAAAGGAAAATGATATATGTCAAGAGATAGCTGAGATAGGAATACAAAAGACCAGGACAGGAAATACAGGGTTCGGAATGTCTGATGAAAGAGAAATCTTCTAAGGTAAAGTCCGAGGCTCGGGATTCAGGATTTGATCACAGGGGGTCGGAATTGGGCCAGATGGGTTAGGAAAGTTTCAGGATGTGACAGTGAAAAAGAGTTCTCTTCTAGAGGTATGTCCTTAGCACATAGGTAAAATACCAGTGCTTTTCCCCCTTCATGGACTTGTCTCTCAACATCATCCTCAGAGGGTGATGGGGAAGGAGGCATAGCTCTGGCAATGGGTAGCTCTACTAGTGTGGCAGGTTCAGATTGACCTGTGAGTTCTTTCCATTGGCTTTCATGCTCTATTTTGCGCAGTTGTTTCACAGGGTTTCCCTGTTTACCATAAACATTCGCAGGCCATGAATGTGTGGATTGTTTACATTGAGAGTGCCTTGGTATGGTGGGCGGGCATCCAATTGAGGTGTACACCTTGGGAGGGGTGACAGGGGGCAGTGGAGCAGGAGAGGTTCTCTCTGGTGAATCCAGTCTTGCAGGAGAAACATATGGTTTACTAGCTTTGGGGCCACAAGGACATTGTGGGGGTGAGGTGTCCTCATTATCATAGGATGGAGGGTATGGGTTGGGGTGCTGGTGGGGGTGTTCTGGAGTATCACTGATTGCACGGTGTGGCTTTGCCCCAGCACAGCGAGGGAATAGATTCTCATCAAATATAGCATATGCATAGGTATGCAATGAATTGTTTGGGTGTATGAACAGGTAGTTTCTGTCATTTCCTGGTGTGACACAAAGATAAATTATTAGTTGTGACTTAGGTTGAAGTTTTCCACCATGCATTTTGGAAGGCAAGTGCACATAGGCACCACAATCAAACACTCGAAGATGAGAGATTGTAGGAGGGGCCTTAAATAGGGGTTCATAGGGGGTCCTCCAGTTGAGTCGTCTCTTAGGGGTGCAATTATAAACAGGAGTCGCTTGCATTACTGCAAATTCCCAGCAAGAGGAAGGTAGGCAAGCATGAAGACACACAGCCTGGGCTTTGTTCATGATAGTCCTAATGAACCATTCAGCATGGCCATTTTGTTCAGGGATATGTGGCACAGACTCATAGACATGAATGCCATTATCATGCATTAATTGGCAGTGGCCTTTTGATTTGTATTCTCCCCCTGCATCAGACATCCATTCCTTAACAGGGATTTTATATGAAACTTGGACTTATTTCAGGAACTCTTTTGTGACTGATAAGGCCTGGTTTTTGGACCATAGATGTTGTACCCAGCCCATGCAGGTATAGTCATCATAGAATACAATTATGTACTTGTATTTGTGGTAGGATTTGACTTCGAAAGATTTGAGATTTGAATGCACAAGCCCAAAAGGAGTGGTTTCCCTTATAAGATTGTGGAGAAAGGGTGATTGGTTTGTTTTCCCAGGTGGCAGCCAGAACAAACTGGTTCAATTAGAGGTATCTGAACTGTTTGGAAGTCCTGCATATGTTTTCATGCAGCTTGTATCACATCATGTGAGAGGTGAGCAAGGCAGCAATGGATTAAGTCATAGTCGATAGTGATCATATTAATATTCACATGAGTATGACTTTTGATTGTAGGGGAATGAGCCCAGTACATGGTTCCATGAGTATAAAAACAGATTAGAAGTCTCTTATAACAAAAACTATAAGAGGGCAGTGATTGCCCGCACCCAGCCGCTGCCAAAGAGGGGCAAAGAATGACTATATTCACCTATAAGAGGGCAGTGATTGCCCAGACTACTAGGGATTAGATAGGAGTAGTAAATGGGTATAAGTAAACTCACCTCAGCCACTGCCAAAGAGGGGCAAAGAACAAGTGAGGAATCTGAAGTGAAAACTAAGTGTATATATGTATAACAGAGTGGGCAGAGCAGTGCTTGCTAATGATAATCAGGTAATAGAAACAGGAACAAGAGGAATTGGGATTAAGCAATGTAAGGAAGTGATGGGGCATCCCTGGAGGCTCGGGAACGATGACAAGCAAAGGATGATGGAATACAATAAGGGTCTGCATGTCTGCACAAGTTCTGGATCAATTCTGAGTGGATACTGAGATGCCAAGCAGTTTTGCCTGGCAGTGGAGCGGGGGTAGGGATTCTGGCATTTTGGACATGTGGAGGTGTGAACTCTGATGTTCCGGAAATGCGGAGTTTTGTCACATGCCGAAACTTTGCTAACCCATCTGGCCCAATTCCAGCCCCCTATGATCAAATCCCCAATCTCGAGCCTCAGACTTTATCTTAGAAGATTTCTCCTTCATCGGATATTCCGAACCACGTATTTCCCATCCCGGACTTTGCATTCCTGTCCTGGACTTTGCATTCCTGTCCTGGACTTTCGTATTCCTATCTCGGCTATCTCTTGACATATGTCACTTTCCTTTGACATTTCTTGACATCTGCAGTTCCTATTGATAATTCCCTTTCCCCCTGCTTCACAATTGCGCCATTACCTTCAGTCATTGATGCCATTCCAATTCACTCCTTACTTTGTTCCAGAAACCCGAAACTCCGATTTGTCCAACATACTTTAACACCTTTATATCTTCCAGACTGTTCAGTATATAAATTCACTTGTACTCTCTGATATTTCCTTAGTTCGAATATCAACTAAATCCCATTCTTGTCAAGTCCGGGTTCAATCCCGGAATTCCTGGATAGTCTGGAGTGCGCGGAATGGCAGGGTTGGTCGGGAATCCCTGAGGGGGGTTGGAGGGGTAAGGAACTTTGGTTTCAGCTTATGTGCTGCGCCCCTGTATGAGTTCTGTTCCTTGATTTCAGAGCAGAGGGTCGGAAGACAATCCTAAGGTCAACTTAAGGACTGAGGAGGTTCAGAGTGAAGAGGATTAGGAAGGAATGGGATTTAGTTGATATTCGAACTAAGGATATATCAGAGAGTACACGTGGGTTTATATACTGAAGAGTCCGGAAGATATAAAGATGTTAAAGTATGTTGGACGACTCGGAGTTTTGGGTCTCTGGAAGAAAATAAGGAATGAGTCGGAATGGCGTCAGAATGGGAGAATAATGACTGAAGGCAATGGTGCAATAATTGCGAGGCAAGGGGAAAGGGAAGTATCGCTAGGAACTGTAGATGGCAAGAAGTGTCAAAGGAAAGTGACATATGTCAAGAGATAACCGAGATAGGAATACAAAAGTCTGGGACGGGAATACAGAAGTCCAGGATGGGAATGCGGAAAGTCCAGGACGGGAATGCAAAAGTCCGGGATGGGAAGTACGGGGTTTGGAATGTCCGATGAAAGAGAAATTGTCTAAGATCAAGTCCAAGGCCCGGGATTTGGGATTTGATCATAGGGGTTCGGAATTGGGCCGGAATTAGGCCGGGATTTGGCCGGAATTGGGCCGGATGGGTGAGGAGAGTTTCGGGATGTGACAGTTCTCTCCTACTCCACTTCAGTCCTTAAGTTGACCTTAGGATTGTCTTCCAACCCTCTGCCCTCAAATTAAGGAACAGAACTCATATAGGGGCGCAGCACATCAGCTGAAGCCAAAGTTCCTTGCCCCTCCAACCCCCCTTAGGGATTCCCGACCAACATCCGCCATTCCGCATCCTCCAGACTTATCCAGGAATTCCAGGATTGAACCCATACTTGACAAGTGTGTTGTTCCAGTTCCAGAGCTCACTGTATTTTGTCACTCCCACTCAAGCGCATTTGTAGTCCCATACCTTGAACAAATTTCCAGTGTTGTGCACAAATGTGAGGTTTTGTAAGGATGCTACCATGTCATCTGTGGTAATGTAGTGGATGATGGCTTCTCCCTGTCCGACAAGGTCATCTTGGACAAAGTGGTACTTCCACTGGATGTGTTTAGTCCGCGCCTGGAATTGAGGATTGTGGCTTAGGATGATAGCGGCCTAGTTGTTGCAGTAGAGGACAGTTGGCCCCTTTTGTGGGTGTCCAATCTCTTCAAAGAAGCTCTGAAGCCATGCCAGATGTTGTCCAGCAAGACTGAGTCCAATGTACTCCGACTCTGTGGTGGAGAGTGTGACCATGCTCTGCTGTTTGCTCGACCAGGAGATAGCTCCATGATTACTGAGGAAAAGGAATCCGGAGGTGGAGAAGGAGTTGTCCGGGTCCTGAGACCAACCTGCATCGGAGTACCCCTGAAAGTCCATGTCCATAGATACCTTAGAGCCATCAAAGTGGAGTTCCATGTCCTTGGTGGCTTGGATGTACTGGAATGCATGTTTCACTGCTTCCCAGTGCAGTGTGGCACTAAATTGGCTCAGTGTTCCAACTGCATATGCAATGTCTGGACGTGTTCCGAGCATGAGATACATCATGAGCCAATGACTGTGAGATAGGAGACTTTCCGCCCTTCAATGACCATCTCTGGAAGGATTTGATCATTTTCCAGATCCGCATCAGAGAGTTGTAAGTTGTGTGCCATCAGAGTCCTGATGAGTACAGTGGAGAATTCGGTGGTAGACAGGCAGTTTATAGAGATTAAGGAAATCTGGAAGTCCGGAATGAGTAGGGCATTGGTTAGGACAATTTCATACTTCTTTCCAGAGATGGTGGAGAAAAGTGCAATGGTTCTGATTCCGATGGCAGAGGTGGTGGTGTTGCCTCCGAAAGCGACAGGGCAGGGTGGAACCAGTGGGGAGTAAGTTTGGAACCAGGATTGGTGTGGGACCATGTGGGATGTAGCTCTGGAATTGATGACAATAGTGTTTCTCCCACTGGCCTTGGGTTCGGACGACAAGTAGGCAAGAACACATGCCATTAAAGATTTGGATACACCTTCGGTAACTATGTTTGCAATCTCCAGAGTTTTAGGGGTAACTTCTGGAGTGTCCTCCATCGCATTGGCTTTCTCCTTCATTTCTTTCCTCCTCCCCCTTTTCTCAGCTCCTTTGTCCAACACTGGTAAGCATAGCAGTCATTGGAGTTGTGTCTGGATTGTTGGTGGTGCTCGCACCAGGTGGCGGAGGACTTGTTGGACACTTTGAGGGCGGAGTCCAAGGGTCTGGAAGGGTTTAGGTGGGCCTCTTCTGAGGTGATCCGGGTTTCCACAGCATCAAAGGTGAGTTTGTAATACACTAAGGGTCCACGCATCTGCACAAGTTCTGGATCAATTCTGAGCAGATACTGAGACTCCGAGCGGTTTTGCCTGGCAGCAGAGTGGGGGTAGGGATTCTGGCATTTTGGACATGTGGAGGTGTGGACTCCGATGTTCCGGAAATGTGGGGTTTGTTGTTCTGGTTCCAGAGCTCACTGTATTTTGTCATCTTACTGCTGCACTTGTCTCTGACATTTATTTTGTTGTCAGAACTGCTAGTGGATAGGCATTTGTCCTGTAACAATGTTCCCAGTGATATCAGTTGACAGTCAACTGAGGCATGTAAATGGTCAGTGATAAATGCATAGTGAGTCCATCTGTCAAGTCTGGGTTCTTTCCCGGAATTCCCGGATAGTCCGGAGTTGCGGAGGGGGCGGGGTTTTGCGGGAATTCCTGAGAGGGGTTGGAGGGGTAAGGAACTGCAGCTTCAGCTTATGTGCTGCGCCCCTGTATGAGTTCGGGTCCTTAATTTAGGAGTGGAGGGTCGGAGGTTGGTCCTAAGGTCAACTTAAGGACTTAGAGGATCGGAAGGGAGGTGATCAGGAAGGAACAGGATTTAGTTGATATTTGAACTAAGGAAAT
>MU127420.1:19998-32666 GCA_014904945.1 Gyrodon lividus | reverse complement strand
GAATTCTTGGTGGATCTTTTCAGCTTAGAGGGTGAGCAGCAGGGAAAGGTGCAATTACTCAACCAGGTGCTTTTTTGCCAGCATGCTGATTTGAGATGCTGAGATTATCTCTAAGGGTCAAACACTGCTTGGTGGCTATCCTTTCATACCCCCTGAGCTGAAAGGCAAAACCATGCATTGAAAACACATACTCAAGTACATTCTTCCTTGGTGTCAATGAGTCTCTAAGCAGCTGACAGACAGCCATGCTGAAGGCATTCTTCATTGACCTCATCACTGTCCTGCTGACATCAAGGGGAAATGGCCCAAAGCACAGGATTTGTTATGAATCTTATATTTTATTCCTTTCTTTCTTTTTATGATCACATGACCAATTCATGTGACACGCAACTGCTTTTACTTTTATCACATGACTTTCTACTATGACATCACACCTTGTGTGATGGGATCAGCATGTCCAGCATTACCATACTCGTCCTTTAGAGTGCTCCAGATGTGGGCAGCAGTACTCTTAGAAAGGACTTTTGCCAGGATGTTAGGTGTGAGACAAAGACAAAGACAAAGGTTCCTGATAGCTTGAGTGTTGTGGTGATTCCACTTGGAGATGTTGCTGACATTGTTGTTTCCTGCATTTGGGCAGGGACACTCATCAGTAGTGATGTAGTAGAGGCCCTGGGACATGAGGAATGACTCCATCTGAGGATACCAGGTGAGCCAGTTGGCACCAGTGAAGATGAGAACAAGGTTGGTGAGGAGGGAGGCCATAGGTAGTTATCTGAAAATCAAACCATCACATTTTAGTATGTGACGAGGTCAGCAGCCCATTAGGGCACTTTCACAGACAGCCTTAGGCTCAAGCAGCACGTTAGTGCACTCATCCTCAGCTCAGTGTCAGCCATTCAAGGTGATGCTCAAGGTGATCCAGGAGTACAATCAGTGCAGCTGATTACAGCACAGGGATGTAGCTCACCGGGCTCATAACCTATTGAAACAGGCATGTGAGTGCGGAGAGGAAAACTCCTTATACTCACCTAAGCTTGTAGAGCTTGGGTTTTTACAGAAGATATAGTTCGAGAGTAAGAGAGGGTCTATTGAGTGCTATTACAAGGCTGGGTTTATATCCTACAATAAATGTGACTGTTTAACTACATACATACATTACATACGTGTAGTAAGATGTGACCCACTGTGGCTATACAGTGCTGTGTTTAACATAGTGTTGTGGTGGGTCAGTGGTTGAATGTGGAAATGAAGCCAAGGAGGGCTGCCTCAGTGCTTTAAGAAGTATTGCATGTGGTGCTATTTGGGTTTGACTCAGTAAAGCCGAAATGTTGTGTGGAATCATGTTGACATGCACACCAGGATGCTTGCCTGATTATGTCACAATTGGTTGTGTGGTCACATTCCCTATTTAATGTATATACTTGTGTTCTGATGACAATCATGCAGTACTTATGTATATTAGATCATATTAGATAACACTATATAAGGTTATCTATCTCATTTCCTCATCAATTTCTTGAGATCGACAAACCAGTTGCCTGTTTTCAGAAATCGCACTACTTGTGCGTTTTGAACAGCTTGCTAGATCTACGGATTATTGGGAGCACATAGACAACGAAAGCCAGGCAACCGCGCTCATGTTCCGCCATTTCATACGTCCACGTATCGGTGTCAGGACCAGGGAGCTTTGCGGAACACCCCATCATGGCGTCTGCCCGGGGACAACCGATCTATTGTGTCAGTACCGGTGTATCACGACCATGGTCCAAAGGCAGCCATACTAAAGACTCGCTTCGCAGTTGTCCTCCTTTGTAGCAAACATCGCTGTTCACTATGTGCTTCACTCTTGCAGCGGTCATCACTGCCCTGCATTTTTTCATTGCTGCGGCTCCCCAGCCAACCAAACAGATGGGCACAGCGATCGCACTTTCCAAGCGTTCATCGGTAGCCAATGCTGACAAGAGTGTCAACTTTGAGGCGCTCAACTCGCACATTGCTTCAACCACGGCGTTCGTACCCATCTGCTTGGGCTCCGAATTTTACTTGCATTGACTTGAATATCCAGTAAGATTCTTCGTGGCTTTGATCATTTCGAGAAGAACACCGGCACCTCACATCCGTTTTCTGTGAGAAGCACTCGGAAGCGCAATTCCGGCGGACTACCCTTAGCTTCCCTCTCCGACGCTGACCGCTGGTTCGGTACTATTTCAATTGGTACACCTCCCAGAAATTTCGCCGGTACGCTCACCCTGACCTTGCAGCGAATGTGCAGCTCACTCACTTTGACAGTTTTGTTTGATACCGGCTCGAGGCACGTATTTCTCATCTGGTGCACGTATGATGTAAATATCTCACTCGACTTTATTACAGTGACCTTGTTTTGCCAGGTGTCGATTGTGACGACAGCTGCAGTGGCCACACCCTCTACGATCCTGAAGCGTCTTTGACTTCCGCCGACCTGGGCAAGCCCTTCGGCGCTCATTTCTTGGGCGGTCACTCCGTTGTCGGCCACCAGTACGTCGACAATGTCACGATTGCCGGACTTACGGTACATGTGATGGTCGTTACGGCGTTATCGGTTCTGACCTGTTTGAGCAGGCTACTTATCAACCCCTGGTTGTGGCATCGCACTATTCTGATGGTTTTCGTAAGGGGCAGTTCCCTGCGGATGGTGTCCTGGGAATGGCTTTTCAAGCTCTCTCTGTAAACAACGAGAGCCCTGTCTTCCAGACCTTCGTCACTGAGGGTCAGACTGATGAGCCCGTGTTTGCATTCAGTCTCGCAGCCGCCGCGCCAGAGCTATACATCGGTGGTACCAACCGAGCCATGTACACTGGTGACTTCACCTGGACTCAGGTCATCCAACAGGTAAGTCATCGAACCTCAAGTTGCCCTAACGGTGGTTGATACGGCGTATCCAGGGTTATTGGCAAGTTCACATAAACAACGTAGTGGCCAACGGACGGAGTGTGTTGACCAATGTTGCCGCCATCATTGACACCGGCACCCTCCTTATCCACGGTCCCCCTAGGGACGTGGCGGCCCTTTACCAAGCTATCGGGGGTACTCCTTTCGCTGGCCTCGAGACTTTCTACTCCTGTATGTTGCCAGCTTCCCCTCTCCGATGTTTTATTAACACCCTCGTACCAGTTCCTTGCGATGCTGTCCCCAGCATCAGCTTCACCTTTCGTGGCACACCCTTCCCCATCCCCGGTGAGAGCTTCAGCATGGGGCCGATCCCCTTTAACCCATCTCGGTGCGTTGGTTCCATCATTGTAGGGACTTTGTGTGAGCCTCCAATCTTGCTGTGATGCTTTGTGCACTGATAATAATGAACCTCAAGCAACTTGGGTTGTCGGCACCACTTTTCTCAGTGCTGTTTACACTGCTTTCGATGTTTCCAATGCGCGTGTTGGGTTTGCTATGCTTTCGTAGGCTGCCACGTTCCTCGTCCACATAATGTAGTGCTTTGGTACCGTAGCATACGGACAGCCGAGGTTGACAAATAGCCAGGGCTCACGGGCCAGCCGATTGTCGGCCGACCTATGAGTTGCACTCGTAGGGCATGGATGGGCCGAGATAGAATACAAGTCCTGTGTGATATGAGTCGGCCGAGGGGTTATCTTAGTAAGGGTATTTTGAGTGATGGGTGGGTCAATATGTGGTGGTTCTGTGTGATATGAGTGGGCTGAGATGTGGGTGACCTGTAGGTCTCGGGTGGGCCGAGGAATACATGACATGTAGGTCTTGGGTGGGCCGAGGGATGGGTGACCTGTAGGTGTCGGATGGGCCAAGGAATGCCTACACCATAGCCCTTGGGTGGGCCGAGGAATGTGACTGCCAAAGGTCTTGGGTGAGCCAGTGGAGGGGTGACCAAAAAGTTGCGGATGGGTCGAGGGATGGGTGGCCCATAGGTGTCGGATGGGCCAAGGAATGGATTATCTGTAGGTGTTGGGTGGGCCAAGGGAGGGGCAACCCAAAAGTCACAGATGGGCCGAGGGATGTGTGGCCCAAAGGTCTTGGGTGGGTGAAGGGATGTCACATCCTAAAACTTTCCTAACCCATCCGGCCCAATTCTGGCCTCCTATGATCAAATCCCAAATCCCGAGCCTTGGACTTTACCTTGGAAGATTTCTCTTTCATCGGACATTCCAAACCCCATATTTCCCATCCCGGACTTTTGTATTCCTATCTCGGCTATCTCTTGACATATGTCACTTTCCTTTGACATTTCTTGACACCTACAGTCCCTATTGATAATTCCCTTTCCCCTTGCTTTGCAATTATTGCGCCATTGCCCTCAGTCATCATTCCACCATTCTGACGCCATTCTGATTCGTTCCTTACTTTCTTTTGGAAACCTGAAACTCCAATTTGTCTGACATACTTTAACACCTTGATATCTTCCAGACTCTTCAGTATATAAATCTGCTTGTATTCTCTGATATTTCCTTAGTTTGAATATCAACTAAATCCCGTTCTCTCCTGCAAAGTTTCCACTTCAGTCCTTAAGTTGACCTTAGGATTGTCTTCCGACCCTCTGCCCTGAAGTTAAGGAACAGAACTCGTACAGGGGCACAGCACATAAGCTGAAGCCAAAGTTCCTTGCCCCTCCGACCCCCCTCAGGGATTCCCAACCAACCCTGCCCTTCTGCACGCTCTGGACTTATCCGGGAATTCTGGGATTGAACCCAGACTTGACAAGGGATGGGCAACCTATAGGTATTAGATGGGCTGATGGATATTTAAATAGGTATTTCGTCAGTAATGGGTGGAACCATTGAATGGTGGGTGTGATCTGAGTGGGCTGAGGGATGGGTGGCCCATAGGTGTCAGATGGGCCAAGGAATGCATTCCCCATAGGTCTCGGGTGGGCCAAGGGAGGGGCGACCCATGACATGTCACATTTATTGTAGTATATAAACCCAGCGCTGTATTAGCGCTCAATAGATCCTCTCTTACTCTCAAACTATATCCTCTGTAAGAACCCAAGCTCTACAAGCTCAGGTGAGTATAAGGTGTCTTCCTCCCACATTCACATGCCTGCTTCATTAGGTTATGAGCCCCGGTGAGCTATCTCTCTGTGCTTTACCCAGCTGCATTGAGTGTACTCCCGGATCACCTTGAGCATCGCCTTATTAAATGGCTGACACTGAGCTGAGGATGAGTGCACTAATGTGCTGCTTGAGCCTAAGGCTGTCTGTGAAAGCACCCTAAACAGGCTGCTGACCTCGTCACATACTGAAATGCTGATGGTTTGATTTTCAGATAAACAACCTATGGCCTCCCTCCTCCCCAACCTCGTTCCCGTCTTCACCAGTGCCAACTGGCTTGCCTGGTATCCTCAGATGGAGTCATTCCCTATGACCCAGGGCCTCTACTATGTCATTACTGATGAACGCCCCTCCCCAAATGAAGAGAACAACAACACCACTGACATCTCCAAGTGGAACCATCACAACACCCAGGCTGTCAGTAACCTTTGTCTTTCCCTCACTCCAAACATCTTGGCGAAAGTCCTTTCTCAGGCTACCGCTGCCCGCATCTGGAACACCCTGACAGACAAATATGGTCAACCTGGCATTGCTGCAACTTACGCAGAATTCAAGGCAATGCTGGACACACCAATCCCAGTGCATGAGCACCCTGCTCCTGCTTTTGGCAAAATCAACGCTCACTTTGCATGACTCGCAGACACAGATTTTGAAATATCTCCAAAGGTTCATGCCATGATACTACTCTCAAAGCTTCCGTCCTCTATGGACACAATTGCTCATCTCATTGGCCAATCACCAGCAACCCTCACCTCTGCCACAATCAAAAAATCAGTAATCTTGGCTTGGGAGCAGTGTGGCACTCACCGCAGCAAGCCCCAGGAGGCTCAGAAACTTAGCACTGTAAAGTGCAAGCAACCTGACCCCAAGTTCAACCAGCAGTGGCAGCCCCAGCAATCCTCCCAACAGGGAGGATGAAATGGCAGTGCACCTGGCTAAAACAAAGGGAAAACCAAGTGTGGCAATAAAAACCACAATCAACACAAGCACAACCACCTGGCCTCCGCTGCCCTCTCTACACCTCCTATGGAGGTAACTATGCCGTCAATCATTGATCCTTGCCACCTTGCCCACACCCCCAGTGGACAAGACTTTGGACCCCCTGCCTTTGAGACCACCCTCAAGGCCTTTGATCTTCTCTGCCAAATCGGCATCACCCCATGTTACGAAGGTGTCTGTCAAGTCCGGGTTCAATCCCGGAATTCCCGGATAGTCTGGAGTGCATGGAATGGCGGTGTTTGTCAGGAATCCCTGAGAGGGGTCGGAGGGGTAAGGAACTTCAGCTTCAGCTTATGTGCTGTGCCCCTGTACAAGTTCTGTTCCTTGATTTCAGAGCAGAGGGTTGCAAGACAATCCTAAGGTCAACTTAAGGACTGAAGGGGTTTCAGAGTGAAGCAGAGCAGGAGAGAATGGGATTTAGTTGATATTTGAACTAAGGAAATATCAGAGAGTACAAGCAGGTTTATATACTGAAGAGTCTGGAAGATATAAAGATGTTAAAGTATGTCAGACAAATCAGGGTTTCTGGAAGAAAGTAAGGAATGAATTGGAATGGCATCAGAATGGTGGAATAATGACTGAGGGAAATGGCGCAATAATTGTGAAGCAAGGGGGAAGGGAATTATTGATAGAAACTGTAGATGTCAAGAAGTGTCAAAGGAAAGAGACATATGTCAAGAGATAGTCGAGATAGGAATACAAAAGTCTGGGACAGGAAATACGGGGTTTGGAATGTCCGATGAAAGAGAAATCTTCTAAGGTAAAGTCCGAGGCTCGGGATTTAGGATTTGATCATAGGGGGTTGGAATTGGGGTGGATGGGTTAGGAAAGTTTTGGATGTGACAGTGTCCACACCATCAAGATGTGTCTCCCATCAGACCCTGCTCCTGAAGCGGGTCCTTCTGCCAAGTGCCCTTGTCTTGAGGAGCACATCTCCACCACCTTGTTCACCACTAAGGATGATGCCATTTCCATGGCAAGTGGTTATGATTCCAATGACATTTATAACATGTACATTGACCGCTGGGCCTGCATGGAGAGCTGGAGGATGACATCGAGACCAATTCCTGGCAAGTCCCTTTCTCCTCATTTCCGCAATGAAGGACTAACTCATCTGCTAATGCTTGCTTAGATGCGCATAATTATATAGCAATGAGTAGTACTTTAGTAAAACCATGCTTGAATGACATTTGTGTTCACCTGGTTGCAATTTCTGCATGCGCGAAATGTAAAGGAAAATACACGAGAATAAAGTGCCTACATGGATGCTTGACTCAGGAGCATCAATTCACTTCACTATGAACAAGAAGGACCTTGCCCAATACAAACCACTAAAAGAAAAATTTATGGTTCAAACAGCAAATGGGATCAGCACAGTAGATGGAAAGGGCACTGTTATCCTACAATGTGCAGATGAATGTGGACATGCCACTACAGTGAAGCTGCATCCAGTTTATTACATGGCAAATCTCAATACACGCCTACTCTCTATGGGCATATTCCTAAGAGAAAACTATACTGTGCGCGGTGACTCACAGCACATTACCATCTTCCATACATCAGGAAAGCCCTACCTGACTTTTTATCCCAGATTTCCTGGAGATACAATCTTTCAAATACAGTTGCTCCCTATTGGTGATGCACTAAAGAAAGATGCATATGTTATTGACTATGACATTATGCACCGCCGCTTTGCACACCCATCCAAGGGTGTACTGCAGCATGTGCAGAAACACACTGGGAATTTCCCCACTATCGACTTCCCTAAAGAAATACCGATATGTCCAGGTTGTGCTCTTGGCAAAATGCCCAATCGAGCCTTCCCCCATAATGAGCAGCATGCTACTCACCCCTTCAAGCCAATTCACTCAGATCTCAAATCTTTCCCTGTTGATTCATACCACAAATACAAATACTGATATCTCATCATTTTCTTCAATGATTTCACATCTTTTGTGTGGATTACTGCTTTGCACACCAAAAATGCAGCATTGACAGCCATGAAACAACTCTTAAAACTTGTGAGCACGCAATATGAAGCCCAAGTCAAAGGGTGGATGTCGAATGCAGGGGGAGAATATAAGTCTGATGCTTTTGATTCCATGCTCAAAAATGAAGAAATCTGTATTTACCAAAGCGCCTTGCATACTCCAATGCAAAATGGCCGTGCTGAGTGCTTTATGCACACTCTCATGAACAAGGCAGAGGCAATGCACCATGTGGCCTGCATACCTCCATCCTGGTGGGAATTCACCACCCAACATGCAACCCATGTATACAACAGGTCACCACAATATTCCACCTTAACTGGTGCACACCTTTTGAGCTCCTGAAAGGGAAACAACCCATATCAGTCATTGTTGCGTCTTCGGATGCGAAGCTTATGTCCACCTTGCACCAGATGTGCGCGCCAATAGAATGGCTGCCAAATCAGAGCCAATAACTTACCTAGGAATTGCTCCAGGTAACGAGCACAATGTTCTATTCATGTGCTCCCCAAACAATGTGCTATTTACTTCTGCACATGCTCTCTTTGATGAGCACAAGTTTCCGCAGTGTTCTACCTATAAGAACAGACCCACAGCTGAACAACAACCTGATCAAGTGCTGCCTTTGGCTGCAGATGATGATGATGACATCAATGAGATCATCAAATCTTATCACCGCGACAAGGGCAAAGGGAAAGAACGCCAAGTTCCAGCACCTCCAAGGACACCTCCACGTGCCCCTTTCCCTGTTCCTGAACAACCATGGACCCCTGTTAGGGAAAACTGTCCACCTGTCTGCCCATCCCTCCTCCACCTCCTTGCTGCTCTACGTGCGACCACTGTGCTCTGACGCGTTTTGGCAACATCTATGGAGAGAAGCGACACCCGGTTGAACAAATCAAGGAAATAAGAATACTCGTACATGGCGACAGATTGTCAGCGAGCCCAGTGGCAGCTCTCAGTGCCAGGAAGCTCATGATCAATATCCTGACCCACCTGCTCTGTCCTCACCTACCAGTGAAGAAGACGTCAAGAGGATATGTCGTGAAGGGGGAGCAAATCTAATGAACTTTCTACTTATGAAAACTCTCCCAAACTCTCCTGGCGCTGACAAGCTGCCTAGAGAATGGTCATTCCGTGACATTAATCACCCACCAGAGGCAGATTGGTCCCGATGGGAGGTAGCTTGTTGAGATGAACTTGACATACTCAAAAAGCGCCAAGTATATGACCTTGTTGACTGCCCTCACCATAGGAAGGTCATCAAAAACCGATGGGTCTTTGACATCAAAACCGACGGTTGCAAGAAAGCCAGGCTTCTCCCAAGTTGAAGGTTTAGACTTCAACCAAATCTTCTCACCAGTTGTGCACTTTGAAACTGTGCACTTAATGCTTGCACTAGCAGCACTAGACAACTGGTATATTTATGGCCTCAACATCCGAAGCACCTATCTATATGGCAAGCCCCATCTTTTCTTGCACTGTAAGGTAAGTAATATATATATGACAATAATTACATGCAGCCCAGGGCCTTGCTGTAATATCCAGAAAGTAATATTAAATGATGCATGTGTATGCACATTCACTGTCCAGGACAGCAACATGGGCGTGGTAGTTGAGGGTCACATGCAGCCTCTGTCATATGGGTTCTATACACTGCACACAGCCCGCCGTCCTGGACAGTGGCCTGTGTACAGTGCTTAGAGGTCACATGGTAATATTGAGTCACACATCTGCAAGCTTATTCATGTGCTTACACTGATTGTTAAATATGTTGTGTTAGTCAATTGCATTTTGGCTTTGGACTCAGGTGGTGGGCATTGGATCATGTGATCAGTAGCACTGTACACAGTGCTTGTAGGTCACATGATAATACATAGTTGTTGCATGTAGGCTCGCTGTCCTGGATGGTGAGCAAGGTGGTGGGCATTGGATCACATGATCAGTAGCACTGTGCACAGTGCTTAAAGCTCACATGATAATATGTTGTTACATGTAGGCTCACCGTCCTGGACAGCAGCCTGTGAACAGTGCTTAGAGAATGTGCTGGTCATAATGGTATTATACATAATTGATTTATTTGCTTAATTTTATCATAACTTGGTTATTTTTCAACTGTTTTTGATCACCAGAGACTCATTAGGAAGCTGCTGTCAGGAGCTACACACTTGCACATGGCAAGCCACCCAGGACAGTGACTGACTGTGTGCTGGTCATAATAGTATTATACAGTATTAATATATTCTCTTTATTAACATAACTGCTACATAGCATATCATTATCAAAGGTGCACTTGCCATCCTGGATGGTGAGCTGTGTGCAGTGGTTCAAGGTCATGTGACAATATGTGGTTGTTGCATGCTGGCTCTGTCACATGACCTCTAAGTGCTATGCACCACATGCCGTCCAGGACAGCAAGCCTATATGTGACAACTATGCATTACCACATGACCTCTAAGCACTATGCACAGGCTGCCATCCAGGACAGCAAGCCTATACATGATCTATATGTTACTACTATGGTCCTACACAGACACTCTATTGAAAGTGACTCCATAAACTGTTGCAATGTTTGGCCTAAATGCAATGTGCAAAGCATATCACAAAAGCAAAAGGGCATGAGAATCTTGCTTAGCTCTGATGATGCACATTGTAGTAGTCACTCCTGGCTACAAATTGGTCACTGGGTCATGTGAGTTGCTTCAAGGGCTGTGGAGATATGCCAATTATAAAACAGTAACACCATTGCAACAGTTTATGTACTCTATGATAAATTAGGGTATTTTAATGTCCAAGAATGGTACAGTGACTCCATAAATCATTGCAATGTTTGGCCTAAATGCAATGTGCAAAGTCAGTACTTGGTATAGCCTCCCTTGGCCTTAATCACCACCTCAATCCTCCTAGGCATGCTTTCAATCAACCTCTGACACCCTGCTGCTGAAGTGTCCTCTCCCACTCCACCTGAACTCTCTCCCACAATTGCTCTATTCCTTTAAGAGGGTGTTCATACTCTGCAAGCTTTCTTTTGAGGCAACCCCAGGCATGTTCTATGGGGTTAAGGTTTGGAGACTGTGCAGGCCATACCATGGTCCTAAACTCCTGCTCCTCTAGCCACTCCTTTACCTTCTTGCATGTGTGCTTGGGGTCATTGTCCTGCTGAAAGATGATGTCAGGAGGATTTAGACCATAATACCTCAGGGAATCATGAAGTTCATCCTTCAAAATTTGAAGGTAAAGGTCACCATCCATCTTGGCAGCATATCCAACTCCCTGCCGAGTCATACAGCCCCACATCATCAAAGAACCTCCTCCAAACTTCACTGTTCCCTCTACTGGCCTATCACTGAGCCCCTCTCCTGGCTTTTTCCACATCCATTTGCATCCATCTGACCCTAGGCAATTGATTTTAGTCTCATCAGACCATACTGTCTTCTTCCAATCCTCCACAGTCCAGTCCTTGTGAGCATAGGCATAGTCCAACCGGGCCTTGCAATGTTTGGTAGAGAGAAGGGGGTGTTTTTGCTTGACTACAGTCTTTTTCAAGGCCTGGTGGACTGTATTAGGGTGGAGGGGTTGATTAATTATATCAGTAAGGGTTTTGGTGATCTGGACAGCATTCTCTGCCTTGTGAGTAGAGATGAAGTAGATGGCATGACAGACATTAGCAGGGGAAAGCTTGGATGGATGACCTTCAGTAGACTTCTGCAGCTCTGAGTGCTCTTTGGCACAAAGCCTAGAGATGGTTGAGGTATGAAAACCAGTGGATGTGGCAATACAATGACCAGAATGACCAGAGTCAAGCATAGTAATGATGGTATTCTTTTGGGTAGCAGAGAGGGATCACATGATGATTGTGGTTGAAAGGAAAGAGGCATGTGAACTTTGTCAAACTCAGACATAGTATTCATATTTGTATATTTGTTTGTAGCATCAAACAACTGCAGCTATTCCTTCATTTCATTGAAATTCCACCTCTCAAGCTAAGAGTACATACACCATTGCAATGGTATCACTGTTTTATAATTGGCATATCTCCATAGCCCCAGAAGCAAATCACATGACCCAGGGACCGGCTTGTAGCCAGGAGTGACTACTATAATGTGCGTCACCAGAGCAAAGTGAGATTCTCACACCCTTTTGTGATATGCTTTGCACATTGCAATGGTTTATGGAGTCACTATACTACTTTTATTAACAAGCATCAATTTCTGACATACTCTGTTCCCCCTATTCCATTGAAACTGTTGACAAAAACTAAAAGAGGGCAGTAATTGCCTGGACTACTAGGGATTAGCTAGGAGTAGTAAATAGGTATAAGTAAACTCACCTCAGCCGCTGACAAAGAGAGGCAAAGAACAACTGAGGAATCCGAAGTGAAAACTGAGTATATATATAACAGAGTGGGCGGAGAAGCGCTCACTAATGATAATCAGGGAATAGGAACAGGAACAAGAGGAATTGGGATTAAGCAATGTAAGGAAGTGACGGAGCATCCCTGGAGCCTTGGGAATGATGACAAGCAAAGGATGATGGAATACGATAAGGGTCTGCACATCTGCACAAGTTCTGGATCAATTCCAAGCAGATACTGAGACTCCGAGTGGTTTTGCCTGGCAGCGGA
>MU127419.1:1706630-1738876 GCA_014904945.1 Gyrodon lividus | reverse complement strand
CATGTCAGCGCTGTATAGACAATAGAAATAGTAAAATATGCACAGAGTGCGAAATCACCACAAGTAACATCAATGTCATGAAGGCAAACTGGAACGTCCACATTCCTCTCACCGCTCTTTCCACCCACTCCCTTACCTCCCTCACTCTGAGCGCTCGCGAGGAGTCTGGGCAGGCCTTGTCAGTTAAAAATGGGGTCATCAGCCTTTCCTCTTCCCGCCTCTCAGCCAAGGATAGGGCTCACTCACCTTCCAGGAGTGGCTCCATGCATTCCCACATCTGATTGAGTGCATTCATCGCTTCCTTCCCTCTCCTGCCCACTTCGAGATCGCTGATCTATGGCAACAGCATTACAATACCATTGCCTTATGCCCCGACCTCTGGGATCTCTTCCACATTTATTTATGCTACAACATCCACCTCTGCATCCACTTTGTCGACCCCTCCAACAGCCTGAATCCTTCCATCTGGCAAGAGGCAGTTTGGCGCCAGACAATCAACACCTACCACACTGGTACACAGCATCCTGGGATGACAGGCATTACACCTCCTGTGCCCAAGACATCCTCTCACCTGCCCCCCCCTCGCTCGTGCCATTACCATCCATTAATACCTCCATTTCCCATGCACACTCCTCGTCTGCACCCTCTAGTGCACTGCCCTCCACTCGCCAATCCTTTCCATTGTCTTCCGGGCCCACCTCCTCCGTACAATGCCCCTTTCGTTGCATCTTTTGTGGTGGAAACTCTTGCAGAAAACGTGCTTGCAGCCTCACTACCACTGGCTTCATATCCCTCGTCAGTGGTGTCTGGCAAACACCTCAGGGTGAGCAAGTTTGCTTCTGGTGGAACGGCCGTGGCTGCTCAGAATCTGCTTGCCCACGACACCACATCTGCACCCACTGCGGGGGCTTGCACTCTGCTCAAGAGTGCAATATCTAATGGATTCTTTCCCATTGTCACCCCCTTCCTTTGGTGGAAGTGGGAGGAATTACTGTGGGATGCAGGTGCCCTCGAGGAGTTCCTGGATGTTCTGAAAGGCATCTGTTTTGGTTGGAGGCTTGGTGTTCCAGATTCCTACTCTCTCTCTTCTTCTTATATTCCTGACAATCATTGCTCTGGCATAGAACATACCGATTTCATTCATTCTTACATCATATCAGAACTCGAAGCAAAACGCTACTCCGGCCCTTTCTCTCCTGACCGTCTTGAAGCACTCATCAGTCCTTTCCATTCGAGCCCTCTAGGTGTTGTGCCCAAGCCCGGCACCTCCAAATTCCATCTTGTCCAAGATCACTCTTTCCCTTGTAACGACCCACACATTTTCTCCATCAATTCCCTCATTGACTCCACCCTCTTCACCTGTGACTGGGGCACCTTCAGCAACTGCTGGCTCCTTGTTTCCAAAGCACCTCCTGGATCTCAGGCTGTTGTGTTCGACATCAACGCTGCCCATCGCCGGTCACCTATCGCCCCTGAAGACCAACATTTTGTTTGTGTCATGGTTGTCGTTGATGGCCGTACTCAGATTTACATTGACCATTGTGCATGCTTTGGCTGCTCCAGTTCAAGTGGCATCTTTGACCGCCCCGGCAATGCCATCATTACGATCTTCAAACACAAGGGCATCCAAGATGTCATTCACTGGGCAGACAACTATATTATCTTTTGTTACCCTTCAGTAAGTACCCTTTCCACTCCTGCCTCCTTACCCTCACTCCTTCCCATCTCCCATCTACAGTCCCCCTCCCCTTCTCCTCCTTGGTCTTATCTATATGACGAATCCCTTCCATTCTCCATCATGAAGATCCTTGGTTGGCCATGGGCTCTCAACAAACACGCCCCCTTTGCATTTGTTTTCACCTACCTCGGCTTCACCTGGGACCTCTCCAACAAAATGATATCCATTCCCCTTGCAAAACGCCAGAAATATCTCTCTTGCATGGAGTCCTGGACCTTAAACACCTCAGTCTTCTTAAAAGAATGCCAAAATCTCACTGGCTGCCTCCAACACTGCACCCTCATATTATCAGATGGCCATTCCCATCTCCCCTCCTTCTATTGTCTCACTTCCTCCTTCAAGGACCCCTCCAAACCCTTCATCTGTCATTGCATTCCTTCCCCAGTCCTGGAGGATACTTTGCACCCTCGTCCATGCTGGATTCTGGGACTGCCACCTCCTCTTCCATTTGGACAACCAAGGCATTGTGGGTGTGCTGAAGGCAGGGAGATCTTGCAATGTGCCCCAAAACAATATCCTCCACCACATTGTAGCAAACCTTTGCGATCACAACATCTGGCTCTCAGTGGAGTGGGTAAAATCAGAAGAAAACACCTCAGACTCAATCTCTTAGGGAATTTTCCCTCCCTCTCTCTCCTGCTGCATGCTTCCTCCTCCAATCCATACTTAAAGACACTAGTCAGACTTGTTTAAACGCCTTTCAGTAGTCCTGTCCTTAGTCGCCCTTTTTCCTGATTTCATTGCATTCCATAGCAATAATTTCACTATGTTGCATTCCTTTGTCTAATGTGGGACTAAGTTGCCTGTCAAGCATCTTCCTTTCTTCAAACCTCCCACTCCCACTCATGGACACCTCACTGTCCTCAGCTGCCACCTCCTTCCTTGAGGCACTCTCATACCTCATCAATCCCAGTCAACCACCCTTACTCTTATCATCCTCTTCTACAGCCAAAATTTCCCACACACTCAACCATGCATGGGCAGATTCCACCTTATCAAAATATTAATATCTCAATTACAATCCTTCTGTGACCACGAAAACATTCCACTCCAACTTTGCATCCCTGCCAGCAAACATCTTCTCTGCGCATTTGCTGCCTCTCGTGTAGGTGCCCTGGCAGGCAACACTGTCCAAACCCACCTCACTGCCATCAAAGCCTGGCACATTTACAACAAAAAACCTTGGCATGGGGGCCCTTGCCTCTGCTACGTCCTCAATGGCATTGCAAACCTTGCCCCATCCTCCTCAAAAAGCCTCCTCATCCTCCCATCACATGTTCAATGCTACTCCTCCTGGCAAACTCCCTGAGCATCACCGACTCCTTCGACGCCTGCTGCCTGGCTGCAGCCTGCTTTGCAATGTGGTCCCAATCATGCCTGGGAGAGATCCTTCAAGCCAGCCTTTGTCGTCTGCAGGTTTCATCTTCTCCCTCCTTTCAACCAAAATGGCTCCCGCAAATGCCACCTTCCCTTCACTAAAGTGGCCAAACATTGAGGTGAAGATGTTTGCATCTGTCGGCAGCTTGGCCCCTCTGATCCCATTGCCACCATCAACAATCACCTCAACATTAACAAGATCCCTCCAAACCTTTCCCTTTTTTCATACCTCTCCACCCGAGGTTGGCACTGCCTCACAAAGAAGAAACTCCTTGCACGCTGCAACTCCATCTGGCTACCTGCCAGAATCCCAGCAATCACTGGCCACTCCTTTTGCATCGGTGGTACAACCAAACTTCTTCTCACCAGAGTTCCCCCTGACGTTGTCAAAGCCCTGGGACACTGGTCATCTGATGCCTTCCTCTGCTATTGACATTCCCTGGAACTCCTAGCCCCCCTTCACATGGAGAATCTCCCCCATTCTGCTCTCCCATAACTCATTACTACTCCTCCCTTGCACCTCAGCCTTCCCTAGGGTGGGCTGGTATCCCTCGTTTGTCCTCCTCTCCTGCAGCCTTGCCTTTTCCTGGGCTGCTCGTCCAGTCACCCTCGGCACACCCCAGCCAGTAAGCTGCCTCCACCCTCGCCCACCTTGGGAAGGCCTATCCACACCTCTCCTAGTGACCCCTCTCTCTTCCCATACAAGACGCGAACAGCCCAAAATGTGAACTTCCATGCCTAAGGAATGCAGGCAATGGAAGGGGGTTTTCGGGCTCCGACGTCGCAGTGGATCATTGCAGCCTTTTGGCATTTCGCATCTCACTCTGCTTCCACAATGTCAGTTCTGGTTTGCGGTGATTTCTCGTCCCACCCACCATCTCCCCTTATCATACATTTCCCTTGTATTAAACCATATCAATTACCAATTTTTTTCTTTCCTTTCCTTCCTATCTCTCCTTTTCGTGTGATATGCCTCTTCCCGTGCCTTGGGCTGCTCGTCCAGTCACCCTCGGCACACCCCGGCCGGTCAGATGCCTGCTTTGGCAGGTCTGCCTCCGCCCTCGCCCACCTTGGGAAGGCCTGTCCACACCTCTCCTAGTGCCCCTCTCTCTTCCCATACAAGACGCGAACAGCCCGAAAACGCGACCTTGAACTGCAGTCAACCAATCGGATGGCTGCGCTACCACGAACGTAACATTCCGTCACATCGCTTGTTAAGCGTTCATTTCGACGTTTTGCAGATTGGCAGTTTTGAGGGGGTGTTACGTGGCGTTTGTCTTTGGGCATTTCAGCCCTTGCAATTGGCTTGAAATGGAAATATGAAATCTCCGACTCCGTTCAGGATCGTTGAGCGGAGGCTACTACTGATGAGATCAGGATAGCAGCTCCAGCACACACAAGCAAGTCGTCGTCGGCTGTCATAGACATCTCGCTCGCTAAACGATAGTTAAGTAGGCTTGAGTCTTTAGAATTCCGTAGTTCATTTGCCTTATCGTTTTCGTGCAGCCATGCCAGTCCTTGTCATCTACAACCCTGCCTCTGGTGACTGCACTGCAGAGCAGTTCTTCATTAGTCATGTCATCCCTCGTCTCCATAGTGCAGATATAACTCCTGCCGAGGTCATCTCCACCCAAACCCCCGGGCACGCGGGCGTAGGGGTCATAAATTTCCTTGAAAATCACGAGGGCGACGCGACTGTCGTGCTTGGCTCTGGTGATGGCACTCTCCATGAAATAATAAATCAACTTTCGTTCGTCACTCCCAAGGGCGTACGCAAGAACGTCTCGTCTTCCGCGGTTCGCCTCGTACTTGTTCCATGTGGAACTGCAAACGCACTCTATGCCTCTTTGTTCGACCGCACTCCACAACAGGACGCGGTCGCCTATAAATTACGATCATTGGAGGCTTTCCTCAGCGGCTCGACACCAAAGCCGCTAAAACTTGCTTTCACTTCCCTGTTTGGTCCGCCAGTATCACAGCAAAGCCTACCGCGAGTTGTTCTCTCGGCTGTCGTCACTTCCACAGCCTTGCACGCAGCTATTCTCGAGGATTCGGAGATGATGCGCAAAGAAATGCCTGGCATCGAACGGTTCAAAGTCGCAGCGCAGCAGAACATCACCAAGTGGTACAACAGTCACGTTAAACTCCTGCCTATGCCATCTTCAGGTGTCGTCCATATTTACGATCCAAAAAAGGGTGGCTTCGTTCCTCACGACGACTCCAGTGAGGACAACCCCATGTTGGATGTGCGCGGTCCATTTGCCTACTTTTTATCCACTGTGAACGTGGATCGACTGGAGCCTGAGTTCCGCATCAACCCGATGGTATCGAAAAGTCCTGCACTGGATGCCTCAATGGATGTGATCATGGTTCGCCCCCAGCGCGATCTAACCTTCAGTCTGGATACTCCACAAGCAAGGGAGAAATTCTCAAAGAAAGTCATCACAGTCCTCACTGCAGCGTATCAAGATGGGAACCACGTAAACTTGCGCTATTCAGAGAACGGAGACATCGCGGAAGGTGGTAGTGGTAGAACAGTCGTTGAATGTTTCCGATGCGGTGGTTGGGAATGGATACCTGTTAGTCGATCTTGTCCCGCCGCCCGAACGTCTCTGACACTTCTCCAGGACGATATCGACGAGCGGGCGCATCTGCTTTGCTCAGATGGGACTATCTTCACAATAGAGAAAGGAGGTGGAGCAATATGCAGAGCTACGTTGCCCATAGATAACACAGGATTCCTTGTTCATGTCTAGCCGTGGATTCTCGGGCGATACCAGATCCGCAGGGTATACAACAGGGAAGGATATCACACCAATACTTTAAGAACTGCCGCGCTAGCCTCTTTGTGACACTGCTCAATGGACTGGTTACTGTTGATCTGCAAATAATAATCAGGATGCAGATCATTCTAGTCTTGGGTCCCTGCTCCATACCTTCACGACCCTGCCTTGGGTTTCATAGTACTTGATGACGGGTTCGACAAGCTCATTGTGTGTTTCTATTTGACCCATTCCGAATCAACCTCCGATAAACAGAGATGAGACCACATACGGAAACGTTTTTTGAGAGTTTCGAGGTTATCGTCTTCGCGCCCACTTGTCTTACCGCGCTCTAGGATGCGTTGCATCATTGCCTCTTGATCCGCCTCGAAAACCAATATTTGCGATGGTATGCATACCTTCAAGTACCCAGGGCCAGTTGAGAGAGAGCGCGGCAAACAACGCGTGAGCAACATACCGTCTCGTCGAACTTCAAGGCTTGATCCATTTTACGCGGGAAGCCATCAATGAGGAAACGCCCTCTGCCATGGGACCACTCGGGGCCAGACCGTTCCCGCAGCTCTGCGGAAATGGCGACCTCGAGGAGCTTAATCGTGACCTCCATGGGAACAATGGTACCTCCACGAATGCACGTCCGAATCAAATCACCATACTGGGACCCTTCCCGATTCTGCTCTGCACGCAAGAGATCGCCAGCTACAAAACTGATCGTGTTAGCCAATGTAAGCAGAGCGAAAACGAGATGTTGATTCACCTGATAGATGACTGAAATTGAAGTCTTCTACAAGTTTGCCGCACTGAGTTCCTTTGCCTAGACAAATATGAGGTCATACAGGACCAAAACAATGCAGTCAACTTGCCTGCACCTGGTCCTCCTAGGACATATATGATGGTGACTTTATTAGAGTCAAATGCAGTCGCTGTAACGCTAGCTATGGTCGATGCCATTTGTTTGTTGATATCAGAGATCGAGGTTTCTAACTCGGTTCTAGTCGCGGTTGCGGTGTCGGGGCGGAACAAGAGGGTTGTCGTGCTGTCGAGGTTGTTTAGAGGCTGGATGTGTTGTCTCTCTGTGCTTCACGATGAGAAAAAAGGCTCCACAGGATACGAGTGATAATCCGAGGAAGAGTAACGGATTAGGACCTTTGCGGGTAGGTGTGGAAGACATACAAAACGAGGTCAACCTTTACGGCACGGCCTCGCTCATCCACACAAACGACTAATTAGAATTCAAGTACAATTTTCGCAGAACTGATCCACAACATCAACACAGCGTCGCTCACCACCTGGTACAGTGCCTCCAAGCCATATCACATCCCAGCTGACTGCTACTAATACTATAATGAAACTAGACCATTCTGATTCCTGGCATTCATGGATACTGGCATCTTGAAAATAGACCACGGCTCCGATGTGTATGTCATACGGTCGTGTCACAACGAAGACGGATCCGACCTCCTAGCACTCGGAGGTGAGCACTCTGTTGAAATCTACCATATAGTCAGCCAAGTTCCTTTGTCTTTCCCGTGGTCCACTGTCACTCAAACCAACATCCAGAGCCTGTCTTCCACCAAGAGATTGGCTTCATTTCACATTGGGACCAGAGTCACTGCACTAGCTTGGTCGCCTCGCACGCTGTCGCCCAGCAGTAGCGATGGTTGGCTCATCGAGTTCGTTTTATAACCACCTCCCGATTGTAAGTGCAAGCTCAATTTCCAATCTATAGGATTGCAGCAGCTGGGATAGACTTCGGTTTACATTTACTGACGAAATCTGTATCATTGGCGGAGCACATATTTCCTTTTGGGGGAGGTCTTAGCGGGCACCATGGCAGAGTCAATGATATGTGCTTTTGCGGAGGTCGCGATCAAGAGAGCGCAAGCTATGTTGCCACCGTATCTGGTATGTCAGCTTTGACGTTTATATGACGCGGACTCATAGAGAAGTGGGGTGACGTAGACGACAGGATGCTAATGGTGTGGGATCTTCACCCTACCTTGGACATCTCCTCCTGGATCCCTTCAACAGACACATCCCTCAACAACAGTTCCTTTCCACACAATCCTCGACCCCAGCCCACTGCATATGTAATAACTTTTTCTCACCCTTTGACAACAGTCAGTTCGCATCCGGCGAGCAGCAAGGAACTCCTTGTATCTGACTGTCGTGGTTCCATCTTCCTAACGGACTGGAGGACTGACCCTGAACTGACAGAGCAGGGAAGCTGGAGACATTCCACTTTGGTTGAGCTTGTTGAGCCACATGCTCTGGCAGACTCACTGCTAGGAGCGTCGTCACAGTGGACCGGATTTGCTGCTTGGCGTCGGGATAACGTTGATATGTATGAACATGGTTCTCTGCTGAACTTTTTCTCGGGTTAATCAGTGGATCTACAGCATAGGAGCAACTTATGGACCCCGCTTCGCAATCTGGGACATGTCCAAACTGCGAGGCGGTAGGCCTACACACACGGGAACCAGTTTCCCCGATAGGGGGCATGCATTCCGGTTCGTCTGTTCATATACGTAAGGAAGCAGAATGTTTACTGGAATATTCAGGTGGTGTCCGACGAACCCGGACTATTTTGCGATTGCCGCCCATTCCATCAAGAAGGGGGCCGTGCTCCATGTCCATAATGTTGGGTATGTACATGCACAGCCTAGCGTCATTAATGTCGCTCCCCATCCGCACCACATTCGAGATTTCGACTTCATGGCGCTCCGTGGTCAACCGTTACTCGTAGTCGCATTTGGTCGACAAGTCGCGGTGTTTTCCCTTGGAGATGAATAACAGACAGCCGTTACATACATAGCGTACTGTGGAGACGATAACATGACAAAAAGCACAATCCATCAAAGGCATCCACTCAAGGCACGAAGTAGTCAGCATGACAAGTAGCCTCAATGGACATGACGACATTGTTAACTTCCCATGAACTCGTTCTGACCAAGGGGTTGTGTGTGCCCATAAGGATATTGGGTATAGTGGGCGTTGACGCCTTCACCATACGCAACATTGTGCAAAGTATCGTTCGTCGACGCAACGGGTTGCCCGTCTCCACCAAATCCGAGGTCAAAGAGCATGCTGCGATAATAGTTGAAGTCGGCAGGCGTATAGTCGTTGATGTTTGGAGCTGTTTGGGTTGGGTACAAGACGGCACTGCCCCGATTTGCAGAACCATAGACACCACCATTCCCATTAACTGACTCCCTTGAGGGATAACTTTCTTGAGGGTTCAGGATGGAATAATTGATGTAAGGAGGTGCCATATTCCGAGGGTCGTCCTGTGGGGACGGCGTCGTCTGAGACGGCGAGACCTGCTGTCCTGGCGGGTATTGTTAGCGAGGGTTGTTGAGAGCGAGGTCAGCAGAGTACGTACTCTGGACGGCAAGATCAACGGGGGGGTCATGATGAGGTCGATCCCTTATTGCTCCCCGCCTTGTTCGGTGCATATGAATGAGGTGCCACAAGAAACGAGCGTGGTACGCCGCAGACGAAGAACTGGGCGAGAAGTGTGCAGCTTCGTTGTAGGCTTCGGCCGTCTTGATTATGGCCGCGTGGATTTCCCGCGCTGCACCCTCAGGCAGTTCTGATTGCAAACCTTGATGCGTATCTGAACGCCGGAGTAACTAGAGAGAGAGTGAGCAAAGCTTTTGCTCCATATCATACGTCTCACCTTTAAAAGGATGATAGCAGAGTAAGCGGTCATCACTGATGTGGTCTCTTGGCCATAGCGCTAGGGAAATGGACTGAGCGTTAAAATGCACACGAGCTAAGAGTACGTACAAGGACACCAAGATCCCTGAAGTCTTTTGAGGCAATTTGAAGGACGCTGAGCGCATTCTCAAAGCATGCTGACAGCGCTCGCACGTGACTGTTCGTGCGGTTTTCCTACAGTGACCATGTTTTTAGATCTGTGCACCGCTCGGAACGGTTACTCACTGGAAGAGCATCAGCTTGCACACCAAAACTATTCAAAAAGAGACTGGAATATAAGCAGAAAAAGTTGAGGAAGGAGAAATGGAATGATTCGCCATTTGCTACTCAGTAAGTCAGTTAAGATAGGTGTTCATCAAGGTGTGCTCTTACCCCTCCGCATTTCGTGATCCCACTTGGTCGTCCACTGCGATAATTTAGCATTGGCATTCTTCAATGCCATGTCAATATTAACTTGACCACTGCCACCGTCAACTAGGCTTCGATTTGTGTGTAACATATCGGTCGTCTCGGCCTGCGACGAATCCTGATTTAGCTTCATACATGACGATCAGAAGGGAGATACGAACCGCAATCCTCCGCAGTTGTATAAATGCAGCAACGATCACGTCCTCACATCGCATGGGAGAACCACCACGTTCATGCCATGTGTCTGCATGTCTGATAAAATCGTCCTATAGACAGGTCAGTGAATGGAGTAGATGGTGATTCAAGCTCGCTTTATTTACCTCGGGAAGCATCCAATGACGCCCGGTTTGCATGCTGAGGCTCCGATCGTGAACAAATAACACAAGATAGGCTCTCTCACGATTTCGCCGTTCAAGAAGCTGGAATTCCGTTTCGTCTGTGGGAGGTTTCGCTACGAAAGTATTTAGACCTAGCTCTACAGCCATCCGGCATGCCTGTCAACATAGTCAACGACGGGAACGTTCATCAGCCACCTAACGCTCACATAGCCAATGTACATCCATGTCGGCTAGATTTGCGTCAGAAGCGACCGCGAAGATCAGGAAGAACCATTTTCTACATACGCTCTCATCTTGCTCTCTCCAATAAGTCAAGCAGGCGAATGCTTGAACGACTTCAACTCGCTTCCAGCCCTCCGCAAAAGCGCGGACAGCCAATTCATGCGCGAGGCGAAGACATTCCTTATAGAGGCTCGGTTCGAAAAATTTACAGCCAGCAGCGATAAGCGTGGTGAACAAAAGAGGACACTTTGATCGCACATAATCAACCGAGTGCAATTGTGGATCAAATAGGTTGATGAATGGATTGAGTCGCAGGAAGATGACATCGAAAAGCATCTTGGCTTTGTCCTCTGTGATGAGCTCAGCGGTGATCGGGTCTTGATATCCAGCTGGAAGTGGAGCAGGGCGTAATTGTTGGGGGCTGTTTAAATCATTCCGAGAGACCTGAGGTGCGACTGTGGGATGACATGGCGATTTGTGTTCAGGGTTCAGAATGGTGCGGAAGAAGGAGTTCTCTCTGCGGATCAGCTTTGCGGGGAATTTTTCGTCTCCACGATCTTCCTCGTTATCACCGCGGCTACCGGAAGCTGCATAACCACCTCCGCAAGAGCGGGCAGTACTATAAGCCAAGCAGGAAAATAGACGATATATGCGGGAATCGTTACCCGAAGCACCATATTGGTCCACAGGTCGAAGCATCCCGCCAAACTGTGACTCTGCTTGAGGGGAATGAGAGTCGACAGCAGAGAACACAGAGGACATAGATGTCTCGCCCGCCTGTTTGAGCTTTGCAGAATTTAGACCCTTCTCGAGACGTCGAAGCATTTTGGATGCTTCTGATAATCTATACAAAAATGAATGAACGAGAGTTGAAGCTGGTGAGAATGTATCATACTTAGATCCTGGTTTGCGGCCTCGGCGATGTTTCTCGAAAACGCATCTACGGTAATATCAGAATACTAATCAATCGAGTACAATATTAGTACTCCCAACATACTCGACGTTAGTCCTCTTACACCTCTGACACTGTTGTTGGCCGTCTTCGGCTCCAACGCATTTCATCTAGTCTTATATGAGCTCAGAAAAGCATGGGTTGTGATCTAAACTTACTTTTGCTGCACGACAAACTGTGCAAGCTCTGGGGTTCCTTACTACGGGTGGTTTGGACCTATAGGCGGCGGTGTTGATAAGCGGGCGACAACGGTGGGTTTTAAGACCTACGTTAATTTGGAGGAGTGTTCATCCTTAACCTCAAGAGGGGCCTGCATTATGTCTAGGCACTGAAAGTGAGCACGGTTATCAACGTTAACGGTGACTCGGCGTCAGTTTATCGACCGGGGAAGGTCGGTTAATTAAGAGGTGTCAAATATGACAAATTAGCGGCAACCAGGACTCGTAGGAAGAATGAGACTGTACAGACAGAGACAAGACACGGATGCGAATACTCGAAAACAGAGCAACAGAGCGACGTCTGGTATCGATAAAGGGAAGAGAGATGGGGACGAATTGTAGCAGTGGGATCTGTTGCAAATAAAGCCGGGCGGTAAAAGAACATAGGTTGCCGAGCTCGGCAATCACTTGATTGTCCGACTTCAAACCGCTCATTTCCTGAAAAGCGATGGAAAGCGATGCTTGGTACCTCATGAAATTAATAAGTAGAGTTCGTGTTGGACTTCCTATCTCTGATTGTGGCTCGGGCGTTGTTTAGGAGCGTGGTCACTGGGTCGAGGCAGACTATCCTTGCGACATTATTACCCTGCACAAGCAAGAACCTTGAAAGCTTGATCGAGAACGAGAACCATTAGTGTCTTGAAAGGTCGTCACCGCATCGCGCATTGCGCGGGCATTATCGACTGTTGTCTCCTTCAGTATCCACGGCAAGTCTTGCCTCCGATGAGTCAGGAAGAAGCAAGTCTCGAATCATAACGTCCTCGTCATCAGAACACCAGCGAAGAATACGAGGTACTCATAAGGGTAAACCAGCTCGCACGGGTGGTCGGTTTATTTATGGATTCCCCGACCTCATGTGCCCAGGCGAGCATGCCCTGTGCTAGCAAACGGTATCCCTCGCTGGTGCTGTAATCCGGAGCCATGATCAATGTACTGTACAAAATCCCTTGTGGTGAATATCATGGTCGTCTCTTTCCAGCCACGCTGTCCAGAAAGGGAAGCTAGGATGCGTGTAAAACTGCTAGAACGGCGAGGTTGACCTCCAACTTGAGCCTGGGGAGCAACGCTTTCCACCAATCGAGAGTTTTGTTGTGCTCTCAGAAGCGATTATTTACGCCTACATACAACTTCTGTCCAGTCTGGCACGGGAAAAAGGAATCATTGTAACGAGCCCAGATATCGCTGTAAACACATCAAATATCGGAAACACAATAACGAGTGGGATTCATACCGTTTCCGCATCCGCGACAGTCGATTTGAACAGGGAAACTTCTCGCCAGCACTCCAGAGGTGTGGTTGCATTGGATCTGGAAGTCTCACGTTCGAAAAACGTCAAAGTCAAATAGAGAGTAACACAGGATACCTGTAGCACAACGCAACAGCTTCGCCCATTTCTTTCGCCGGAATGAAATCGCCAAGTTTGCGTCGTGTCTGGAACCTGTCAACCTTGGCCCTTATTTCCTCCAAGTCACCGAGCAGGGCAACGCTGTTTTTTATGTCACCGTGAGTGTTCCCATCCCCAACACCACCCATTTCCTGGTCAAGGTTCTCCTTCTCCAACGCGTGGCGAATTTCACGTCGGACATTCTCCTCCTCGGCACGTAGGGCTTTCAACTCGCTTTGTATCTGTGTTCGGATACGAGCATCGATCGCGGATTGCCGTTCGGGCGTTGTCTCTGGAGATGCTAGACGGTCGGAGAGGTGATCCACCACATCCTGAGAAAACTGGATAGACATGGGTTGTGCCGTCCGTGGGCCTCGCCATCAACGAAGAACATACCTCTATCGGCGTTTCAATATGGAACACTTTGGGTCGTATTTCAGCTTTGGACTGGCCTGCACCCATTTTCTCGGAAAGTGCAGGTACTGAGACGGCACAATACGGAATAGAACAGTACAAGTCAACTTTATGAGCTTCGTAAGCAAAGTGGGCCAAACATCAGGAAAAGGGTGAGATCACCCCGTCAAATCGACTCCCATATACCGAAATCGCCCGAGTGCGTCGGAATAGATGGGAGTACCAAATGGCACAAATACTAGATGAAAAATCTATTGAGATAGACTGTGGTAGCATATGATCGAGGAGTGCTCTCTGGGTAGATCTCAGTAGTCGTTGTGCAGCATCCTCAATCAAAATGAATATACCAAAAACTATGCATTTAGAGTGACATATCAAACACAACAACAGTACAATATGGCCCGAAACACACCCTGCTGCTGAGCAGTACCCCACCATTCCCGTCCCCACTGCCTTATGATTCCTGGCTGTGCTGCCTCACGATCATGGCCACTGCTGCTTTCTGGTCCTGCTTGAGATGCTTGAGATCAGTTAGACTCATCTGAGAAGTCACTGCTGCCTCACAATGCCACATATCATGCTCCTACTTTTCCTACCCCTCTGCAAGGTAGTCACCCACTGGATTACACCTACAGCACTCACCAAAGTACTGTGTGAACTTTGGCAATGAGCACACCATCATTCACAGAAGGCTGACCCAAGTACAAGATATAATTGACATTGGGTGAGAGTGTCACATCCCGAAACTTCCCTAACCCATCCGGCCCAATTCCGAGCCCCTATGACCAAATCCCGAATCCTGGCCCTCGGACTTTACCTTAGATGATTTCTCTTTCATGGGACATTCCGAACCCCGTACTTCCCATCCCGGACTTTCGTATTCCTATCTTGGTTATCTCTTGACATGTGTCACTTTCCTTTGACACTTCTTGACATTTACAGTTCCTATCAATAATCCCCTTCCCCCTTGCCTTGCAATTATTGCACCATTGCCTTCAGCCATTATTCTCTCATTCTGATGCCATTCTGATTCATTCCTTCCTTTCTTCCAGAAACCTGAAACTCCAATTCGTCCGACAGTACTTGAACATCTTTATATCTTCTGGACTCTTCAGTATATAAACCCGCATGTACTCTCTGATATTTCCTTAGTTTTGAATATCAACTAAATCCCATTCTTTCCTGATCCCCTCTGAACTTCCTCGGTCCTTAAGTTGATCTTAGGATTGATCTCTATCTCTGACCCTCTGCTCCGAAATCAAGGAACAGAACTCATACAGGGGCGTAGCACATAAGCTGAAGCCGAAGTTCCTTACCACTCTGACCCCCCTTAGGAATTCCTGCCAACCCTGCTTTCTCCGCACTCCGGACAATCCGGGAATTCCAGGAACGAACCCGGACTTAACAGAGAGCAACAATGTGGTGTAGTGGGTGAACTGAAAAAGGGGGACAAGAGGCCCGACATCAGTGTTCTAGAATTATATGGAGCCAACAGTATGCTAATGCTGAATTGAGCAATGCATATATGTGCATATTGTCATCTTACATAATGTAGTGCTTTGGTACCATAGTATACAGACAGCTGAGGTTGACAAATAGCCATGGCTCACAAGCCAGCTGATTATTGTCACATCCTGAAACTTTCCCAACCCATCTGACCCAATTCCAGCCCCTTATGATCAAATCCCGAATTCTGAGCCTTGGACTTTACCATAGAAGATTTCTCCTTCATCAAATATCCTGAACCACATATTTCCTGTCCTGGACTTTCACATTCCTGTCCTGTCTTTCATATTCCTATCTTGGCTATCTCTTGACATATGTTCCTTTCCTTTGACATTCCTTGACATTCACAGTTCCTATCAATAATTCCCTTTCCCCCTGCTTCACAATTATTGCACCATGCTGACACCATGTTAAGTCCAGGTTCATTCCCGGATTGTCCGGAGTGCAGAGGAAGCGCGGTTTGGCAGGAATTCCTGAGGGGGGTCGGAGTGGTAAGGAACTTCGGCTTCAGCTTATGTGCTGCGCCCCTGTACGAGTTCTGTTCCTTGATTTCGGAGCGGAGGGTCAGAGATAGAGATCAATCCTAAGATCAACTTAAGGACCGAGGAAGTTCAGAGGGGATCAGGAAAGAACAGGATTTAGTTGATATTCAAACTAAGGAAATATCAGAGTGTACATGCGGGTTTATATACTGAAGAGTCCGGAAGATATAAAGATGTTAAAGTATGTCGGAATAATCGGAGTTTCGGGTTTCCGGAAGAAAGGAATGAATGAATTGGAATGGCGTCAGAATGGTAGAATAATGACTGAAGGCAATGGTGCAATAGTTGCAAAGCAAGGGGGAAGGGGATTATCGATAGGAACTGTAAATGTCAAAGGAATATGACATATGTCAAGAGATAGCCGAGATAGGAATATGAAAGTCCGGGACGGGAATATGGAAAGTCCAGGATGGGAATGTGGAAAGTCCGGGACGGGGAGTACAGGGTTCGGAATGTCTGATGAAAGAGAATTTGTCTAAGGTAAAGTCTGAGGGCCGGGATTTGGGATTTGATCATAGGGGTTCAGAATTGGGCTGGATGCGTTAGGGAAGTTTCGGGATGTGACACACCATTCCAATTCATGCCCTTACTTTGTTCCAGAAACTGAAACCCTGATTCATCTGACATACTTGAACAGTGTTATATCTGCCAGACTCTTCAGTATATAAACCTGCTTGTACTCTCCAATATTTCCTTAGTTTAAATATCAACTAAATCCCGTTCTATCCTGTGAAGTCTCCACTTCACTCTGAAACCTCCTTCTGTCCTCAAGTTGATCTTAGGATTGTCTTCCGACCCTCTGCCTTGAAATTGAGGAACAGAACTTGTACAGGGGCACAGCACATAAGCTGAAGCCAAAGTTCTTTACCCCTCCAACCCCCCTCAGGGATTCCTGACCAACTCCGCCTTTCCGTGCACTCCGGAACTATCCGGGAATTCCGGAATCGAACCTGGACTTGACAGTATATTCGAACTGAAACCTCTATGAGTTTGCTAACATCACCTCTTTACCACATTTCTAGAACTATTCAGACTCATGCTCAAACATGCAGTATGCAAAACACCAACACAGCTCAGTCAGAGGCAGCCCGAGAAGACACCCTGCACTCCCTGATGACCTTGCATTGAGGCCCCAATGTGACCAAACAATTCCGAAGCTTCTCTGCTCGTCGTACATCAACTTCTGCGTCTCAGGCTAGACCCCCATCTCAAAGCATCTCCACCCCTACTCCCACAGGTTGTTACCCCTCCAATGATGACAACAGTGGCAACAACAACCCCAACCCTCTGATGACAACAACCCTTTTGATGATGACCTGGGTAATGCAATCCTGCCAAATCCCATCATGGTGCTTGCAAACACAGTTTGCAGCCTTGCTGAGTTATCACACTGCAACCATGAATCCGAAAACTCCTCATCTCCATGCATGAAGGTTTGGGAACCTGACACCTTCGATGAGACTGACCCTCGCAAGCTGCAGGCCTTCCTGGTCCAATGCAAGTTGAATTTCCAGGGCTGTCCCCACGCATTCCAGACTGACCATGTGAAGGTCACCTTCACCCAGTCCCACCTAAAAGGTATGGCTCTTGAGTGGTTTGAGCCTGACCTCCTCCAGATGGACGATCTGGACTTTCGTCCAGACTGGACGGATGACTATCAGGAATTCATCCTCAAGCTCCAGACCAACTTTGGCCCCCATGACCCTGTTGGTGATGCAGAACACCAACTTGACCACCTATTTATGAAAGACTCCCAGCATATCAACAAGTACATGGTAGAATTCAATTGCTTAGCCTCCCAGGTCCAGGGTTATGGCAAGGGAGCTCTCCAACACCACTTCTACAATGGACTTCCAGATTGCATCAAAGACGAGCTTTCCCACATTGGAAAACAGCGCTCCCTAGGAGAACTCCAGACCCTTTCCCAGACTATCAACGGGAAATATTGGGAATGAATGCAAGTACAAAGTCACTCACCAGATCAGACCCTCCAGAAACCAGTCCTCCACATCCAAAAGTACTCCTGCTACCTCATCTCCAAAACCCGCAACTTCATCCAACCCTGCTGCGTCCTCATCGTCCTCTAAGAGGAAATCCTCTGCCCCTATCCCAAAACCCCTGTCAGACCTTTTCAGTAAACTCGGGAAGGATGGACACCTCACCTCCGAGGAACGCAAATATCGCTTCAACCTCAAGCTGTCACATAATGTAGTGCTTTGATACCATAGCATATGGACAGCTGAGGTTGACAAATAGCCATGGTTCACAGGCCAGCCAATTGTCGGCCGACCTATGAGTTGCACCCATAGGGCATGGATGGGCCAAGATAGAATACAAGTCCTGTGTGATATGAGCTGGCTGAGGGGTTATTTTAGTAAGGGTATTTTGAGTGATGGGTGGGTCAATATGTGGTGGTTCCATGTGATATGAGTGGGCTGAGAGGTGGGTGACCCATAGGTCTTGGGTGGGCTGAGGAATACATGACCCATAGGTCTCGGGTGGGCTGAGGGATGGGTGACCTATAGGTGTTGGATGGGCCAAGGGATGCATGACCTGTAGGTCTTGGGTGGGCTGAGGGATGGGCTGAGGGATGGGCTGGGGAATACATGATCCATAGGTCTTGGGTGGGCCGAGGAATACATGACCAGTAGGTCTCGGGTGGGCTGAGGGATGGGTGACCTGTAGGTTTGGATGGGCCAAGGAATGCCTACACTGTAGCCCTTGGGTGGGCCGAGGAATGTGACCCCCAAAGGTCTTGGGTGGGCCAGGGGAGGGGCAACCAAAAAGTCACAGATGGGCCAAGGGATGGGTGGCCCATAGGTGTCGGATGGGCCAAGGAATGGATTATCTGTAGGCCTCAGGTGGGCCAAGGGAGGGACAACCCAAAAGTAAGTCATGGATGGGCCGAGGGATGTGCAGCCCAAAGGTCTCAGGTGGGTCAAGGGATGGGCAACCCGTAGGTATTAGATGGGCTGATGGATATTTAAATAGGTATTTTGTCAGTAATGGGTGGAACCATTGAATGGTGGGTGTCATCTGAGTGGGCCAAGGGATGGATGGTTGGTGGGTCTTGGATTGGCCAAGTGAGGGGTGACCCACAGGTGTTGGATGGGCCAAGGGATATTTCAATAGGATTTCGTCAGTAATGGGTGGGCCCCTAGAATGGTGGTGAGTGTGTACTGTGGGGATGGGGTGAACCGAGTGATGAGTGATTTCATAGGTCTCTAGTGGGCTGAGGTATGGGTGACCCATACTTCTTGGGTAGGCTGATGGACAGACAGCCCAAGGGATTGGCGGCCCTTCAGTATTGGATGCACCAAGTAATATCCCAATCTCTATTTCACAACAAATGAGCCATTCCATTTGACTGGTTGTGACAGTAGGCTATGCATATGAGGTGGGCCGAGGCATGACCCCTAGGTATGGGATCGGCCAAGGCAAGGAATCCCATCAGCCACAGGGATCGGGAATCCTGCCATAGTTCATAGGCATTGTCCCGAACAATTTCAAATTGACTGCCGAGTTGACAGCAGCCCTCTTGGCTGAGTGATCTACATTCCATTCAATCTACTTCTACAATGGACATTCCATCTCATTGGAGACTTTGCATGTCTGATATTATTTCCAAATACATGGTCAAGCGATTCCTGGAAGCCATCGGCCACCCTGCCAAACCTACTCCTGCACTACCCGATACATGCATTCCTTTGCCGCGATAGAATAGTCCATTCAATGGCAAGGGCTTATCAGAATCAAAGCAAGTGATCTCTGAGTACATAGATATCTATTGATATTATCTCAGGGAGCTTCCCAATAGACATCCAAAGGATGGCCAAGATAATGGAGCCAAAGGAGACTGGAACAAATCCAGAAAGAGAAAAATTCTTAAAGGACAGATTCCCCATGGAGCAGGAAGAGGAGATGTCAGACCCAACCCTTCTATTGGACCAGACTGGGGTAATCCTGGCATGGTATCTGCCTGGGGTACTATCGGAAGAGTTCCAGGTGAGCTCCCCAAGTTAAATTTCCATAGATGCCTCATTGATGACTTTGGTTAGTGGGACTGTTCCCAAAACCTGGAATTGCTATTCCCAGATTTATCCAGGAGTGTCAGCAACTCCAGGTCTTGGAGGACCAACCAGGCCCTGTTTGAGGGAGAGATCACAGGTGTGATTGAATTATCTCCGGCTTGGTACCAGCAAGGTTGGGTGGTAAGAACCTTTCAGCTGCATTTACACCGAAGCCGTCCTGATGGAACTAGCCATTTAGACATCAACCCGAGGTATCAGCCCTCCTCAAAGACTCCCATGGCGATTCAGGACCTCGGGAATGGCTCAGAGCTAGCTCCCTGCAGACCACAGTCCTTTCAGCAGCCCTGCTTGTCATGCATCCAGACCTCTATGCATCTGGAAGGGAGGCCCTGCTGAAACTGGCTGAGTCCAATGAAGACACCAAAATGAAGGCCGTCCTTTCCGAGTGGTCCTTGGTATATTTGGTAATGTTGGTCATCGTCAATCTGGCCACTGCTTTCCATTGGGATCTCAACTGTAGGGCTCAGTGGTTGGACATGTTGGCTACCATAGGGGGGGGTCCTGACCTACACATAGATTTGGATAGTATTGGGGTCAGGCTGGGGTATGGGCCTGGCACCCTACTGGGAATTTCTGGAAAGGTACTTCATCATGGGGTGCCACATTCGGTTTCTGACAGGGTTTGCCTGGCCGACCATATGAGAGAGATAATGTCTATGAGGGGGTGGGAGTTCACAGATGTGATTGGGTCAGACAGGGGGACTTCCCTCACTTATTATACAAGTTGGCAGTGTCTATGAACATTGCTACAGAGTAGAATACAAATTCCCTACATGAATGGCCACTGGTATCTAGAATTCCTGTCAGAGGAATGGATCTCTGCAAGGATGTCCTCAGGAGACCAATGTTCCTCCATCTGCACTATCCTTTCCATGGTCAACCGCATCTCATCACATACTTGGGTGAGCTCTCTGGAAAAAGCCATCCTTGTCTCCACAGCCTGCCTGTGTTCCAGCTCAATCTGTTGTTGGTTGGTGAAGATTGGTGGAGGGCCTACTGGAGTGATCAAAAGCTAAACAACAGGGAATGAGTCAAGTGTGACAGGTGAATGGACTGAACGGAAACTTACCCCAGCATATTGAGGCATGAATTGAGCATGAAGCTCACAGAGATCATTCCACAGACGTTGTGCATAGATCTCTGGAAGTTGTTCCATGTGGTCTGACCATCAAGGCCATGGAAATCCTGGGTTGGTTGTCACCAGCTGATACTCCCAATTGGGGAAGGCGGCATCAGCATGTTCAGGATTGACGATCATCCGAACTGTATGGGGGATGTCTAATGTCCACCCATGCATTACCACAGTTGAGATCTGACAAAATACAGTGAACTCCAGAACCGGAACAATAAACTCCGCATTTCTGGAATGTCAGAATGCCCACCCCGCTGCCATGTGAAACTGCTTGGAGTCTTGGTATCTGCTCGGAATCAATCCAGAATTTGTGCAGACGTGTGGATCCTTATTGTCAAGTCCAGGTTCAATCCCAGAATTCCCAGATAAGTCTGGAGCATGTGGAACGGTGGATGTCGGTCGGGAATCCCTGAGGAGGGGTCAGAGGGGCAAGGAACTTTGGCTTCAGCTTATGTGCTGTGCCCCTGTACAAGTTCTGTTTCTCGATTTCAGGGCAGAGGGTCGGAAGACAATCCTAAGGTCAACTTAAGGACTGAAGTGGGGTTCAGAGTGAAGTGGAGCAGGAGAGAATGGGATTTAGTTGATATTCAAACTAAGGAAATATCAGAGGGTATAAGTGGGTTTATATACTGAAGAGTCCGGAACATATAAAGCTGTTAAAGTATGTCAGGCAAATCAGAGTTTTGGGTTTCCGGAAGAAAGTAAGGGATGAATCAGAATGGCGTCAGAATGGTGGAATAATGACTGGGGGCAATGGCGCAATAATTGTGAAGCAGGGGGAAAGGGAATTATTGATAGGAACTGCAGATGTCAAGAAATGTCAAAGGAAAGAGACATATGTCAAGAGATAGCCGAGATAGGAATACAAAAGTCCAGGATGGGAAATATGGGGTTCGGAATGTCCAATGAAGGAGAAATCTTCCAAGGTAAAGTCTGAGGCTCGGGATTTGGGATTTGATTATAGGAGGCCGGAATTGGGCCGCATGGGTTAGAAAGTTTCAGGATGTGACACTTATTGTATTCCATCATCCTTTGCTTGTCATCATTCCCAAGCCTCCGGGGATGCTCCGTCACTTCCTTACATTGCTTAATCCCAAATTCCTCTTGTTCCTGTTCCTATTCCCTGATTATCATTAGTGAGCACTTCTCTGCCCACTCTGTTATATATATATACTTAGTTTTCACTTCAGATTCCTCAGTTGTTCTTTGCCCCTCTTTGGCAGCAGCTGAGGTGAGTTTACTTATACCTATTTGCTACTCCTAGCTAATCCCTAGTAGTCTGGGCAATCACTGCCCTCTTATAGTTTTTGTCAAGATCAGCCAGGTGGCCATGGCCTGGGAGCAGGGTAAGATTGGACAAAAGCATACTAAATTAACACCTACCACTTCCAATGGCAGATTTCTCCTTCGTTGATCAGGGTCGAAGGAGTTGGATTGTAAGGCCCATCAGATAAATTCAAATCTCAGGCCAATGTACTCCAGCATGCCTGGAAACCTTGTTGACTTGAGGTGTAGGATGATTGTGGCATTGTGAATATGATGGGCAAGTAAGAGGATTTGGTCTAGGGTTTTTTATATAGCAAAGATGAACTGGAAACAATATACATCACAATAACCCAATAATTCATTGCAAATACATCCAAATCTGCCTTCTGCTAATTTTGTAACAACTCCTTACAATGATCCTGAAGTCTCTCGAAATTGGCCTGAGTCCTGGCTGCATAGCAAGCATGTCCCACCTAACCTTGCCTCTTAGAGGCCTGCAATAGGGCACCCTATGACCTTGCCTTGTAATCAAAGAAGTTACTTGTCCATTGCCCTTCTGCTCTGAGGAGCTCTACTTCCTCTTCCCATCGGTCCTTGAGAGCCTTTGCTTTGAGCAAATGACCCCAATATACTGAAGCACCCAAAAGTGTTAACTCAATCCATGAGCAACCGAAAATTAAGATTGAAACATACATTCAGACATCATTCAGTTCTCAATCCCTTTACACATCCATGGTCCAGAACCAGGTGAAGGTGGAGTCCCGATTGCTCTGGGTATTTGGTTTGGATACTGCAGTACTGACCTTGAGGTGCTCGGGATCAAGTGGCCTATACCAGATCAGAGTGTCTTTGTTGGCTTCCAGTGATATCATGGCTCTTCAGCATGGTGAGGATCAAGGTTTCTGAAGCCTACTTTGGCATCATCATCAAATCCTATGTCATCAATCCAGTCTTCCTCATTATGGTTGGCTGCATTGGATCCCTGAGTGTTGATTCTACCTATGAATGAAGCATCATCCAAGACAAAGCTGCAGATTTCTGTCCCTTGCCGATCCCTCTCCTTGCCAGGGCCAGTCATTCATCTGAAAGTCCAATAGTTCTTGCCGATGGGGAGCTGTCATCCCCAGGGCTGAACCCAAAATCACATTCAAGATTGCCCACAGAGTCTCTATAATCTCTCCCTCAACTCTACCTGCTCCTTGAATGAACCCAGGAGAGTAGTCATTGGAGTTGTGTCCAGATTGTTGGTGGTGCTCACACAAGGCAGTGAAGTTGGGTGGCTGAGCGGAGGACTTGTTGGACACCTTGAGGGTGGAGTCCAAGGGTCTGGAAGGGTTTAGGCACACCTCTTCCGAGGTGATCCGGGTTTCCACAGCATCAAAGGTGAGTTTGCTGTCTTCAACGGTGTTGACAATGGAGGAGGTAAACATGTTCCATTCCAGAGTTTTAGGGAGGGAGTTTAAGAGAACAAAAGCAAGGAGTCTAGTGTCGACCGTGAATGTCATTCCAGCAAGGTGAGCTTCCAAAGTCCGGAGTGATGTGATGTGCTCAGAGATGGTGGAACCTCTGGACCATGTGGAGTTGAATAGCTGTTGGAATGTGTAGAAGGCGGAGGCGAGGTTTGACACTTGGTGAATAGATAGGAGTGTGTCAAAGAGGGTCCTGGAAGTGGTATATGTCTGTGTCTTGAGCAAAAGAGCATCACTGATGCTGTCCTGAATGATTCTGTGCGCTCTCTCATTTTGTTCCATCCATTTCCAAATGTCCTCTGTTGTGGCTGTGCTGGAGGTCGTTGGAGTTCCGGATGAGGTAAGGGAAATGGTCAAGGAATCAGGAACACTGGAGGACATGGCAGGAACAGGTACAGTGGTGGTGGTTCCTGGGGTGCCAGGAAATGTGGTTGGATAGGTGGCAATTCCCAGGGCTATACCTAGGACTTTCTCTCTCCGAAGTTTCACTGTGATCTGAAGTTTCCAGATTTGGAAGTCCGAGGGACCGATCAGAGTCTGACCCAAATATAATTCCTGATACAACAAGACATAGTTAATGAGCCGAGAAATTGGGTCATCAGTAGAAGAGTGTCAAGTCCAGGTTTAATTCCGGAATTCCTGGATAAGTCCGGAGCACGTGGAATGGTGGATGTCGGTCGGGAATCCCTGAGGGGGGTCAGAGGGGCAAGAAACTTTGGCTTCAGCTTATGTGCTGTGCCCCTGTACAAGTTCTGTTCCTTGATTTCAGGGCAGAGGGTCGGAAGACAATCCTAAGGTCAACTTAAGGACTGAAGTGGGTTTCAGAGTGAAGTGGAGTAGGAGAGAACAGGATTTAGTTGATATTCAAACTAAGGAAATATCAGAGAGTACAAGTGGGTTTATATACTGAAGAGTCCAGAAGATATAAAGATGTAAAAGTATGTCGGACGAATCGGAGTTTTGGTTTTCTGGAAGAAAGTGAGGAATGAATCAGAATGGCGTCAGAATGGTGGAATAATGACTGAGGGCAATGGCGCAATAATTGTGAGGCAAGGGGAAAGGGAATTATTGATAGGAACTGTAGATGTCAAGAAGTGTCAAAGGAAAGAGACATATGTCAAGAGATAGCCAAGATAGGAATACAAAAGTCTGGGATGGGAATGCGAAAGTCCAGGATGGGAATATGGAAGTCCGGGACAGGAAATATGGGGTTCAGAATGTCCGATGAAAGAGAAATCTTATAAGGTAAAGTCCAAGGCTCGGGATTCGGGATTTGATCATAGGGGGTCGGAATTGGGCCGGATGGGTTGGGAAAGTTTCAGGATGTGACAGTATCCCCCTCTTAGGCACAAACCCTTGAGTGCCTGGATAGGAGTCCGTGATAGGAAATAGAAGTATGGCGGTGTTTGAAAATTGGGGATTGATCTGAGGTACCTTATGACCATTGACTGCCTGTTGTTTAGTTCCATCATCCATCATGTCCACTCACTCGCAATCCAATGATGAAATCGCCTGTCTTCAGCAAGAGGAGGAAGAACGCACGCGGGAGTCTGCCCGGAGAATTCAGGAGGCCAAGTAGAAGAAGGCCCGGCAGGAGACAGAGAAGCATGAGGAGGCAAGGCGGAAATTCGAGGAGGAAGCACGGACAAGAGGAGGAGGAAGGCGGAGGCAGAGGTTGCGAGGGTGGTGGCCAAGAGATTGTGGCAGGGGTCGCAGGAGTTGCAGAGGCAGAAGAGTCCGGAGGCCCAGGAGGAGAGCAAAGGGGAGGGCGAGGAGGACAAAGAGGGCGAAGAGCAACAGGACGCGCTCGGGGCCCTGGCAGAATTGTACAAGGCCCAACTGTCGGATGGCCTGGCGGCTTTCCTGGTGGTGCAGGGATCCTGGTTTGGGGAGTCTGGAGGAAGCTGGGGGGCGTTGGAGTGGAAGGGAAAGGAGAGGGAGGATGGTGAGGGAGGTCAGGGGACAGATGGGGAGGATGGGGAGGAGGAGGAGGATGAGGGTGAGGAGGGGGGTGAGGAGGATGGGGATGGGGAAGTAGCATAGAATGTCCCATCAGTCTCCTCATGTACAATTAGCATAGTTTTGTTTTGATGAATTGAAAATTGCGTTTCCACCCTCATCTGAGCGAATTAAGGGGTCCAGACTTTCCGGGATATGCGGAGTAAAAGTCCGAGACGAGTTCTGATGCATGAGCAAGCTTGGTCGCGAGGATCCAGGAAGTTTCTTCATCAGTCCCTTTGTAGCCTGCCCATTTTACCAGGTACAGGAGTTGGCAATTCCTGCGTCGCCAGTCGATTTTGGAGATTTCATATTCAGGTTCTCCGTCAACTTTGACTGGGGGAGGTGGGGGTTGGACCCAATTCGGGATGATGTTCGGAGTTGCGGGTTCCAACTGAGAGACATGGAAGACAGGATGGACAGCACGCATGGAGTCCAGGAGTCAGAGAGTGAAGGACAGGGGCCCAGCTTGAGCGATGATGGGATAGGGGCCAAGGTTTTTTTCCGAGAGTTTCTTGGAAGGGCAAGTGGAGCGGAAATACTTTGCCTTGACGAACACTTGGTCTCTGATCCGGAAGTCCAGTGCGGGGAGTCGTTGGGAATCTGCAGGTCCTTGGTAATGTTGTTGAGCATGGGCCATTTCCATGTGTAGGAATTTGTGGAGTTCCTGTAGGCCGACTGCATATTCACAAGCGAGGGAGGAGGTCAGGTCCCTTTTGGGGTAGACCGAGACATTGGGATGGTAGCTTTATTAGCGAAGAACGGGGATACTCCTGTAGTAGCGCTAGGGGCATTATTGTAGGTGAATTCCGCGAGGGGTAGGAGTTCTGACCAATTGTCCTGTTTGTAGTTGCAGTAGATTTGGAGATACTGCTCGAGGGTCTGGTTCACTCGTTCCGTTTGCCTGTCACCTTCGGGATGATATCCCGAAGTGAAGTGAAGTTGGATGTCGAGGGCTTTCCTGAGGGAATGGAAGAAGTGTGAGACAAACTCGGAACCCCGGTTGGAGGTGATGTGGGAGGGAACTCCATGCTTGGAAAACACGTGGAGCAGGAATAACTTTGCGAGGCTCGCAGAGTTGATAGTGTTGTGAGTGGGGATGAATATGGATTGCTTGGAAAGGCGGTCGATGACTATGAGGAATGCGGTATATCTGCCAGAAGAGGGAAGTTGTTTGATGAAGTCCATGGAAATGGAGTTCCAGGGTTTTTCGGGGATTGGAAGCTGCTTGAGCATCCCGTAGGGGCGGTGTCTAGGAGTTTTAGCTCAGGCACAGGAAGTGCCAGAACTGACATAGTTTTTGACAAGGGTGCGGAGTCCTGGCCAAGTGTATTCCCGGCGGATGAGCTCTCATGTCCTGTTTTGCCCGAAATGTCTGGACAGGGGGTGGTTGTGCTTGTATCAGAGGATGCAAAGATGGGGGTCCTTAGCTTCCAGGACAAAGATGCGATTGTCAAGCGTCAGGAAACCGTCGGGGTTGACAGCCCACTGGGAGTCTGACGAGTCTGAAAGATGGAGGGAAGCTATGGGGTTGGAGGACAGGGAATTTAGGATGTCCTTGTGAATGTCTTTGATGTCAAGCAGGGATGAGGCAAGCTGTTCCTGAGTGAACACCAGGTGGAGGTTGTGGGGATTGATGCGAGCATAGTCCTTATCCCCCTCTTTTGGGTAGATGCCCCAGCGTCTAGTGAGGGAGTTGGGCTTAGCTCCTAAGCGTCTGGGGCAGAAGCAGATGATGAGATTGAACTGGGATAGGAATTCCGACCAGTGGGCTTGCCGGTGGGTCAGAACTTTGGAGGTGGTTAAATATTCCAGATTTTTGTGATTGGTAACGACGTTGATAGGGGTGCCGAAACCTTCAAGGTAATGATGCCAATGCCAGAAGGCTTCATGGATAGTGAGGAGTTCCTTATCATGAGTGTCATAGTTGAGTTCCAGGGCTGTCAGGGTGCAGGAGTAGAATGCCAGGGGGCGGAATTCCTCATTCCGGCAATGGATCAAGAGGATTCCCGCGATAGCCTAGTCCAAAGTGGCAGTTTCAACTGTGATAGGACAGTCCGGAATCCAGTGGGTAAGGATAGGGGCTCAGGTGAAGGCGTCTTTGAGTTGTGTGAAGGTGGAGTGGCAGGAATTGTCGAAGTTCCAGGGGGTGTTTTTCTGAGTGAGTCGGGTGAGCAGGACAACAATATTGGAGTAGTTGAAGATGAAGCGATGATAGAAGTTGGCGAACCCGAGGAAGGACTGAATGTCCTTGACTTTCTGGGGCTCGGGCCAATCTCGGACCGCCTGGACTTTCTCTGGGGACATAGTCAATCCCTGGGGGGAGAGACGGTAGTCCAGGCATTCAACGGAGTCCGAGTGCCACTCACATTTCTCTGGTTTGGCATAAAGTCCGTGTTTCCGGAGACGCTGGAGGACTTCCTGGACATGTTCTTTGTGAGAAGCCATGTCGTTGGAATAAATGAGGATGTTGAGGTAGACCACAATGCAGACATCGAGGAGGTCCGCAAAGACGCTATTGACAAAGTGCTGAAAGGCTGCAGGGGTGTTGGTGAGCCCAAAGGGCATCACCAGCCACTCATACAAGCCGTAGCGAGTCCGGAAGGTGGTTTTCCATTCATCCCCTGGAGCGATGCGGACAAGGTGGTATGCATGGCAGAGGTCAATTTTGGTGTATACCTTGGTGCGGCTAGGGGAATCGAGGAGGTCGGAGAGCAGGGGTAGGGGATAGCAGTCTTTTTTCGTGATTTTGTTGAGTCCTTGGAAATTGACACAGAGGCATAGGGATCCGTCCTTTTTGCGGACAAAGAGGACAGGAGTGCCATGGGTGGATTTGGACTGGCGGATGAAGCCGTAGTTGAGGTGTTCGTCTATGAATTCCTGGAGGGACTTGAGTTCTGTAGCGGAAGCCAGGTAAACAGTCCCAAGAGGAGGGGAAGCACCTTTCTCTAAGTCAATCTTGAGATTGAATTCCCTGTGGGGTGTCAGGGTGTCAGCCTTGTGCTTACTGAAGACATTGGGCAAATCATGATAGTCCGGAGGGACAGAGGAAAGATCATTTTCTTTGGGAGTTTCAGAAATTCCGCAGTCGCGAGATACGGAACGGAGTTTGGAGTCCTGGGGACAGAGGTGAATGCTGAACTGCTTGGAGCCATTGAGTTTGCATGCACACACAAAGGCGGCAGCATTGACAAATGAGATGTGAGGAGCTTTGCGAGGCAGCTTGTTGGGAGTGTTGGAGTGAGATGGGGGACCAGGGTCCGGAATCTCTGGAGGTGACGTCGGGGGCGTTGGCAAGTCTTGAGCTGGCATCCGGAAAGCAATACTGCCTAGTACCCAGTCAATCAACGGATTGTAGCGGGTGAGCCAGTTGTGTCCTAGAACAAGGGAACAAGATGAATCCAATGGAGTAACATAAAATGTATCAGAGGTGACAAAGCCAAAAGGGAAACAAACGGGAAGGTCAAAAGCATGGGTAATTGTAGAATTGGAAGTACCATCAAAAAGTTTCAATGAAATAGGAGGCACGGAATATGTCGGACAATGATGCTTGTCAACGAAAGTGGTATCAATGAAACAATCAGTAGAACCACAATCTAACAAAGCGGGAAAAGCGGAAATTTCGGAAAAGTTGGGAAAAGAAACAAGAGGCATAAGGGCCTTGGGATCATAAAGAGCGGACACATTGAGACGGATCTCTGTAGGTGCACAGTGGGATTCAATGCAGCCTCCTTCCCATGTGGAGTCCGGAAGGCTGCACCCTAATTTTGCCTCAGGGGTAGAGGCCTCCGGTTTGGCTTCCAGAGCAGGAGAGGTTTTTGCTGTGCAGGCTTTGGATGCATGGGAAGTGGACTTCTGGCAATCCTTAGCTACATGTGTGGTGGCTCCGCAGAACATGCACACCTTGAGATCAAAGCAGTGTTTGCATTCCCCGGAGGTGAGGCATCTGTCCTTCCCAAGTTTGCTAGAGAGGTCAGATGCAGGTTTTGGGATAGGGGTGCAGGACTTTGCCAATGAGGATGTGGAAGTGTTGGACGAAGTGGCAGGTTTCGGAGATGAGGTGGTGGGAGTGCTTTTGGATGTGGAGGACTGGTTTCCGGAGGGTCTGATTTGGTGAGCAACTTTGGACTTGCGTTCCCAATATCTCCCGTCAATAGTCTGGGAGAGAGTCTGGAGTTCTCCTAGGGAGCGCGGTTTTCTGATGTGGGAAAGCTTGTCTTTGATGTGATCCGGAAGTCCGTTTCCTCTACCCCTGAGGCAAAAAAATAGGGTGCAGCCTTTCAGACTCCATGGGAAGGAGGCTGTGTTGAATCCCACCATGCACCTACAGAGACCTGTTTCAACATGTCCGCTCTTCATGATCCCAAGGCACTTATGCCGCTTATCTCTTGTCCTGACTTTTCTGAAATTCCTGCTTTTCCCGCTTTATTAAATTGTGGTTCTACTGATTATTTCATTGATACTACTCTTGTTAACAAGCATCATTTTCCAACATATTCCATTCCCCCTATTCCATTGAAACTTTTTGATGGTACTTCTAATTCTAAAATTACCCATGCTGTTGACCTTTCCGTTTGTTGCCCTTCTGGCTTTGTCACCTCTGATACATTTTATGTTACTCCATTGGATTCATCTTGTTCCCTTGTTCTAGGACACAACTGGCTCACCCACTACAATCCGTCAATTGACTGGGTATTACTTTCCGAACTTCAGCTCAAGACTTGCCAATGACCCCGACGTCACCTCCGGAGATTCTGGACCCCGTTCCCCTATCTCACTCTGACACTCCTGACAAGCCACCTCGCAAAGCTCCTTGCATCTTGTTTGTCAATGCTGCCACCTTTGTCCACATGTGCAAACTCAATGGCTCTGAGCAGTTTAGCATTCACCTCCATCCCCAGGACTCCAAACTCTGTTCCATATCCCTTGATTCCAAAACCCCCAAAGAAGTTGATCTTTCCTCCATCCCTCTGGACAATTTCCCTGATTTCTTCAGTAAGCACAAGGCTGACACCCTCATGCCCCACAGGGAATTCGACCTCAAGATTGACTTAGAGGAAGGTACTTCCCCTCCTCTCAGAACTGTTTACCCAGTTTCTGCCACAGAACTTGAGTCCCTCTGGGAATTCACAGATGAACACCTCAACTATGGCTTCATCTGCCAGTCCAAATCCACTCATGGTGCTCCTGTCCTCTTTGTCTGAAAGAAGGACAGATCCCTACGCCTCTGCGTCAATTTTTGAGGACTCAACAAAATCACGAAAAAAGATCCCTATCCCCTACCCCTAATCTCTGACCTTCTCAATTCCCCCAGCTGTGCACCAAAATTGACCTCCGTCACACCTATCACCTTGTCCACATCGCTCCTGGGGATGAGTGGAAAACCGCCTTCCAGACTTGCTACAGCTCGTATGAGTGGCTGGTGATGCCCTTCGGGCTCACCAACACCCCTGCAGCCTTTCAGTATTTCGTCAATAGCATCTTTGCAGACCTCCTAGATGTCTGCATCATAGTCCACCTCAATGACATCCTCATTTATTCCAACGACATGGCTTCTCACAAGGAACATGTCTGGGAAGTCCTTCAATGTCTCTGGAAACACGGACTTTATGCCAAACCGGAGAAATGTGAGTGGCACTCAGACTCTGTTGAATGCCTGGACTACCGTCTCTCCCCCCAGGGATTGACTATGTCCCCAGAGAAAGTTCAGGCGGTCCAAGATTGGCCCAAACCCTGGAAAGTCAAGGACATTCAATCCTTCCTCGGGTTTTCCAATTTCTATTGTTGATTCATTCAATTTGAACTACTCCAATATTGTTGTTCTGCTTACCCAGCTCACTTGGAAAAATGCCCCCTGGAACTTCAACAATTCCTGCTGCTCTGCCTCAAAGACGCCTTCACCTGAGCCCCTATCCTTACTCACTGGATTCCGGACTGTCCTATTACGGTCAAGACCGACGCCTTGGACTATGCTATTGTGGGAATCCTCTCCATCCACTGTCCAGATGAGGAAACCTGCACCGTTGCGTTCTACTCCCATACCTTGACAGCCCTGGAACTCAACTATGACACCCATGATAAGGAACTCCTCACTATCCATGAAGCCTTCCGGCATTGGCATCATTACCTTGAAGGTTCCGGTACCCCTATTGATGTTGTCACCAACCACAAAAATCTGGAATATTTCACCACCTCCAAAGTCCTGACCTGCCGGCAAGCCTGCTGGTCAGAATTCCTATCCCAATTCAACCTCATCATCCGCTTCCGCCCCAGACACTTAGGAGCTAAGCCCAACTCCCTCACTAGACACTGGGATGTCTATCCCAAAGAGGGGGATAAGGACTATGCTTGCGTCAATCCCCATAACCTCCGCCCAGTGTTCACTCAGGAACAGCTCACCTCGTCCCTACGAGCCACTATCCTACTCACCCCGGTCCTCCGGGCCTTGTCCCTGCTTGACATTGAGGACATCCACAAGGACATCCTAGAATCCCTGTCCTCTGACCCCATAGTTTCCCCCCATCTCTTGGACTCATCAAACTCCCAGTGGGCTGTCAACCCCAAAGGTTTCCTGACACTCAACAATTGCATCTTTGTGTTACTTGTGGTGATTTCGCACTCTGTGCATATTTTATTATTTCTATTGTCTATACAGTGCTGACATGCGCTCCATTCACTTTCTAACCTATCT
>MU127419.1:1636647-1704190 GCA_014904945.1 Gyrodon lividus | reverse complement strand
GCTTCTTGAGCGCAATATGGTCACTGGTCTCAAGCTCGAGGTCAAGACTCCGCCCGATCCCATCTGTGAGCCATGCCTGGCTGGTAAGATGCATGCCAATCCATTCCCCAGCTGAAACTGAGCCAGGGGCCTGCCCCGCTTTTGATGAGACATTGCCCCCTGTGCTGAGACTATCCACCTGGGTCCTTCCCCAGTGTGCCTTCGTTCGGAAGACCCAACATTCCAGCCATTTACGTCATGCTATCAAAAACTCTATTGGCGTGGCAGCACTGAGTGTACTGGCTTACTTGCCAACTGATTCTGATGGTGAGTTTTACATAACTTGATCCTCGAGTGTCTCAATTGTCGTCGATGATTGGTTCAGGCTACAGTTGGTTTACTAGTTTTCATGGACAGTGGGTCATCATCAGCTACGTATGGGTGCTGGAAACCAATACTGGTGCAACTTGGTGTATAGGCTACCTTCGTCTGGTGAGTCAGTCTCCTTCAGAATCTAGCTCTATTCTAACCCTGGTTTCACAGTCGGGAACAGTGCTAGGTGCCGTATATTCCTACATCGTATGCCATGGTTAAGCAGTTCCTCCGTCGTGATGTCTGAGCGTTGCATGTTAGATTGTACTTGTGTGTGGTCGAGACCCATACGGGATTGTGGCCATGGTGACAGTGAGCCCCGCCCTTTAGAATCCAACTCCAGCTTTTGCTAATCTCTGCAAAGGCGTTCGAGATCCTCGCATCTCAAAAGTGACCTCCCTTCCGTTGGTGTTGTAGCGTGAGCAACGCCACCTCTCTTCCTATCGTGCGTTACAAGCTGACATCTAGGTCCGTCACCTTGCCGCCGGTGGTCCTTACCCACTATCTCAGTGATCAGATGCCCTATTCAATTCTTGGTAGGTGTCGCCCAGCTTCTGTATGCTATACTGTTCTGAGCTAGTATCCGTAGATCTTGCCCTCGCACGAGCTGTTACTATTGCTATTGGAATCGTCTCTGCCCTCGCCATGAATGGTCTCGTTTTCCCTAGACACAGCAGGGTATGTTCACACCTGTTTCTCTGTGACGAATCAGTGCTGACCGACTATCAGGCTATATTCTTGAACCGAACGAGCCGTACACTCGGGTTTCTTAACCAGCTCTATCTTCTACTGGGTCGGTGAGTTGGTCGTCACTTGTAGGAACATGCTTTGCTGAACTTTCTTCACCAGAGGCATGCTTGATAATATTTACGCCTTCACTCCTTATGAAAAAAGGCGCTGAAGCTTGAGCTTCATATTCGCAACGCCCTCCAACGATCCAAAATTTTGTTAACTATGAATGACGAGCTAAGCTTGGTTCCAGTACGTTAGATCCACCGATGCACCTACTGGCGAGGCGCTGACACTAAACAGATCTGCATAGAAGCCAATGCGACATTATCGAGAAGTGGTACTTGACCTCATGATGGGGTTGAGAAAAATCAGAGAACCAATACCTCGGAAAGAGACTGTAGCATGCGTTCTCAAAGAACGGCGCAACTTTGTGCGATGTTCTGCTGGCTCCCCACCTCCTTTCATCACTGATGGTCGTTGTTAGGTATCTTGCGTATGTCTAACTTTATTCGCCAGTGAACAAGTCTTCCGTGCACGTCAGCCTTTTCCTCAGTTCCTCCCCTCCGCCCGCAAAGCGCTTGAAGTCCTCACTGCTCAGATCGAATTTCGTCTTTGGCAAGCATTCCAAGAAGACAAATCCCCCATGAAACTCAAACTCTCACTGGTATACTCTCTCGCCGAGCGGGAAGTCATGAAAGACATGGTCGACACACCCGAGGAGTTGCTCGAGTTGTGTCGCGCGCTATTCGGGACGTCAGCCTGGTTGACACAAACGTGGCTGGAGATGAATGGCGTTAACAACAAGCCCACGAGCCCGGGTACGCCGGGTGATATGCGGTATAGTACTTTAGGAAGAGTTTGATTCACGGCTTGGTCACCTAGTATAATCATGCTGTCGTCGTCGTCTTTCCTTGTTTATTTCCCCGGATTCTAGGTTATGTTATATTCCGTGTGCGTGCATCATTGTGTCTGTAGTCCCTTGACTCGTTCCTTTGGCATATTGTGGCATCCAGTCGGTAACACTTAGATCATAGATCAAAATTGGAATTGCTTTCGTGTTCGCGTTGTTTGTTCGAACCAAACACCCACTAGAATAAAAACGCGTGTTTGTGAATTTCTTCACAACATCTCTTGCAACTCTAGCGTCGAGCGACAGCACTTTCCAATCTATTCACCTCAGTCGCCCAGGTTCCCATTCTCCCCATTCTGCATCATCTCTACCACCGAGCTCTCTGCCACTTCTAGCCAAAAGATCCATTCCTATCCCAGTGGTAGAGATGATTTCTAACCCTAAGGATTTACAGGTTGCGGGAAGCACATCTTGTCGCCTGTGCGGGTCAGAGCAACATGGAGCAACGTCGCTAACAGGCAGGGTGTCAGTTATTCACAAGCGGTATTGAAGGAGCTCGTATGGGTCCTCGATTTGCATAATCGCGCGGTGTTTGCTTGTCCACAGTCTTTTTCGCCTGCCATGAAGTCTTTCAAAGCGTCTTATCATTTCTCCGGAACGCTTTCACCTCGATTCAGGACGCGCTTCTTTGTTCATGCACGAACAAGTATTTCCTGGTATCGTCTAGGGACCCCTTTCGCGTGTTGTTGGACACAACGCACAGAAAGTAGATGCTTTTTCTGTGTCCAAAGGCTGCGTTGGAAAGGGAAAGACGGTACCAGACAGGGGAGATGCTCTCCGTGACGGAGGATGCTGCAGCCTCGATTGTGAACGCCAGAGAGATGTCGCGGTTTCCTTTTGGACGTGACAAGGGGAAGAGCAGATCACGCACTGGACTGTAGCGATTACCTGTGATGTGCGATGTGGCTAACGCACAGAGCATTTCAGCTCACCTTGCCCACCTGTCGCTCTAGAGTTCCCAACTCTTTTTGAGGATGCCCGCTCGTGAAATGCCTGTCTGTGCTGATCCGCCCATGCAGGCCTACGTACGTGCTTCCCAAGGCCAAAGCCTCTGGCTTTTCCTGCGAGTCGTAGGTGGGCTTCCAGGGGCTAGCCTACTTACTTCTCCATCCCGGTGCATTTCCGTCTATGTTTCGCGCCGTGGGCTATACTAGGTTCCCTCCCGCCTTCCAGGTGGTTGAAAGAGTCTTTGTATTGGAGTCCTCAAACGTCGGCGTGCGTAGCGAACTCGACATGGCTTCGTGGTGGCTTGCGACGTGGATTTCTGATTTGCAATGTACTTGGGTATTGAATGTCGGTACGCACAGGAAAGCGCTCGCGCATTAACTTTCGCTTTGAGTTCGCAGAACGTTCTTCCGTCACTGGCCCTTCCAGTTACGTCCCTCCCGCCCCCGTCATACCTCTACCTGGCCACGCATTATTAGCTCGGTTCCGATGCGTTTCCGTTTGTCCTGTAACCGGTCCTTGTTGGATTGGATGACGCCGACCTCGTGATGTGTTGCAAGCACGAATGACGCTCGAGATCTGACAGTTTTAGAACGAAGGTGTCCAAGACCTGTCTCCTGAGCGTTACGGACCGCTGTTGCGTTTGATCTTCGACTCCCTGGTCCGTTCCTGGCCGACGTAGTCATGGAGATCTGCATGGAATGTCTGATGACGCTCCTACACGTAGCGCTAATCTAAATCAGCCCGCTTACCTTCGTCTGCACTCGAGGTTCAGCTCGCGTGTCCTGAAAGGTCCCTTTGCTTGGCTGAAGTTGTCTTTCCCCTGGGAGGGGCAACAGAGATTCGTTCTCGAGGGCAGCATGATGGAATCTCTTCGGAACGCACGTGCAGTTCTCTCGACTGTGTGACAACGCACAGGAATGGCTGGTGGTGATGTCATCGTGTGTGGTAGGTGAGGAATTTCATCGCAGATTACAGGCCCGTCGCGCTTCGACCAGGAGCACGAAGCATAACAAGGCAGCGAGTACCCCAGGAGACAGCGAGCCATCACTGAGCGTTGTCAGCTCTCAGTAGGGTCATTTCGGATGCTTTATGTCGCGGAGGGCAGCATCAGCACCTCTCATCATTGTATCAGGTGATGAACACAGGAAACGCATGCGGTGGAGCGATGGTCGAAGTGAGCGTGCGTGTGCACCCCCATCCTGCGCGGTGCGCGTTTGGGGGATCAGGTCTGGAGTGGGGGAAGCATGTTTGCTTCAAGAGTGGTGCAGTGGCGTGGTCCCGCGATCCTCGGTGGTGATTGCAGGACCGCTGTGGGTTGGCGATGGCAGCGGACAATTGGTGAGGCCATGATTTGCCCGTGACCCATGTGTTCCTATCAATTTTTGGGTTTTCTTGTCCTCGTGACAACCTTGCATCCATGGGAGACTAACGGCCTGTGAGTGACGGTGTTCTTTAGATTTCAAACTAACGAACCTACCTATTCAAACAGACCATTGTAGTGGGTAGTCATGAAATGTAGTCGAACATGTCTGTCATCAATAACCTCATTTAACAATGTCGAGTCTTAATGTCCTTTTTTCCAATTACAATCAATGCGTACACAAGGATGCAATGGTGCATGCCGAAGAACTCGTGATGAACATCGTCAGTGGCGCTCGAACCATCGTATTCTAGACCCTTGATCGTTCCCACTTCGGGGCTTGGACAATCCTGACAGAATCGCGGCGCGACTCCACATGAGGCTAAGGCATGGAAAGCGTGACAACCGTGCTTGTAAATAGACTGGTGACCAATCCGTCCTACATCAGGAATTTGGTGACAATGTCATAATCCTTGAGCTAGCATTGCCATCCAATTACCATCTTAGCAATGACACACTTCATCGCCATTCTGATACAGTCTTGCCATTGTATTTGATCTATGCCGGAGTTTTCAAAAGATGTTCTTAAAGATCTTTGTGTTGTTTACTACAAGGGATGAATTCATGAAGGATAAGTTGACCAGATGCCACCCTGGATTAAAAGCCACAGTGCAGTCAATCTGCACCTCATCTGAGAAGTCCTCTCTAGTAGACAACAGTTGTCTTAAGTGCATTGTTGAGATTAATGTCAATGAAGACTGGCCAGATGTTGTTTGATAATCTGCATCACACATCCACCCATGTCACACTGCCATCAGTCTTCGATCGGGTTGCAAGTACTGACTCTTCAATTGGTTCTCTCAGGTGAGTCAGACGTGCTTGCATGCCAATATACATTGTTCATCCACTCATGTAGCAAGGCCATCTGGCTTTGACTGGGTTATAAGCACTAACTCTTTGATTATTTCTCACATGTAGGTTGGTCTATCTCACATGGCAATCTGGATTGCACGTCCAGTCGTGTAGCAGGATCTCCTGGCTTTGACTGGCTTGGAAGTACCAGATCCCCGATTGTTTCTCTCAGGTGAGCCAGACGTGCTTGCATGGCAATATGTATCACATGTCCACTCGTGTGGCAAGGCCTCCTGGCTTCGACTGGCCTGGAAGTACTGGATCTCTGATTGTTTCTTTCAGGTGAGCCAGACGTGCTTGTGCAGCAATCTGCATCACACCTCATGTGCTGCACAACCATGATCTCTCCAACTTATTGGAAGGACTGGATCTGCAATTGTTTCTCTCAGGTGAGCCAGACGCGCTCGTGTGGCAATCTGCATCACACCTCTTGGTGTGCTGCACTGTCACATCCTGAAACTCTCCTAACCCATCCGGCCCAATTCCGGCCCAATTCCGGATAGTGTCACATCCCGAAACTTCCCTAACCCATCCGGCCCAATTCTGAACCCCTATGATCAAATCCTGAATCCCAAGCCTTGGACTTTACCTTAGAAGATTTCTCTTTCATCAGACATTCCGAACCCCATACTTCCTGTCCCGGACTTTTGCATTCCCGTCCTGGACTTTCGTATTCCTATCTCGGCTATCTCTTGACATATGTCACTTTCCTTTGACACTTCTTGACATCTACAGTTCCTATCGATAATTCCCTTTCCCCTTGCCTCACAATTATTGCGCCATTGCCCTCAGTCACTATTCCACCATTCTGACGCCATTCTGATTCGTTCCTTACTTTCTTCTAGAAACCCAAAACTCCGATTCGTCTAACATACTTTAACATCTTTATATCTTCCGGACTCTTCAGTATATAAATCCGCTTGTACTCTCTGATATTTCCTTAGTTCAAATATCAACTAAATCCCATTCTCTCCTGCTCTGCCTCACTCTGAAAACCCCCTTCAGTCCTTAAGTTGACCTCAGGATTGTCCTCTGACCCTCTGCTCTGAAATCAAGGAACAGAACTTGTACAGGGGTGCAGCACATAAGCTGAAGCCAAAGTTCCTTACCCCTCCAACCCCCCTCAGGGATTCCCGACCAACCCCACCATTCTGCATGCTCTGGACTATCTGGGAATTCTGGGATTGAACCTGGACTTGACACTTGGGTGATGATGGGATAGGGGCCAAGGTTCTTTTCCGAGAGTTTCTCGGAAGGGCGAGTGGAGTGGAAGTACTTTGCCTTGACAAACACTTGGTCTCCAATCCAGAAGTCTGGTGCGGGGAGTCATCGGGAATCCGCGGGTCCTTGGTAGCATTGTTGTGCACGGGCCATTTCCATGCATAGGATTTCGTGGAGTTCCTGTAGGTCGACTGCATATTCACAAGCATGGGATGAGGTCAGATCCCTTTCAGGGTAGACCGAGACATTGGGATGGTAGCCTTTGTTAGCGAAGAATGGGGATACTCCTATAGTAGCGCTAGGGGCATTGTTGGACGTGAATTCCACAAGGGGTAGGAGTTCCGACCAATTGTCCTGTTGGTAGTTGCAGTAGATTCAGAGGCACTGCTCCAGGGTTTGGTTCGCCCGTTCTGTCTGCTCATCGCCTTCGGGATGATATCCCGAAGTGAAGTGAAGTCAGATGTCGAGGGCTTTCCTGAGGGAATGGAAGAAATGGGAGACAAACTCGGAACCCCAGTCAGAAGTGATGTGGGAGGGAACTCTGTGCTTGGAAAACACATGGAGGAGGAATAATTTTGGGAGGCTTAGAGAGTTGATAGTGTTGTGAGTGGAAATGAATATGGATTGCTTGGAAAGGCGGTCGATGACTACAAGGATTGCGGTATATCCACTGGAAGAGGGAAGTTGTTTGATGAAGTCCATGGAAATGGAGTTCCAGGGCTTTTGGGGATTGGAAGCTGCTTGAGCATTCCATAGGGGCGGTGTCTAGGAGTTTTAGCTCGGGCGCAGGAGGTGCAGGAACTGACATAGTTTTTGACAAAGGTGTGGAGTCCTGGCCAAGTGTATTCCCGACGGATGAGCTCTAATGTCCTGTTTTTCCCCAAATGTCCAGACAGGGGGTGGTCGTGCTTGTATCGGAGGATGCAAAGACGGAGGTCCGTAGCTTCCAGGATGAAGATGTGCTTGTTGAGTGTCAGGAAACCTTTGGGATTGACAGCCCACCGGGAGTCCAACGAGCCTGAAAGATGGAGGGAAGCTACGGGGTTGGAGGACAGGGATTCTAGGATGTCCTTGTGAATGTCTTCAATGTCAAGCAGGGACAAGGCCTGGAGGACCGGGGCGAGTAGGATAGTGGCTCGTAGGGACGAGGTGAGCTGTTCCTGAGTAAACACCGGGCGGAGGTTGTGGGGATTGACGCGAGCATAGTCCTGATCCCCCTCTTTGGGGTAGATGTCCCAGCATCTAGTGAGGGAGTTGGGCTTAGCTCCTAAGCGTCTGGGGCGGAAGCGGATGATGAGGTTGAATTGGGACAGGAATTCCAACCAGCGGGTCAGGACTTTGGAGGTGGTGAAATATTACAGATTTTTGTGGTTGGTAACAACATTGATAGGAGTGCCGGAACCTTCAAGGTAATGATGCCAATGCCGGAAGGCTTCATAGATAGCGAGGAGCTCCTTATCATGGGTGTTGTAGTTGAGTTCTGGGGCTGTCAGGGTATGGGAGTAGAACACGACGGGGCGAAATTCCTTGTCTGGACAATGGATGGAGAGGATTCCTGTGATAGCGTAGTGCAAAGTGTCGGTTTTGACTGTGATAGGGCAGTCCAGAATCCAGTGAGTAAGGATAGGGGCTCGGGTGAAGGCGTCTTTAAGTTGGGTGAAGGCAGAGCGGCAGGAATTGTCGAAGTTCCAGGGGGTGTTTTTCCAAGTGAGTCAGGTAAGCGGGACAACAATATTGGAGTAGTTGAAGATGAAGCGATGATAGAAGTTGGCAAACCCAAGGAAGGACTGAATGTCCTTGACTTTCTGGGGTTTGGGCCAATCTCAGACCACCTGGACTTTCTCCGGGGACATAGTCAATCCCTGGGGGGAGAGACGGTAGCCCAGGTATTCAATGGAGTCCGAGTGCCACTCACATTTCTCTGGTTTGGCATAAAGTCCGTGTTTCCGGAGATGCCGGAGGACTTCCTGAACATGTTCCTTGTGAGAAGCCATGTTGTTGGAGTAAATGAGGATGTCATTGAGGTAGAACACTACGCAGACATCTAGGAGGTCCACAAAGATGCTATTGACAAAGCGCTGGAAGGCCACAGGGGCATTGGTGAGCCCGAAGGGCATCACCAGCCACTCATATGAGCCATAGCATGTCCGGAAGGTGGTCTTCCACTCATCCCCGGGGGCGATGCAGACAAGGTGATACATGTGATGGAGATCAATTTTGGTGTACACCTTGGCACGGCTAGGGGAATCGAGGAGGTCGGAGATCAGGGGTAGGGGATAGCGGTCTTTTTTCGTGATTTTGTTGAGTCCTTGGGGATCAACAGAGGTGTAGGGATCCATCCTCCTTGAAGACAAAGAAGACAGGAGCACTGTGGGCAGATTTAGACTGGCGGATGAAGCCATAGTTGAGGTGTTCATCTATGAATTCCTGGAGGGACTCAAGTTCTGTAGTGGAGACTGGGTAAACAGTTCTGAGAGAAGGGGAAGCACCTTCCTCTAAGTCAATCTTGAGATCGAATTCCCTGTGGGGCGCGAGGGTGTCAGCCTTGCGCTTATTGAAGACATCAGGGAAATCGTGATAGTCCAGAGGGACAGAGGACAGATCGACTTCTTCGGGAATTTCGGAAGTGCCGGAGTCACGGGATATGGAATGGAGTTTGGAGTCCTGGGGACGGAGGTGAATGCTGAACTGCTCAGAGCCATCAAGTTTGCACGCACACACAAATGCGGCAGCATTGACAAACAAGATGCGAGGAGCTTTGCAAGGCAGCTTGTCAGGAGTGTTGGAGTGAGATAGGGGAATGGAGTCTGGACTCTCTGGAGGTGACATCGGGGTCGTTGGCAAGTCTTGAACCGGAGTTTGGAAAGTAATACTGCCTAATACCCAGTCAATTGATGGATTGTAGCTGGTGTGCCAGTTGTGTCCTAGAACAATGGAACAAGATGAATCCAATGGAGTAACATAAAATGTATTGGAGGTGACAAAGCTGGAAGGGAAACGAATGGAAAGGTCAATAGCATGGGTAATCGTAGAATTGGAAGTACCATTAGAAAGTTTCAATGGAATAGGGGGAATGGAATATGTCGGAAAATGATGCTTGTCAACAAAAGTAGTATCAATGAAACAATCAATCAGTAGAACCACAATCTAACAAAGCGGGAAAAGCGCAAATTTCGGAAAAGTCAGGAAAAGAAACAAGTAGCATAAGGGCCTTGGGATCATAAAGAGCGGACACATTGAGACGGGTCTCCATAGGTGCAGGGTGGGATTCAACGCAGCCTCCTTCCCGTGTGGAGTCCGGAAGGCTGCACCCTAATTTTTTGCCTCAGGGGAAGGGGCCTCCAGTTTGGCTTCTGGAGCGGGGGACATTTTGGCTGTGCGGGCCTTGGACACACGGGAAGTGGACTTCTGGAAATCCTTAGCCATATGTCTGGCGGCTCTGCAGAACATGCACAGCTTGAGGTCAAAGCAATGTTTTTGTTCCTTGGAGGTGAGGTGTCTGTCCTTCCTGAGTTTGCTGGAGAGGTTGGATGCAGGTTTCGTGGTAGGGGCAGAGGACTTTGCCAACAAGGACGTGGAGATGAGGTGGTGGGAGTGCTTTTGAATGTGGAGGACTGGTTTCCAAAGGGTCTGATTTGGCGAGCAACTTCGGACTTGCATTCCCAATATCTCCCATCAATGGTCTGGGAGAGAGTCCGGAGTTCTCCTACGGAGTGCAGCTTTCCGATGCGGGAAAGCTCGTCTTTGATGCGATCTGGAAGTCCATTGTAGAAGTGGTGTTGGAGAGCTCCCTCACCATAACCCCAGACCTTGGAGGTTAGGCGATTGAATTTCACCACATACTTGTTGATATGCTGAGAGTCTTTCATGGATAGGTGGTTGAGTTGGTGTTCTGCATCACTGACAGGATCATGGGGGCCAAAGTTGGTCTGGAGCTTGAGGACAAATTCCCGATAATTGTCCATCCAGTCTGGACGAAAGTCCGGATCATCCATCTGGAGGAGGTCAGGCTCAAACCACTTGAGGGCCATACCTTTTAGGTAGGACTGGGCGAAGGTGACTTTTGCACAGTCAGTCCAGAATGTGCAGGAACGGTCCTGGAAGTTCAGCTCGCATTGGACCAGGAAGGCCCGCAGCTTGCAAGGGTCAGTCCTGTCAAAGGTGTCAGGTTCCCACACCTTCATGTGTGGAGATGAGGAATTTTCGGATTCACGGTCGTGGCATGATAACTCAGCAAGGCCGCGAACTGCATTGGCAAGCACCATGATGGGGTTAGGCAGGATTGCATTATCGGGGTTGTCATCGAAGGGGTTGTTGTCATCGGAGGGGTCAGGGTCATTGGCCGCTGTTCCCGTCATCAGAGGGGTCCGGGGTGCCCCCAGAGGGGTAACAACCTGTGGGAGTAGGGGTGGAGATGCTGTGAGACAAAGGTCTCGCCTGAGAGGCGGAGGTTGATGTACGACGAGCGGAGAAGCTATGGAATTGTTCAGCGACATTGGGGCCTCCATGCGAGGTCATCAGGGAGTGTAGGGCGTCTTCTCAGGCTGCCTCCAACTGAGCTGTGTTGATGCTTTGCATACTGCATGTTTGAGCATGAGTCTGGATAGTTCTAGACATGTGGTAAAGAGGGGATGTTAGCGAACTCATAGAGGTTTGAGTTCAAATATACTGTCAAGTCTGGGTTCAATCCCGGAATCCCTGGATAAGTCCAGAACACACGGAACAGCGGAGTTGGTTGGGAATCCCTGAGGGGGGTTGGAGGGGCAAGGAACTTTGGCTTCAGCTTATGTGCTGCACCCCAAGTTCTGTTTCTTAATTTCAGGGCAGAGGGTCAGAAGACAATCCCAAGGTCAACTTAAGGACTGAAGTGGGTTTCAGAGTGAAGTGGAGCAGGAGAGAACAGGACTTAGTTGATATTCAAACTAAGGAAATATCAGAGAGTACAAGCAGATTTATATACTGAAGAGTCCGAAAGATATAAAGGTGTTAAAGTATGTTGGACAAATTGGAGTTTCTGGTTTCCAGAAGAAAGTAAGGGATGAATCAGAATGGTGTCAGAATGGTGCAATAATTGTGAAGCAGGGGGAAAGGAAATTATTGATAGGAACTGTAGCTGTCAAGCAATGTCAAAGGAAAGAGACATATGTCAAGAGATAGCTGAGATAGGAATACAAAAGTCCGGGATGGGAATGCAAAAGTCCGGGATCAGAAATATGGGGTTCGGAATGTCTGATGAAGGAAAAGTCTTCTAAGGTAAAGTCTGAGGCTTGGGATTCGGGATTTGATCATAGGGGGCCGGAATTGGGCTGGATGGGTTGGGAAAGTTTTGGAATGTGACATGTCGCAGTAAAGAGTTTACATTGCTGAAATGGTCATTGGCTTGTGACAGCTCCTGGAGCCATGGCAACACTAATCATGATCCCTCTACCTCCTTGGAAGTACTGTCTCTTTGATATCATTGACTGATTACGTTGAGCTGTTTGTTCTTGCTATTGGTATCTTGCACTGTCAAACATGGGATACTAGATTCCACACACATGATCATTGCAACAATGATATTCTATTATTCAGTGAGTGTGTTTATCTACAAACTAGATAACTGAGCATGTGCATCCCTCTCCCTGTACTCAATCCACTTTTGGCAAATCCTGGCAAGCATGCTATTCTTTGAAGGAAGCTGCTCAATGTTGGAATAGAGCGAGAACACTTGGCTGTTCATGATTGTTAGTGCCTGGCAATAACAAACCATGAAACCATACTCACTGGTTCCACCACGTCAAAAGCTGGTTAACTTCACCAGTCTCCTGCAGATCATCAAGGAGTTTGAGAATGCTGTCATAGAACCTCTTGGAATCTGTGACAAGATCTGTGCAGGAGAAAACCTGTGCTGAAGTAAGTGCAAATCAGACCTGCAGGAGCATTATTAGCACCAGAAGGTGGACACGTGAAGCTCAGCAGCCTACCTGGGTTGCAACGTATGTGACAGATGCCTTGGTGATGGATCACATTCCATGAATATGGGCGTTACCCAATCAGGTAGCCTTAGGTTCTTGATGGACAGAACTAAGAGAAGTGAATATATGTTTGAATGCCTAACAAAGTAAGATTAGCATAGTAGAAACCAGAGGTTGTGAAGCTCACAGAAACAAGCAATCCGCTGCACAGAAGCCCATTCCATGGATCCTTGACATTATAGGTGTAACTAGCATACAACAGAACTGGCCACTGGTCTCCTGCAGCTTGAATCTGGCCACTTTTGAGCTTGGATTTGATCCTGCAAAGTTCATATAATCAACATCCTAGAAACTGAGCAGGAACAGGTGAATCAACTCACTGTTTTCCCATTTGAGGCCTGTGGGACAGAGTAATGCACCAGTGTGCTCATGATTGAAGCCTTGGCCAGACTTAATGTTGCAGGGAATATGGGGGTTCAGGACTTGCCCTTTGGGAGTGATCCAATCAATCACTGCACTCTTCATCCCTTTGCCCCATTGGCACCTTTCTGGATCTGTGATATCATCAGGTCCAAGCACCCTTATTTACATTGTGTCACATCACAAAACTTTCCTAACCCATCTGACACACTTCCAGCCCCTTATGATCAAATCCTGAACCCTGAGCCCTGGACTTTACCTTAGAAGATTTCTCCTTCATCTAATATTCTGAATCCCATATTTCCTGTCCCGGACTTTCACATTCCCATCCTGGACTTTCGTATTCCTATCTTGGCTATCTCTTGACATATGTTCCTTTCCTTTGACATTCCTTGACATTCACAGTTCCTATCAATGATACCCTTTCCCCCTGCTTCACAATTATTACACCATCATCCTCAGCTATTATTCCATCATTCTGACGCCATTCTGATTCATCCTCTTACTTTGTTCCAGAAACCTGAAACCCCAATTCGTCCAAGATACTTTAACAGTTTTATATCTTCTGGACTCTTCAGTATATAAACCCAACTTTACTCTGTAATATTTCCTGAGTTCGAATATTAACTAAATTCTGTTCTATCCTCCAAAGTCTCTGCTTCACTCTGAAAACCTCTCTCAGTCCTTAAGTTGATCTTAGGATTGTCCTCTGAACTTCTGCCTTGAAATTAAGGGACAGAACTTGTACAGGGGCACAGCACATAAGCTGAAGCCAAAGTCCCTTGCCCCTCCAACCCCCCTCAGGGATTCCCAACCCCCTTCACCTTTCTGCGGGGTCTGGACTCTCCAGGAATTCTGGGATTGAACCCGGACTTGACAGTATATTTGAACTCAAACCTCTACAAGTTCACTAACATCACTTCTTTACCACATGTCTAGAACTATTCAGACTTGTGCTCAAACACACAGTATGCAAAGCATTGATGTGGCTCAGTCAGAGGCAGCCCAAGGAGACGCACTGCACTCCCTGATGACCTCACGTCGAGGCCCTGATGTCGCTGAACAATTCCAAAGCTTCTCCACTCGTCGTACATCAACTTCCGCATCTCAAGCTAGAGCCCTGTCTTGAAGCATCTCCACCCCTACTCCCACAGGTCGTTACCCCTCTGATGGCAGGAATGGTGGCAATGACAACCCCGACCCCAACAACCATGACAATGATAATCCCTTTGATGACAACCCAGATGACACAATCCTGCCTAATTCCATCATGGCACTTGCAAACGCAGTTTATGGCCTTGCTGAGTTATTGTGCTGTGACCATGAATCTGAAAACTCATTATCTCCACGCATGAAGGTTTGGGAACCTGACACCTTCGACAGGACTGACCCCCGCAAGCTGCAGGCCCTCCTGGTCCAATGCAAGTTGAATTTCCAGGACCGTCCCCACATGTTCCAGACTGACTGTGCAAAGATCACCTTTGCCCAGTCCTACCTAAAAGGTATGGCTCTCGAATGGTTTGAGCCTGACCTCCTTCAGATGGACAATCCAGACTGGATGGATGACTACCAGGAATTTGTCCTCAAGCTCTAGACCAACTTTGGCCCCCATGATCCTGTTGGTGATGTGGAACACCAACTCAACCACTTTTCCATGAAAGACTCCCAGCACATCAACAAGTACATGGTGGAATTCAATTGCCTAGCCTCCCAGGTCCGGGGCTATGGCAAAGGAGCCCTCAGACACCACTTTGACAACAGACCCCCTGATCACATCAAAGATGAGCTTTCCCACATCAGAAAATCGCACTCCCTAGGAGAACTCTGGACTCTCGCCCAGACTATCAACAGGAGATACTGGGAACACCAGTCCAAAGTCCCTTGCCAGGTCAGACCCTCCAGAAACCAGTCCTCCACATCCAAAAGTACTCTTACCACTTCATCTCCGAAACCCTCCATGTCCTTGTCATTGTCTAAGGGGAAGTCCTCTGCCCCTATCCCGAAAGCCCCATTGGACCTCTCCAGTAAACTTAGGAAGGACGGACACCTCACCTCTGAGGGACGCAAACATTGCTTTTGTCACATCCCAAAACTTCCATAACCCATCCGGCCCAATTCCAAACCCCTATGATCAAATCCCGAATCCCGGGCCTCGGACTTTACCTTGACAATTTCTCTTTCATCGGATATTCCAAACCCCGTACTTCCTGTCCCGGACTTTCCGTATTCCCGTCCCGGACTTTTGTATTCCTATCTTGGCTATCTCTTGACATATGTCACTTTCCTTTGACACTTCTTGACATTTACAGTTCCTAGCAATAATTCCCTTCCCCCTTGCCTCGCAATTATTGCGCCATCGCCTTCAGTCATTATTCTCCCATTCTGACACCATTCCGATTCATTCCTTCCTTTCTTCCAGAAACCCAAAACTCTGATTTGTCTGACATACTTTAACATTTTTATATCTTCCGGATTCTTCAGTATATAAACCCGCGTGTACTCTCTGATATTTCCTTAGTTCAAATATAATATGAACTAAATCCCATTCTTTCCTGATCCTCTTCACTCTGAACCTCCTCAGTCCTTAAGTTGATCTTGGGATTGATCTCCGACCCTCCACTCCGAAATCAAGGAACAGAACTCGTACAGGGGCATGGCACATAAGCTGAAGCCGAAGTTCCTTACCACTCTGACCCCCCTCAGGAATTCCCGCCAAACCCCGCTTTCTCCGCACTCCGGACTATCCGGGAATTCTGGGAACGAACCCGGACTTAACAGCTTTGACCTCCAGTTGTGCATGTTCTGCAGGGCTGCAGGACATATGGCTAAGGATTGCCAGAAGTCTACTTCCCATGCAGCCAAGATCTCCCCTGCTCCAGAAGCCAAACCGGAGGCCTCTACCCCTGAGGCAAAAAATAGGGTGCAGCCTTCCGGACTCCACACGGGAAGGAGGCTGTGTTGAATCCCACCATGCACCTATGGAGACCCATCTCAACATGTCTGCTCTTTACAATCCAAAGGCCCTTATGCCACTTATATCTTTTCCTGACTTTTCCGAAATTCCTGCTTTTCCCGCTTTATTAGATTGTGGTTCTATTGATTGTTTCTGTCACATCCCGAAACTTTCCTAACCCATCCGGCCCAATTCCGACCCCTATGATCAAATCCCGAATCCTGAGCCTCAGACTTTACCTTAGACAATTTCTCTTTCATCGGACATTCCGAACCCCATACTTCCCGTCCCGGACTTTCATATTCCTATCTTGGCTATCTCTTGACATATGTCACTTTCCTTTGACATTTCTTGACATCTACAGTTCCTATTGATAATTCCCTTTCCCCCTGCTTTGCAATTATTGCGCCATTGCCTTCAGTCATTATTCCACCATTCTGATGCCATTCCGATTCATTCCTTACTTTCTTCTGGAAACCCGAAACTTTGATTCGTCTGACATACTTTAACATCTTTATATCTTCTGGACTCTTCAGTATATAAACCTGCTTGTACTCTCTGATATTTCCTTAGTTCAAATATCAACTAAATCCCATTCTCTCCTGATCTGCTTCACTCTGAACCCCCTCAGTCCTTAAGTTGACCTTAGGATTGGCCTCTGACCCTCTGCTCTGAAATCAAGGAACAGAACTCGTACAGGGGCACAGCACATAAGCTGCAGCTGAAGTTCCTTACACCTCCGACCCCCCTCAGAGATTCCCGACCAACTCTGCCATTCCGCACGCTCCAGAATATCTGGGAATTCTGGGATTCAACCTGGACTTGACAGTTTCATTGATACTACTTCCATTAACAAGCACCATTTTCCAGCATATTCTGTTCCCCCTATTCCATTGAAACTTTTCAATGGTACTTCTAATTCTACAATTACCCATGCTGTTGACCTTTCCTTTCATTTCCCTTCTGGCTTTGTCACCTCCGATACATTTTATGTTACTCCATTGGATTCCTCTTGTTCCCTTGTTCAAGGACACAACTGGCTCACCTGCTACAATCCATCGATTGATTGGGTATTGGGCAGTATTACTTTCCAAACTCCAGTTCAAGACTTGCCAATGACCCCGATGTCACCTCTGGAGATTTCGGACCCTGTTCCCCTATCTCGCTCTGACACTCCCGACAAGCTGCCTTGCAAAGCTGCTCGCATCTCATTTGTCAATGCTGCCACCTTTGTCCATGTGTGCAAACTTGATGGCTCTGAGCAGTTTAGCATCCACCTCCATCCCCAGGACTCCAAACTCCGTTCTGTATCCCTCAATGCCGAAACCCCCAAAGAAGTTGATCTGTCCTCTGTCCCTCCAGACTATCACAACTTCCCTGACGTCTTCAGTGAGTGCAAGGCTAACACCCTCGCACCCCACAGGGAATTCAATCTCAAGATTGACTTAGAGGAAGGTGCTTCCCCTCCTCTCGGGATTGTTTACCCGGTTTCTGCTACAGAACTCGAGTCCCTCTGGGAATTCATAGACAAACACCTCAACTATGGCTTCATTTGCAAGTCTAAATCTGCTCATGGTGCCCCAGTCCTCTGTGTCCAAAAGAAGGACAGATCCCTGTGCCTCTGCGTCAATTTCTGAGGACTCAAGAAAAAAGACCACTATCCCCTACCCCTAATCCCCGACCTCCTTGACTCCCCTAGCCACGCCAAGGTGTACACCAAAATTGACCTCCATCATGCTTACCACCTTGTCCGCATCACCCCTGGGGATGAGTGGAAAACCACCTTCTGGACTTGCTATAGCTTGTATGAGTGGCTGGTGATGCCCTTTGGGCACACCAATGCCCCTGTGGCCTTCCAGTGTTTTGTCAATAGTGTCTTCACAGACCTTCTAGATGTCTGCGTTGTGGTCTACATTGACGACATCCTCATTTATTCCAATGACATGGCTTCTCACAAGGAACATGTCTGGGAAGTCCTGCAATGCCTTTGAAAGCATGGACTTTATGCCAAACTGGACAAATGTGAGTGGCACTCGGACAACGTCAAATACTTGGGCTACCGTCTCTCCGCCCAGGGATTGACTATGGCCCCAGAAAAAGTCCAAGCAGTCTGGGATTGGCCCATACTCCGGAAAGTCAAGGACATTCAGTCTTTCTCGGGTTTGCCAATTTCTATTGTCAATTCATCTTCAACTACTCCGATATCATTGTCCCACTTACCCGGCTCACTTGGAAAAATGCCCCCTGGAACTTCGATGATTCCTGCCACTCCACCTTCATGCAACTCAAAGATGCCTTCACCCAAGCCCCTATCCTTACTCACTGGATTCTGGACTGTCCTATCATGGTCGAGACTGACGCTTTGGACTATGCTATCATGGGGATCCTCTCCATTCATTGTCCCAACGAGTGTCAAGTCCGGGTTCAATCCCAGAATTCCCAGATAAGTCTGGAGTGCGCAGAACGGCGGGGTTGGTCAGGAATCCCTGAGAGGGGTTGGAGGGGCAATGAACTTCGGCTGCAGCTTATGTGCTGTGCCCCTGTACGAGTTCTGTTCCTTAATTTCAGGGCAGAGGGTCGGAAGACAATCCTAAGGTCAACTTAAGGACTGAAGTGGGTTTCAGAGTGAAGCGGAGCAGGAGAGAACAGGATTTAGTTGATATTCAAACTAAGGAAATATCAGAGAGTACAAGCGGATTTATATACTGAAGAGTCCGGAAGATATAAAGATGTTAAAGTATGTCGGATGAATCAGAGTTTTGGGTTTCCAGAACAAAGTAAGGGATGAATCAGAATGGTGTCAGAATGGTGGAATAATGACTGAGGGTGATGGCGCAATAATTGCGAAGCAAGGGGAAAGGGAATTATCAATAGGAACTGTAGATGTCAAGAAATGTCAAAGGAAAGTGACATATGTCAAGAGATAGCCAAGATAGGAATACAAAAGTCTGGGTTGGGAATGCGAAAGTCCAGGATGGGAAATATGGGGTTTGGACTGTCCGATGCAAGAGAAATCTTCTAAGGTAAAGTCCGAGACTTGGGATTTGGGATTTGATCATAGGGGGCCGGAATTGGGCTGGATGGGTTAGGAAAGTTTTGGGATGTGACAACAAGGAATTCCGCCCCGTCGTGTTCTACTCCCATACCCTGACAGGCCCAGAACTCAACTACAACACCCATGATAAGGAGCTCCTCACTATCCACAAAGCTTTCCAGCATTGGTGTCATTACCTCAAAGGTTCTGATACCCCTATCAACATTGTCACCGATCACAAAAATCTGGAATATTTCTCCACCTCCAAAGTCCTGACCCACTGGTTGGAATTCCTATCCCAGTTCAACCTTGTGAGTTGCTTCTGCCCCAGATGCTTAGGAGCTAAGCCCGATTCCCTCACTAGATGCTGGGACATCTACCCCAAAGAGGGGGATAAGGACTATGCTCACATCAATCCCCATAATCTCCACCCAGTGTTCACTCAGGAGCAGCTCGCCTCATCCCTACAAGCCACTATCTGACTAGCTCCGATCCTCCGGTCCTCATCCCTGCTTGATATCAAAGACATTTACAAGGATATCCTAGATTCCCTGTCCTCTGACCCCATAGCTTCCCCCTGACTCTCGGACTTGTTGGACTCCTGATGGGCGGTCAACCCCGAAGGTTTCCTGACACTCAACAATCACATCTTTGGCCCAAAAGCTAAGGACCTACATCTTCACATCCTCCGATACAAGCACAGCCACCCCCTGACCGGACATTAGAGCTTGTCCATCAGGAATATACTTGGCCAGCACTCTGCACCTTTGTCAAAAACTATGTCACTTCCTGCACTTCCTGTGCCCGAGCTAAAACTCCTAGACACTGCCCCTACGGAATGCTCAAACAGCTTCCAATCCCCAAAAAACCCTGGAACTCCATTTCCATGGACTTCATCAAACAACTCCCCTCCTCTGGTGGGTATACTGCAATCCTAGTAGTCATTGACTGTGTTAAGTCCGGGTTCGTTCCCGGAATTCCCGGATAGTCCAGAGTGCGGAGAAAGTGGGGTTTGGCAGGAATTCCTGAGGGGGGTCAGAGTGGTAAGGAACTTTGGCTTCAGCTTATGTGCTGTGCCCCTGTACGAGTTCTGTTCCTTGATTTTGGAGTGGAGGGTCAGAGATCAATCCCAAGATCAACTTAAGGACTGAGGAGGTTCAGAGTGAAGAGGATCAGGAAAGAATGGGATTTAGTTGATATTTGAACTAAGGAAATATCAGAGAGTACACGCGGGTTTATATATTGAAGAGTCCGGAAGATATAAAGATGTTAAAGTATGTCAGATGAATCAGAGTTTTGGGTTTCCAGAAGAAAATAAGGAATGAGTTGGAATGGTGTCAGAATGGGAGAATAATGACTGAAGGTAATGGCACAATAGTTGCAAAGCAAGGGGGAAGGGAATTATTGATAGGAACTGTAAATGTCAAGAAGTGCCAAAGGAAAGTGACATATGTCAAGAGATACCTGAGATAGGAATACGAAAGTCCGGGACGGGAATATGGAAGTCCAGGATGGGAATGCGGAAAGTCCGGGACGGGAAGTACAGGGTTCGGAATGTCCGATGAAAGGGAAATTGTCTAAGGTAAAGTACGAGGCCTGGGATTCAGGATTTGATCATAGGGGTTCGGAATTGGGCTGGATGGGTTAGGGAAGTTTCGGGATGTGACAGACTGCCTTTCCAAGCAAGCCATATTCATTCCCACGCATGACAATATTGACTCTCCAAGCCTCACGAGACTATTTCTCCTTCACATGTTTTCCAAGCATGGAGTTCCCTCCCACATAACTTCTGACCATGATTCTGAGTTTGTCTCCCATTTCTTCTGTTCCCTTGGGAAAGCCCTCAACATCCAACTTCACTTCACTTCGGGATATCATCCCAAAGGCAACGGGCAAACAGAATGAGCAAATTAGACCCTTGAGCAGTACCTCAAAATCTACTGCAATTACTAACAGGACAATTGGTCGGAATTCACGTACAACAATGCCCCTAGCGCTACCACAGGAGTATCTCTTTTTTGCTAACAAAGACTATCATCCCAATGTCTCGGTCTACCCAGAAAGGAATTTGACCTCATCCTGCGCTTATGAATATGCAGTCAACTTACAGGAACTCCACAAATTCCTATGCACAGACATGGCCCATGCTCAAAAATGCTACCAAAAACCTGCGGATTCCCAACAACTTCCCCCACCGGACTTCCGGATTGGAGACCAAGTGTTTGTCAAGGCAAAGTACTTCTGCTCCACTCGCCCTTCCAAGAAACTCTCAGAAAAGAACCTCGGCCCCTATCCCATCATCACTCAAGCCGGACCCCTATCCTTCACCCTCCAACTTCCAGACTCCATGCACACCTTTTAAGTCTGGGTTCGTTCCCGGAATTCTCGGATAGTCCAGAGTGCGGAGAAGGCGGAGATTGGCGGGCATTCCTGAGGGGGGTCGGAGTTGTAAGGAACTTCGGCTTCAGCTTATGTGCTGTGCCCCTGTATGAGTTCTGTTCCTTGATTTTGGAGTGGAGGGTTGGAGATCAATCCTAAGATCAACTTAAGGACTGAGGAGGTTCAGAGGGGATCAGGAAAGAATGGGATTTAGTTGATATTTGAACTAAGGAAATATCAGAGAGTACACGTGGGTTTATATACTGAAGAGTCCGGAAGAAAAGGCCCCTCAGATCAATCCCCGATTTTCAAACTCCGCCATACTTCTATTACTCGTTATGGACTTCCATCTAGGCACTCAAGGGTTTGTGCCTAAGAGGGGGATACTGTCACATCCCGAAACTTTCCTGACCCATCCAACACACTTCCGGCCCCTTATGATCAAGTCCCAAACCCCGAGCCCTGGACTCTACCTTAGAAGATTTCTCCTTCATCTGATATTCCAAATCCCATATTTCCCGTCCCAGACTTTTGTATTGCTATGTTGGCTATCTCTTGACATATGTTCCTTTCCTTGACATTCACAGTTCCTATCAATAATTCCCTTTCTCCCTGCTTCACAATTATTGCGCCATCACCCTCAGTTATTATTCTATCATTCTGATGCCATTCCGATTCATCCTCTTACTTTGTTCTGGAAACCCAAAACCCCGATTCATCTGAAATACTTTGGCAGTTTATATCTTCTGGACTCTTCTGTATATAAACCTGACTTTACTCTGTAATGTTTCTTTAGTTCAAATATTGTCACATCCTGAAACTTCCTTAACCCATCCGACCCAATTCTGAACCCCTATGATCAAATCCCAAATCCCAAATCCCGGGCCTTGGACTTTACCTTGAACAATTTCTCTTTCATCAGACATTCCGAACCCCGGACTTCCCATCCCGGACTTTCGCATTCCTGTCCTGGACTTTCCACATTCCCATCCCAGACTTTCCATATTCCCGTCCCAGACTTTCATATTCCTATTTCGGTTATCTCTTGACATATGTCACTTTCCTTTGACACTTCTTGACATTTACAGTTCCTATCAATAATTCCCTTCCCCCTTGCTTTGCAACTATTGTGCCATTACCTTCAGTCATTATTCTCCCATTCTGACACCATTCCGACTCATTCCTTATTTTCTTCCAGAAACCCGAAACTCCGAGTCGTCCGACATACTTTAACATCTTTATATCTTCCGGACTCTTCAGTATATAAACCTGCGTGTACTCTCTGATATTTCCTTAGTTTGAATATCAACTAAATCCCGTTCTTTCCTGATCCCCTCTGAACCTCCTCAGTCCTTGAGTTGATCTTAGGATTGATCTCCGACCCTCTGCTCCGAAATCAAGGAACAGAACTTGCACAGGGGCGCAGCACATAAAGCCGACCCCCCTTAGGAATTCCCTCCAAACCCCACTTTCTCCGCACTCCGGACAATCCGGGAACGAACCCGGACTTAACAAATATCAACTAAATCCTGTTCTATCCTCTGAAGTCTTTGCTTCACTCTGAAAACCTCTCTCAATCCTTAAGTTGATTTTAGGATTGTCCTCTGTCACATCTGGGTTTGATCCTGGAATTTCCGGATAGTCTGGAGCGTGTGGAAAGGTGGAGTCAGTTGGGAATTTCTGAGGGGGGTCAGTGTCAAGTCTGGGTTCAATCTCGGAATTCCCGGATAGTCTGGAGCATGCGGAATGGTGGATGTCAGTCAGGAATCCTTGAGGGGGGTCGGAGGGGTAAGGAACTTTGGCTTCAGCTTATGTGCTGTGCCCCTGTACAAGTTCTGTTCCTTCATTTCAAGGCAGAGGGTCAGAAGACAATCCTAAGGTCAACTTAAGGACTGAAGGGGTTTTCAGAGTGAAGTGGAGACTTCACAGGATAGAATGGGATTTAGTTGATATTCAAACTAAGGAAATATCAGAGAGTACAAGCAGGTTTATATACTGAAGAGTCCAGAAGATATAAAGCTGTTAAAGTATGTCAGACGAGTTGGGGTTTTGGGTTTCTGGAACAAAGTAAGGGATGAATCAGAATGGCATCAGAATGGTGGAATAATAACTGAGGGCAATGGCGCAATAATTGTGAAGCAGGGGGAAAGGGAATTATTGATAGGAATTGTAGATGTCAAGAAATGTCAAAGGAAAGAGACATATGTCAAGAAATAACTGTCACATCCCGAAACTTTCCTAACCCATCCAGCCCAATTCCGGCCTCCTATGCTCAAATCCCAAATCCTGAGCCTCAGACTTTACCTTAGACAATTTCTCTTTCATCGGACATTCCGAACCCCGTACTTCCCGTCCCAGACTTTCATATTCCTATCTTGGCTATCTCTTGACATATGTCACTTTCCTTTGACATTTCTTGACATCTACAGTTCCTATTGATAATTCCCTTTCCCCCTGCTTTGCAATTATTGCACCATTGCCCTCAGTCATTATTCCACCATTCTGACGCCCTTCTGATTCATTCCTTACTATCTTCCAGAAACCCAAAACTCCAATGTGTCCAACATACTTTAACATCTTTATATCTTCCAGACTCTTCAGTATATAAATTCGCTTGTACTCTCTGATATTTCCTTAGTCCAAGTATCAACTAAATCCTGTTCTCTCCTGCTCCACTTCACTCTGAAAACCCCTTCAGTCCTTAAGTTGACCTTAGGATTGTCTTCCGACCCTCTGCCCTGAAATTAAGGAACAGAACTCATACAGGGGCGCAGCACATAAGCTGAAGCCAAAGTTCCTTACCCCTCCGACCCCCCTCAGGGATTCCTGACCAAGCCTGCCATCCGCGCGCCCTGGACTATCCAGGAATTCTGGGATTGAACCCGGACTTGACAATAACCGAGATAGGAATACAAAAGTCCGGGACAGGAATGCACAAGTCTGGGACAGGAGATACGGGGTTTGGAATGTCTGATGAAGGAGAAATCTTCTAAGGTAAAGTCTGAGGCTCGGGATTTGAGCATAAGGGGCTGGAATTGGGTCAGATTGGTTGGGAAAGTTTCGGGATGTGACATCCTCCGAACTTCTGCCTTGAAGTTAAGGGACAGAACTCATACAGGGGTGCAGCACATAAGCTGAAGCCAAAGTCCCTTGCCCCTCCAACCCCCCCTCAGGGATTCCCAACTGACTTCGCCCTTCCACACACTCCGGCCTATCTGGGAATTCCAGGATTGAACCCAGACTTGACAGGTGTGAGAATCTCACTTAGCTCTGGTGGCGTGCATTTTGGTAGTCACTCCTGGCTACAAATCAGTCCCTGGGTCATGTGATTTACTTTAGGGGCTATGGAGATATGCCAATCATAAAAGAGTAACACCATTGCAATGATTTATGTACTCTATGATAAATTAGGGTATTTGGGAAATATCAGTACTTGGTATAGCCTCCCTTGGCCTTAATCACTGCCTCAACCCTCCTAGGCATGCTTTCAATTAACTTCTGACACTCTGCTGCTGAAATCCTCTCCCACTCCACCTGAACTCTCTCCCACAATTCCTCTATTCCTTGAGGAGGGTGTTCATACTCTGCAAGCTTTCTTTTGAGGCAACCCCAGGCATGTTCTATGGGGTTAAGGTCTGGAGACTGTGCAGGCCATACCATGGTCCTAAAATCCTGCTCCTCTAGCCACTTCTTGACCTTCTTGCATGTGTGCTTGGGGTCATTGTCCTGCTGAAAGATGATGTGAGGAGGATTTAGACCATAATACCTCAGGGAATCATGAAGTTCATCCTTCAAAATAAATATTTGAAGGTAAAAGTCACCATCCATCCTACCATCAATCTTATTCTTTTGGGTAGCAGAGATGGATCACATGATGATTGTGGTTGAAAGGAAAGAGGCACATGAACTTTTTGAAACTCAGACATAGTATTTATATGTATATATTTGTTTGTAGCACCAAACAACTGCAGCTATCCCTTTATTTCATTGAAATTCCACCTCTCAAGCTAAGAGTACATAAACTGTTGCAATGGTGTTACTGTTTTCCACAGCCCCTGAAGTAAATCACATGACCCAGGGACTGATTTGTAGCCAGGAGTGATTACTAAAATGTGTGTCACCAGAGCTAAGCGAGATTCTCACACCCTTTTGTGATATGCTTTGCACATTTATTTAGGCCAAACATTGCAATGGTTTATGGAGTCACTGTATACTGCTATACAACAATACAGACAGCAGGATTCCTTGTGATAAAATAATAGTTTCCATACAACCCCATTGGTACCACAATATAACATATAGGTATAAGTTGAAAAAGCAGAAGACTAAAGGCAATGAATTAGAGGCAGTACACACCAAACCAACTTTGGGAATGACCCTCAGTGAGTGTGTATCATAACCAATGGATAATCAATAACTCACTCAGCCATCATAACTGAGATGGTCAATTGACAGGGATATTTGAGACAGCAGACATATATTGCCCAAGCAGTGAAGAAAGATCTTGAGGCATGACATGCAAGGCATGGAAGTGGGCAATGGCATCCTTTGGAAGATGAAGGGAAGCTTTGTCTTTGACCTCCTCAATCAAACATTGTTCCTGAAACAACCACTTGATGAGGTCCTGCTTCCTCATCAATACATCAAACCACAACTTGCTCCTATGACATGGATGATTTTGTAGTAATGAGGATTGAGTTGAATTTTAAGTTAATATATGCTCATATTGAAATGATTATCTGTGACATACTGGCTTGCTGTGTGATTGTCCTGCTGCAACTTTGTGTGTATGACCACAACAAATGTGATCAGCACCAGTGTCCCTTTGTTCTGAGATAGGGATTGAGACAGATAGAGATGGTGTTGGTGACACAGGTGAGGAAGGCATAGGTGAGGTGAGGGGACTACCTGCCATTGGCAGGGCTGAAGGTGTGCATGACCTTGAGTATGGTTTGGCCAAACAGACAGCTGGTCTGGCATACAAGTGTAGAGGGCCAGACGTGAGCCCATGTAGTGCTTTGGTACCATTATATATGGACAGCCAAGGTTGACAAATAGCCATGGCTCATGGGCTAGCCAATTGTTGAATGACCTATGAGTTGCACTTATAGGGCATAGATGGGCTAAGATATAATAAAAGTACTGTGTGATATGAGTTGGCCAAGGGGTTATTTTAGTAAGGGTATTTTGAGTGATGGGTGGGTCAATATGTGGTGGTTTCATGTGATATGAGTGGGCTGAGAGATGAGTGACCCCATAGGTCTTGGGTGGGCTGAGGGATGGGCTGAGAAATATTTCAATAGGCATTTTGTTAGTAATTTGTCTTTGCCTTGCTCCGAACATCTTGGCAAAAGTCCTGTCCAAGACTACCGCTGCCCAAATCTGGAGCACCCTGAAGACTGAATATGGTACACCTGGCGTTGCTGCAACCTATGCAGAGTTCAAGGCAATGCTGGACATGCCGATCCCATAGCACAAGCACCCCGCTCCTGCCTTTAGTAAAATCAATGCTCACTTTGCACGACTTGAAGATGTGGACTTTGAGATATCTCCTAAAGTCCAGGTGATGATCTTACTATCAAAACTTCCGTCCTCTATGGACACTGTCACTCAACTCATCAGCCAAACACCAGCAACTCTCACCTCTGCCACCATCAAAAAATTGGCAATCCTGGCTTGGGAGCAGCACGGCACCCACTGCAGCAAGCCCCAGGAGGCTCAGAAGCTTAACACTGTCAAGCGCAAGCAACCTGACCCCAAGTTCAACCAGCAGCAGCAGCCCCAACAATCCTCCCAGCAGGGAGGAGGAAATAGCAGTACACCTGGCCAAAACAAGGGGAAAACCAAGTGTGGTAAGCATGGCAGAAAAACCCCAATCAACACGAGCATAACCACCTCACCTCTGCTGCCGTTTCTTTACCTTCCATGGAGGTAACTACTCCATCTATCATCGACCCTTGCCACCTCACCCACACCCCTGGTGTTCAAGACTTTGGACCCCTGCCTTTGAGACCACCCTCAAGGCCTTCTCCACCAAATTGGCATTACTCCATCTTACAAAGGTGTTCACACCATCAAGACATATCTCCCATCAGACCCTGCTCCAGAAGCAGGTCCTTCTGCCAAGCGCCCTTGCCTTGAGGAGCGCATCTCCACTGCCTCGTTCACCGCTGAGGACAATGCCATCTCCATGGCAAGTGGTTACGGTTCCGATGACATTTACAACATGTACATTGACCGCTGGGCCTGTGAAGGAGAGCTGGAGGATGACACGGAGAATAATCTTTTCTGGCAAGTCCCTTTCTTCTCATCACCACAACAAGGAACTAACTCACTTGCTAATGCTTGCTTAGATGTGCATAATTACATAGCAATGAGTAGTACCTTTGTAAAACCATGCTTGAATGAAATTTGTGTTCACCTGGTCACAATTTCTCTGTGTGTGAAATGTAAAGGAAAAATACCTGAGAAAAAAGCGCCTACATGGATGCTTGACTCAGGAGCATCAATACACTTCACTATGAACAAGAAGGACTTTGCCCAATACGAATCACTAAAAGAAAAGATTACGGTTCAAACAGCAAATGGGATCAGCACAGTAGATGGAAAGGGCACCGTTATCTTACAATGTGCAGATGAACGTGGACACACCACTACAGTGAAGCTGCACCCAGTTTATTACATGCCAGATCTCAACACACGCCTACTCTCTATGGGCATATACCTATACTGTGTGCGGTGACTCACAGCACATTACCATCTTCCATACATCAGGTACCTGATGTTCTATCCCAGATTCCCTGGAGATACAGTCTTTCAAATACAGTTGCTCCCTATTGGTGACGCACTAAAGAAAGATGCATATGTTATTGACTATGACATCATGCACTGCCATTTTGCGCACCCATCCAAGGATGTATTGCAGCATGCACAGAAACACACAGGGAATTTCCCCACTATCGACTTCCCTAAGGAAATACCAATATGTCTGGGCTGTGCTCTTGGCAAAATTCCCAATTGAGCCTTCCCCCACAATGAGCAGTGTGCTACATGCCCCTTCGAGCTGATTCATTCAGATCTCAAATCTTTCCCTATGGATTCATACCACAAATACCGATATCTCATCGTTTTCTTTGATGATTTTACATCTTTTGCGTGGATTACTGCTTTGCACACCAAAAATGCAGCATTGACAGCCATGAAACAATTCTTAAAACTTGTGAGCATGCAATATGAAGCTCAAGTCAAAGGATGGATGTTGGATGCAGGGGGAGAATATAAGTCTGATGCTTTTGATTCCATGCTCAAAAATGAAGGAATCCATATTTACCAAAGTGCCCTGCATACTCCAATGCAAAATGGCCATGCTGAGTGCTTTATGCATACTCTCATAGACAAGGCAGAGGCAATGTGCCATGGGGCCTGCATACCTCCATCCTGGTGGGAATTCACCACCCAACATGCAACCCATGTATATAACAGGTCACCCATGTGCTGCCTTAACTGGCACACACCTTTTGAGCTAGGAGTAGCAAATAGGTATAAGTAAACTCACCTCAGCTGCTGCCAAAGAGGGCCAAAGAACAACTGAGGAATCCGAAGTGAAAACTAAGTATATATATATAACAGAGTGGGTGGAGAAGTGCTCACTAATAATAATCAGGGAATAGGAATAGGAACAAGAGGAATTTGGGATTAAGCAATGTAAGGAAGTGACGGAGCATCCCCAGAGGCTTGGGAATGATGACGATGGAATACAATAAGGGTTCACATGTCTGCACAAATTCCGGATCAATTCCAAGCAGATACCAAGACTCCAAGCGGTTTTGCCTGGCAGCAGAGCAGGGGTAGGCATTCCAACGTTCCAGAACTGCAGAGTTTGTTGTTCTGGTTCCGGAGTTCAATGTATTTTGTCACCCTCTTCCAGCGGGTACACTGCAATCCTTGTAGTCATCGACCACCTTTCCAAGCAATCCATATTCATTCCCACTCACAACACTATTGACTCTCCGAGCCTTGTAAAATTATTCCTGCTCCATGTGTTTTCGAAGCACGGAGTTCCCTCCCACACTCGTGAATATGCAGTCGACTTACAGGAACTCCACGAATTCCTACGCATGGAGATGGCCCACACTCAACAATGCTACCAAGGACTGGTGGATTCCTGATGACTCCCCACGCCAGACTTCCAGATAGGAGACCAAGTGTTCGTCAAGGCAAAGTACTTCTGCTCCACTCACCCTTCCAAGAAACTCTTGGAAAAGAACCTTGGTGTCAAGTCCAGGTTCAATCCTGGAATGCCCAGATAGTCTGGAGTGCACGGAACAGCGTGGTTGGTCGGGAATCCCTGAGGGGGGTTGGAGGGGCAAGAAACTTTGGCTTCAGCTTATGTGCTGCGCCCCTGTATGAGTTCTGTTCCTTAATTTCAGGGCAGAGGGTCGGAAGACAATCCTAAGGTCAACTTAAGGACTGAAGTGGTTTTCAGAGTGAAGCGGAGCAGGAGAGAATGGGATTTAGTTGATGTTCAAACTAAGGAAATATCAGAGAGTACAAGCGGATTTATATACTGAAGAGTCCGGAAGATATAAAAATGTTAAAGTATGTCGGACGAATCAGAGTTTCAGGTTTCCGGAAGAAAGTAAGGAATGAATCAGAATGGTGGAATAATGACTGAGGGCAATGGCGCAATAATTGCAAAGCAGGGGGAAAGGGAATTATCAATAGGAACTGTAGATGTCAAGAAATGTCAAAGGAAAGTGACATATGTCAAGAGATAGCCGAGATAGGAATACAAAAGTCCAGGACAGGAATGCAAAAGTCCGGGATGGGAATGCAAAAGTCCAGGATGGTAATTATGGGGTTTGGAATGTCCAATGAAAGAGAAATCTTCTAAGGTAAAGTTTGAGGCTCAGGATTTGGGATCTGATCATAGGAGGCCAGAATTGGGCCAGATGGGTTAGGAAAGTTTTGGGATGTGCCAGTATCCCCCTCTTAGGCACGAACCCTTGAGTGCCTGGATAGAAGGCCATGATAGGAAATAGAAGTATGGCGGAGTTTGAAAATTGGGGATCGATCTGAGGTGCCTTGCGACCATTGACTGCCTGTTGTTTAGTTCCATCACCCATCATGTCTACTCACTCGCAATCCGACGACGAAATTGCCCGTCTCCAGCAGGAAGAGGAGGAGCGCGCATGGGAATCTGCCCAGAGGATCCAGGAGGCCAGGGAGAAGAAGGCCCGGCAGGAGGCAGAAAAGCAGAAGAAGGCAAGGTGGAAACTCGAGGAGGAGGCGTGGAGAAAAGCAGAGGAGGACAAGAGGAGGAGGAAGGCAGAGGCAGAGGTTGCACGGTTGGTGGCTGAGAGATTGCGGCAGGGGTCGCAAGAGTTGCAGAGGTGTGGGGCGAGCGGCTCACTGAAGGGGTCCAAGGTGGGGCCATCATGGCCCAACTGTTGGGAATCCGACAGGTACTGTCGGATGGCCTGGCGGCCGTCCTGGTGACTCAGGGGTCCCGGTTTGGGGAGTCCGGAGGAGACTGGGGGGCATCGGAGTGGAAGGGAAAAGAGAGGGAGGATGGTGAGGGAGGTCAGGGGACAGATGGGGAGGATGAGGGTGAAGAGGGGGGTGAGGAGGATGGGGATGGGGAAGTAGCATAGAGTGTCTCATCAGTCTCCTCATGTACAATTAGTGTAGTTTTGTCTTGGTCAATCGAAAAATTATGTTTCCACCCTCATCTGAGTGAATTAAGGGGTCCGGACTTTCCAGGATGTGCAGAGTGAAAGTCCGAGACAAGTTCTGATGCATGAGCAAGCTTGGTCGCGAGGATCCAGGAAGTTTCTTCATCAGTCCCTTTGTAGCCCACCCATTTTACCAGGTACAGGAGTTGGCAATTCCTGTGTTGATGGTCGATTTTGGAGTCTAGGATTTCGGAGATTTCGTACTCGGGTTCTCTGTCGACTTTGACTGGGGGAGGTGGGAGTTGGACCCAATTTGGGATGGTGTTCGGAGTTGCGGGTTCCAACTGGGAGACGTGGAAGACGGGATGGACAGTGCCCATGGAGTCCAGGAGTCAGAGGGTGAAGGACAGGGGTCCAGCTTGGGCAATGATGGGATAGGGGCCAAGGTTCTTTTCCGAGAGTTTCTTGGAAGGGCGAGTGGAGCAAAAGTACTTCGCCTTGACGAACCCTTGGTCTTTGATCCGGAAGTCCAGTGTGGGGAGTCGTCGGGAATCCGCAGGTCCTTGGTAGGATTGTTGAGCACAGGCCATTTCCGTCCATAGGAATTTGTGGAGTTCCTGTAGGTCAACTGCATATTTGTGGGCACTGGATGAGGTCAGGTCCCTTTTGGGGTAGATCGAGACATTGGGGTGGTAGCCTTTTTTAGTGAAGAACGGGGATACTCCTGTGGTAGTGCTAGGGGAATTGTTGTACACAAATTCTGTGAGGGGTAGGAGTTCCAACCAATTGTCCTGTTGGTAGTTGCAGTAGATTCAGAGGCACTGCTCCAGGGTTTGGTTTGCCTGTTCCATTTGCTCGTTGCCTTCAGGATGATATCCCGAAGTGAAGTGATGTGGGAGGGAACTCCATGCTTGGAAAACACATGGAGCAGGAATAATTTCGTGAGGCTTGAAGAGTCGATAGTGTTGTGAGGGGGAATGAATATGGATTGCTTGGAAAGGTGGTCGATGACTACGAGGATTGCAGTATATCCACTGGAAGGGGGTTGTTTGATGAAGTCCATTGAAATGGAGTTCCAGGGTTTTTGGGGGATTGGAAGCTGCTTGAGCATTCCATAGGGGCAGTGTCTAGGAGTTTTAGCTCAGGCGCAGGAGGTGCAGGAACTGACATAGTTTTTGACAAAGGTGCGGAGTCCTGGCCAAGTGTATTCCCAGCAGACGAGCTCTAATGTCCTGTTTTGCCCGAAATGTCTGGACAGGGGGTGGTTGTGCTTGTATCGGAGGATGCGAAGACAAAGGTCCTTAGCTTCCGGGACAAAGATGCAATTGTTGAGCGTCAGGAAACCGTCGGGGTTGACAGCCCACTGGGAGTCCGACGAGTCTGAAAGATGAAGGGAAGCTATAGGGTTGGAGGACAGGGAATCTAGGATGTCCTTGTGAATGTCTTCAATGTCAAGCAGGGACAAGGCCCGGAGGACTGGGGTGAGTAGGATAGTGGCTTGTAGGGACGAGGCAAGCTGTTTCTGAGTGAACACTGGGCGGAGGTTGTGGGGATTGACGCGAGCATAGTCCTTATCCCCCTCTTTTGGGTAGTAGATGTCCCAGCATCTAGTGAGGGAGTCGGGCTTAGCTCCTAAGCGTCTGGGGCAGAAGCGGATGACAAGGTTGAACTGGGATAGGAATTCTGACCAGCAGGCTTGCCGGCAGGTCAGGACTTTGGAGGTGGAGAAATATTCCAGATTTTTGTGGTCGGTAACGACGTCAATAGGGGTGCTGGAACCTTTGAGGTAATGACACCAATGCCGGAAAGCTTCGTGGATAGCTAGGAGTTCCTGATCATGAATGTTGTAGTTGAGTTCTGGGGCTGTCAGGGTGCAGGAGTAGAATGCAATGGGGTGGAATTCCTCGTCCAGGCACTGGATCAAGAGGATTCCGCGATAGCATAGTCCGAAGCATCAGTTTCAACCGTGATAGGACAGTCCAGAATCCAGTGGGTAAGGATAGGGGCTCAGGTGAAGGCGTCTTTGTGTTGTGTGAAGGCAAAGCAGCAGGAATTATCGAAGTTCCAGGGGGTGTTTTTCTGAGTCAGTTGGGTGAGCAGGACAACAATATCGGAGTAGTTGAAGATGAAGCGACGATAGAAGTTGGCGAACCCGAGGAAGGACTGAATATCCTTGACTTTCCGGGGTTTGGGCCGGTCCTGGACTGCCTGGACTTCTTCCGGGGACATAGTCAATCCCTGGGGAGAGAGATGGTAGCCCAGGTATTCAACAGAGTCCGAGTGCCACTCACATTTCTTCGGTTTGGCATAAAGTCTGTGTTTCCAGAGATGCCGGAGGACTTCCCAGACATGTTCTTTGTGAGAAGCCATGTCATTGGAGTAAATGAGGATGTCATCAAGGTAGACCACAATGCAGACATCTAGGAGGTCTGCAAAGACGCTATTGATGAAGCGCTGAAAGGCCACAGGGGCATTGGTGAGCCCAAAGGGCATCACCAGCCACTCATACGAGCCATAGCGAGTCTGGAAGGTAGTTTTCCATTCATCCCCAGGAGCGATGCAGACAAGGTGATATGTGTGGCAGAGGTCAATTTTGGTGTACACCTTGGCACGGCTGGGGAATTGAGGAGGTCGGAGATCAGGGGTAGGGGATAGCAGTGTTTTTTCGTGATTTTGTTGAGTCCTCAGAAATTGACACAGAGGCATAGGAATCTGTCCTTCTTGCGGACAAAGAGGACAGGAGCACCATGGGTGGATTTGGACTGACAGATGAAGCCGTAGTTGAGGTGTTCATCTATGAATTCCCAGAGGGACTCGAGTTCTGTAGCAGAAACCAGGTAAACAGTCCTGAGAGGAGGGGAAGCACCTTCCTCTAAGTCAATCTTGAGATTAAATTCCCTGTGGGGCGTGAGGGTGTCAGCCTTGCGCTTACTGAAGACATCGGGGAAATTGTGATAGTCTGGAGGGACGGAGGGCAGATCAACTTCTTTGGGAGTTTCGGAAATTCCAGAGTCCTGGGATACGGAACGGAGTTTGGAGTCCTAGGGATGGAGGTGAATGCTGAACTGCTCAGAGCCATCGAGTTTGCATGCGTGCACAAAGGTGGCAGCATTAACAAATGAGATGCAAGGCAGCTTGTTGGGAGTGTCAGAGTGAGATAGGGGAACGGAGTCCGGAATCTCCGGAGGTGATGTCGGGGGCATTGGCAAGTCTTGAGCCAGCATTTGGAAAGTAATACTGCCCAATACTGTCAAGTCCAGGTTTAATCCCAGAATTCCCGGATAGTCCGGAGCATGCGGAGGGGCGGAGTTTGGCGGGAATCCCTGAGGGGGGTCAGAGGTGTAAGGAACTTTGGCTTCAGCTTATGTGCTGCACCCCTGTACGAGTTCTGTTCCTTGATTTCAGAGCAGAGGGTCAGAGATCAATCCTAAGGTCAACTTAAGGACTGAGGAGGTTCAGAGTGAAGCGGATCAGGAAAGAACGGGATTTAGTTGATATTTGAACTAAGGAAATATCAGAGAGTACAAGCGGGTTTATATACTGAAGAGTCCGGAAGATATAAAGATGTTAAAGTATGTCGGACAAATCGGAGTTTCGGGTTTCCAGAAGAAAGGAAGGAATGAATCAGAATGGCGTCAGAATGGGAGAATAATGACTGAAGGCAATGGCGCAATAATTGCGAGGGAAGGGGGAAGGGGATTATCGATAGGAACTGTAAATGTCAAGAAGTGTCAAAGGAAAGTGACATATGTCAAGAGATAGCCGAGTGTCAAGTCCGGGTTCGTTCCCGGAATTCCTGGAATGTCCAGAGGTGCGGAGAAGGCGGGGTTTTGCGGGAATTCCTGAAGGGGGTCAGAGGGGTAAGGAACTGCGGCTTCAGCTTATGTGCTGTGCCCCTGTATGAGTTCGGTTCCTTAATTTAAGGGCGGAGGGTCGGAGGCTGGTCCTAAGGTCCACTTAAGAACTTAGAGGATTGGAAGGGAAAGGATCAGGAGGGAACAGGATTTAGTTGATATTTGAACTGAGGAACTATCAGAGAGTACACACGGGTTTATATACTGAAGAGTCTGGAAGATATAAAGATGTTAAAGTACTATCGGACGAATTGGAGTTTCGGGTTTCCGGAAGAAAGGAAGGAATGAATCGGAATGGTGTCAGAATGGTAGAATGATGACTGAAGGCAATGGCGCAATAGTTGTGAAGCAAGGGGGAAGGGAATTATCGATAGGAACTGTAAATGTCAAGAAGTGTCAAAGGAAAGTGACATATGTCAAGAGATAACCAAGATAGGAATACGAAAGTTTGGGATGGGAATGCGAAAGTCCAGGATGGGAAGTACGGGGTTTGGAATGTCCGATGAAAGAGAATTCATCTAAGGTAAAGTCCGAGGGCCAGGATTCGGGATTTGATCATAGGGGTTTGGAATTGGGCCGGATGGGTTAGGGAAGTTTTGGGATGTGACACATTCCGGAAGAAAGTAAGGGATGAATCGGAATGGCGTCAGAATGGTGGAATAATAACTGAGGGCAATGGCACAATAATTGTGAAGCAGGGGAAAAGGGAATTATTGATAGGAACTGCAGATGTCAAGAAATGTCAAAGGAAAGAGACATATGGCGAGAGATAGCTGAGATGGAAAACAAAAGTCCGGGATGGGAAATACAGGGTTCAGAATATCTGATGAAGGAGAAATCTTCTAAGGTAAAGTCCAAGGCTCGGGATTTGGGATTTGATCATAGGAGGCTGGAATTGGGCTGGATGGGTTAGGAAAGTTTTGGGATGTGACAGGAGGTCAGAACAGGAGGTATTGAAAGGTGGAGACATTATGCACATCAAATGTCTGTTGAAAGTGTAAAGCACGAGGAACAAGGCACAGGGGCAAAAGAGTTAAAGATAAGCGGAGAATTGGAGAAGCAGAGATACAGGATTGGAGATGCGGAGGTGTGGACTTGTGGAAATGCGGACTTGGTATAAGGCAGAAAACGGACTTGGCCCGGAGTTAGTCCACGGAGATGTGGAGTTGACTTGCACAGCACAGGATATGACAATTCTGCTGACTCCAACATCATGAAAGGAAGACCACATTTATTTACAAAGGGCAAGCAATGGACTACTATTACATGGGAAAGAAGAGAAAAATCTACTCAAACTTCCTGCTCCACCTCCTCTTCCCCTTCGCTCTGGGCCTTCCACCCCTTCCTCTCCACAGCAGCCTCCACCACCTCCTCTTCCTTGTGCTCCTCCTCTGACCCTGCCTCTGACTCCTCTGGAGCAAACTCCGGGTCTAGGCACCCCCAGATTTCCTCCAGGGTGCCTAGCATACATTCCATCTGCTTGTGGCTCTCCACCACCACGCACCTCCAATCCATGGCCATGTTGTGCATCTCTACAACAATGGCAATGAGGACTTCTCTGAGCATGCCCAGTGTGTCACAGTTGTCCTTCCCCTCCACCCACTCCTTGTCTTTGTCCTCCTCATCCTCCTTGTTGTCCACACCTTCTTTTTGCCAGCCCATGGCAACATGATCTCCTTGTGTGTCACTCTGGCTGCTCACACCTGTGCTTCAGTTGGCAACAGCGGTCGCACAACCTTGCCTTTCCACTCCTGCCTGCCTTCATCTTACAGGCAACCCTTGTGCTTGCACACCTGAAACATGAGGCAAGGCCCCCTGCTCCACTCATTGATGCCCTTGACTGCTTGCCCTTGGAAGGGCCTATGACCAAGCTCTGCTCTGACTTCAACAATCAGTATGGAAAAAAAACAAAAGTACGGAGTTATTACTCACCTGCAACCACATGCACCCTCACCTCTGCCTTTCTCCATACCTCTTCCTCCGCCTTCCACCTCACCTCCTCTTCCACCTCCAGTGCTCTGCCTCCTTCCATGCCTTCATCTGCCACCACTGCTCTGCACTCTTCTTATTGAACCACTCATCGTTGTTGTCCTCATGCTTATGGAGCTGTTCATCACTCCAAGTGGATAAGCCATTGGTGTTGAGTGAAGACATGATGAAGATGGTAAGATGCAGACAGAAACACCTTTCTGCCCCAGTTATACAAATCCCATGCTCCTATTTGATCTCTGCTGACATTCTGCTCCATTATGACAAAACTATAAGAGGGCAGTGATTGCCCAGACTACTAGGGATTAGCTAGGGGTAGCAAATAGGTATAAGTAAACTCACCTCAGCCACTGCCAAAGATGGGCAAAGAATGACTGAGGAATCTATATATATATAGCAGAGTGGGCGGAGAAGCGCTCACTAATGATAATCAGGGAATAGGAACAGCGACAAGAGGAGTTGGGACTGAGTGATGTAAGAAAGTGATGGAGCATCCCTGAAGGCTTGGGAATGATGACAAGCAAAGGATGGTGGAATGTGATAAGGGTCCACACATCCACACAAGTTCCAGATTGATTCTGAGCGGATACTGAGACTCTGAGTAGTTTTGCCTGGCAGCGGAGCAGAGGTAGGAATTCTGGCATTTCAGACATGTGGAGGTACAGACTCCAACATTCCGGAAATGCAGAGTTAGTGTTTTGGTTCCAGAGTTCACTGTATTTTGTCACTCCCACTCAAGCACATTCATGGTCCCATACCCTGAACAAATTTCCAGTGTTGTTCACGAATGAGAGGTTTTGTAAGGATGTCTGCTACCATGTCATCTGTGGGAACATAGCAGATGATGACTTCTCCTTTTCCAACAAAGTGGTACTTCCACTGGATATGTTTAGTCCACACCCAGAATTGAGGATCACAGCTTAGAATGATAGCGGCCTGGTTGTCACAGTGGAGGACAGTTGGCCCCTTTTGTGGATGTCTGATCTCTTCAAAGAAGCTCTGAAGTCATGCAAGATGTTGTCCGGCAAGACTAAGTCCAATGTACTCTGACTCCATGGTGGAGAGTGCAACCAAGAGATGGCTCTGTACTGAGGAAAAGGAGTCCAGAGGTGGAGCAGGAATTGTCCGGGTCCTGAGACCAACCTGTGTCAGAGTACCCCTAAAAGTCCATGTCCTTGGTGGCTTGGATGTACCAATACACATTTCGCTGCTTCCCAGTGCATCTTGGTGTAGCACTAAACTGCCTGAGTGTTCCAACTACATATGCAATGTCCAGACATGTTCTGAGCATGAGATACATCAAAGAGCCAACGACTGTGAGATAAGAGACTTTCCAGCCTTCAATGACCATCACCAGAAGGATTTGATCATTTTCCAGATCCACAGCAGAGAGTAAGTTGTGTGCCATCAGAGTCCAGATGGGTTTCCATGTGGACATTCTGACACGGTCTAGGATGGTGTGGGAGTATTGGCATTGTGACAAGAAGATGGTCTGGAGTTTCCAGTCCCAGTTGATTTTAATTCCGAGGATGCATTTGGCTTCTCTGAGGTCATGCATTTTGAAGGCCGCTGAGAGTTTGGCTTTGACAGAGTTCATAAACTGTCTGGAAGAAGCTGATAGGAGTAGGTTGTCCACATAAACAACTAGGAAACAAACTTGCCCATCCTTCCGGAAGACATAAAGGCACGTCTCTGCATCAAGGCGAGCAAATTCAAGTTCTCCAAGTTTCTTGTCTAGTGTCTTGTTCTAAGTCTGCCCAGCTTGCTTAAGTCCATAAAGTGAGTGCCGGAGTTTCCAGCAATACCCGGGTTGGATAGGGACTCCATTTGGAGGAAGTATATAGAGATCCTCCTCCAATTCTCCATTGAGGTAAGTGGTGGAAACATCCATTTGGTCAAGCTCCAAGGCATGTTTTGCAGCAAGGGCAATAAGTTCCTTCCTTCCAAGTGAAACCCCATGCAACAATGCAGACTTTGTAGCACTCAACATTTCTGGTGTGGTTGTGCTTGATGTGGAAGACAGGTTTGGAGGTTATTGGAGTGATACCTTTCAGAATGGGGACAGTTTCATACACATGATTGGAATTGAGGTTTAGGGGTTCTTCCTCAACTGTGGACTTCCAGTGTTCTGCATCAGGCAATGCATAGGCTTCCCAGATTGTCCCTGGAAGGTGTCAAGACCGGGTTCAATCCCGGAATTCCTGGATAGTCTGGAGTGCGCAGAATGGCAGGGTTGGTCAGGAATCCCTGAGGGGGGTTGGAGGGGTAAGGAACTTTGGCTTCAGCTTATGTGCTGTGCCCCTGTACAAGTCCCGTTTCTTGATTTCAGAGCAGAGGGTCGGAGGACAATCCTGAGGTCAACTGAAGGACTGAAGGGGTTTCAGAGTGAAGCAGAGCAGGAGAGAACAGGATTTAGTTGATATTTGAACTGAGGAAATATCAGAGAGTACAAGCGGGTTTATATACTGAAGAGTCCGGAAGATATAAAGATGTTAAAGTATGTCAGATGAATCAGAGTTTCGGGATTCCGGAAAAAAGTAAGGAATGAATCAGAATGGCATCAGAATGGTGGAATAATGACTGAGGGCAATGGCGCAATAATTGTGAAGCAAGGGGAAAGGGAATTATCAATAGGAACTATAGGTGTCAAGAAATGTCAAAGGAAAGTGACATATGTCAAGAGATAGCCGAGATAGGAATACGGAAGTCCGGGACAGGAATGTGGAAAGTCCAGGACAGGAATGCGGAAGTCTGGGATGGGAAATACAGGGTTTGGAATGTCCGATGAAGGAGAAATCTTCTAAGGTAAAGTCTAAGGCTCGGGATTCAGGATTTGATCATAGGGGGCTGGAATTGGGCCGGATGGGTTGGGAAAGTTTTGGGATGTGACAGAAGGGATGAATCAGGCTCAGAATTGGCTGCACCTGCAAAGATGAAATCCTGCAGGGATTCTGTGGGCACTGTGAATACTCCTGGGAATTCTGGAGCTTTCTCTGGGGGCTTCGGAGTTTCTGGAGCCTCCGTTGTGGGTTCTGGTTGTTGCCCACCACAGTGTTGAGCCCTGTGTGTGGCATCTTTGTTTACAGTCCATTGGTAGTCTCTATTCCGGTCAGCTTGTTGGTGTTGCCAATTGCTTCTCTGGACTTCTCCAGCATGGCATTTGCAAGGAGGGTTAGTGTCTGGTTCATCTGCTCTGCTAACCCATTTTGTTCCAGAGTGTATGGAGCAGAGGTCTCATGAGGGGTTCCATCTTTTCAGAGTTGCTCTTGAAAGGCACCATTGATGTATTCCCCTCCTCTGTTGCTCTGGATGAAATCCACATAGGCATTGAAGAATTTCTCTTGTCCAACCTCCATGCAGAAGAGCATTTGGACATTGCCTTTCTAGCAGTTGTAGATCTGGAGTGCTTCCTTCTTGTGTTTCATGAAGTATATCCAAGGAAAGCGGCAGAAGTCATCTACAATTGATGATCCAGTCCTTGTACCCTTCCTGGGTTTGAGAAGTTATTGGACCTCCAACATCTGTGTGAACTATTTGGAGTGCTTGGGTTGTACAGGGTTTCTCTAGAAGTTTGAAAGGGAGCTTTTTCATCTTTCCAAGGATGCAGGCCTCACAGAAGGATGGTGTTCCAGTGAGGATGTTGATCCCCCAGAGCTGTCCCCACTTGACCATGTGTTCAATCCATGCTACAGAGATGTGTCCCATGTGTCAATGGAGGAGATTGTTAAGTCTGGGTTCGTTCCCGGAATTCCCGGATTGTCCAGAGTGCAGTAAAAGTGGGGTTTGGCGGGAATTCCTGAGGGGGGTTGGAGTGGTAAGGAACTTCGGCTTCAGCTTATGTGCTGCGCCCCTATACGAGTTCTGTTCCTTGATTTCGGAGTGGAGGGTTGGAGATCAATCCTAAGATCAACTTAAGGACTGAGGAAGTTCAGAGGGGATCAGGAAAGAACGGGATTTAGTTGATATTTGAACTAAGGAAATATCAGAGTGTACCCACGGGGTTATATATTGAAGAGTCCGGAAGATATAAAGATGTTTAAAGTATGTCAGACAAATTGGAGTTTCAGGTTTCCGGGAGAAAGGAAGGAATGAATCAAAATGGCGTCAGAATGGGAGAATAATGACTGAAGGCAATGGCGCAATAGTTGCGAAGCAAGGGGGAAGGGAATTATCAATAGGAACTGTAAATGTCAAGAAGTGTCAAAGGAAAGTGACATATGTCAAAAGATAACCGAGATAGGAATACAAAAGTCCAGGACAGGAATATGGAAGTCCGGGACGGGAATGCGGAAAGTCCAAGACAGGAATGCGAAAGTCTGGGACAGGAAGTACGGGGTTTGGAATGTCCAATGAAAGAGAAATCATCTAAGGTAAAGTCCGAGGCCCGGGATTCAGGATTTGATCATAGGGGTTCAGAATTGGGCCGGATGGGTTAGGGATGTTTTGGGATGTGACAGAGATTTATGTCCACCGCAGCATGTGCTGCTTCCTTTGGACATTCTGGAATGGCTTAATCCCGGAATTCCCGGATGGTCCAGAGCGCACAGAAGGGCGGAGTCAGTTGGGAATCCCTGAGGGGGGGGTTGGAGGGGCAGGGAACTTTGGCTTCAACTTATGTGCTGTGCCCCTGTACAAGTTCTGTTCCTTAATTTCAAGGCAGATGGTCAGAAGACAATCCTAAAATCAAGTTAAGGACTGAAGGAGGTTTCAGAGTGAAGTAGAGACTTTGCAGGATAGAACAGGATTTAGTTGATATTCAAACTAAGGAATATCAGAGAGTACAAGCGGGTTTATATACTGAAGAGTCCAGAAGATATAAAATTGTCAAAGTATGACAAATTGGGGTTTTGGGTTTCCGGAGCAAAGTAAGAGGATAAATCAGAATGGTGTCAGAATGATGGAATAATAACTGAGGGCAATGGCGCAATAATTGTGAAGCAGGGGGAAAGGGAATTATTGATAGGAACTGTAGATGTCAAGAAGTGTCAAAGGAAAGAGACATATGTCAAGAGATAGCCGAGATAGGAATACGAAAGTCTGGGACAGGGATGTGGAAGTCCAGGATGGGAAATACAGGGTTCGGAATGTCCGATGAAAGAGAAATCTTCTAAGGTAAAGTCTGAGGCTCGGGATTCGGGATTTGATCATAGGGGGCCGGAATTGAGCCGGATGAGTTAGGGAAGTTTCAGGATGTGACACGCAGCACATAAGCTGAAGCCGAAGTTCCTTACACCTCTGACCCCCCTCAGGGATTCCTGACCAACTCTGCCATTCCGCACACTCCAGACTATCCGGGAATTCTGGGATTGAACCTGGACTTGACAGGGAGGGAGTTTAAGACAACAAAAGCAAGGAGTCTAGTGTCGACCATAAACTTCATTCTAGCAAGGTGGGCTTCCAAAGTCTGGAGTGATGTGATGTGCTCAAAGATGGTGGAACCTCCAGACCATGTGGAGTTGAATAGCTGTTGGAATACGACAATGACGACAATGACAATGATGGTGATGAATTGACAGATGTTGGTGGTCGAGACAGGTTGTGTTGAACAGCGGCAGACAATGTAGGCAAGGATGTAAGTGAAGAGGAGTGTGATCTAAGCAGGGCACGAGTTTGACGGCATGTTCGCATAAGCAACAAGGATCAGGTGATTTGGCAGGATGAGATTCGGCAAGATGCTGATATAGCAGTGCAGTAGGTAATGGTTAAAAAAATAACAGTGATGGCAATAACGATAACAGTGTGGAGATAACGCTCGAGAATGTTCAAAAAAAGTGGAAACCTCCCGCAAGGGGGGAAACACCAAAAGAGATCAGATGAAACAGAACGTGTATGAGTGTGTGTGATTACATGGGGGTAACAGAAGATGCAGTACATGAACAGCAGTGAGTAATGTATATACGTTCCGTGAGTAGAGGGGAGCCAATGATATTCGAGTACCTCGAGTTGTCTGATGACGTTGTAGGGAAATGACATTGCGTCGGCTTACAAGCTACTGCTCCTCTGAAACATTCCACTATCATGATGCATATGATATTTTATTTTCACTTGCATCGCCCAATCATTTGACGCGCTTAGTAAATCTTCCATGCTGCACCCCACACAGACCAGTCTCGGCATCAATGTTCTGATACCAACAGTTGAATTTCGAGCTTCCTGTATGTCCATAGGGAAAGTCTTGAGTCGCCCGGCCAATTCGTCACAAAAAGCGTTGGCGTAGATCCGAGCTCCAAAGATGGTGCTGCGATCATCCATACGAAACAGACCAATGTCATGAGACCAGTTCGTCGGTACCTTTTATCGACACTTAATTGGAGATGGAATGCGTGTGGTTAATTTAAAAACTGACAAAAAATCAAGGTACAGAGTGATGTACAGATTGTGCTTTGGACAACTTGTTATCGGAGTACCCGTAAACATCGGTCGATGCTCCTTTCGCAGGTGTAGGTGGAGTGAGGATCACGTGAAAGATAGGTGCACCCTGACTGCAGTTACTCGCGAGAGGACGTGATGGAGGAATAGAAGAATGATCGGTATATCCCTCTTTGTGAAGGAAGCCATAGGAGCGCAGGCCACAGCGTCGAGAAGGAGAGCGGTAGTAGTGAACATGGTGGGCTCGATAACAAAGAAAGACGAGCGTCCAAAGTGCTAGTATTGTAGAGACAAGTATGAAGATTGTGGCAAGGATGACGATGAGATCTGCATATATCGTTGAGTATGAGGAGCGTCACAGAAATTCTGACATACCAAAGCCAGCTGGCGATGCCATGAAGCCAGAGAGAAGTCGACTGAGACGGATAATGTCAAGCTGTCAGGCTCAAGACGCAGTGGCACATCTACTTGATCCCTACTGATGAGTGAAACTTGAGAAGCGGACCAGCGGACCACGCGTGTGGTCCGGAACGTTGTACTAGAATAAATGAGCCAGCCTGGGCTGGTCATGCCAGTGCGTTGACTCGAATGTCTGACCTCAAACCGCCAGCCCAAGGGCAGCATGTTGACGTGTATTTTGGTAGACAGCTGAGAACGGTACTCATGTGCTAACTAGCATGTTACTGCTATGACTTACTAGCAGTACACTACCACTCTTGTAGTAGTGACTGCCACCTACTGAACACAACTTTGTCCGACCATTTATTACAAGGGAAAAGCCCAGTCACGACTACAAGCCAGTTGGCTGCCATGGATACCCTTTTCAGCAGGAGGAAACAACGGCCTCGCAACTCTTCTCTCTCAGGCCAAGACTTGGCTGACTCGGTCCCGTACGACAAGCTTCCCTCAACTCGTTCTCCCTTGACAGTCGGAACCATCTCTCAAGGTCTACGCGGCACACCACCAACCTCTGTCATCTCCGCCCCCCTTACAAATCCCACTCTCACCGCTCATGGCACCGACTTGAACTTGAACTTCCAGACCCTACACCGCTCTAGATTAGAGAGGGATAGAGCAAACACCCTATCTACAGGAAACAGACCGGACTCTCCTTTCAGTACTGCAGACTCCTCAACCCTTTACAATGAGTCTGTCGTTTCCTATACCACTAAACGCCCCAAGACACCTACATCCCATCACAAGCTTCGCAAAAGCGAGGCCTCTACTTCATCCGGTCGACGAAGTCCTTCAGGCTCCGAGTTCGGTTCTGGTCCTATCCCAACTTCCCCGAGCGTTTCAAATACCATACTCCGAGCAGCCCACACCTCAGACAACCCAAGTTCACGCTTCTCCAGTCTGACAGTACAATCCGACAGCCACTCCAGCCACCTCTCACACATCTTTCACAAACAACACACCGAAGAGTTTGATTTCCCCCGACCAGAGAACAATGAGGACATCGAGGCTCTCTTTGCCCGCGTCGCTCAACAGCGTGATCTACATAACATGGATAACCTCCACATTGAGCAGAAGTGGAACATAGTCTTCGCCGCGGAACAGATGCGATGGCAGGAGGAGAAAAATAGAGGCGAGCAGGTTCGGAAACAGGGTGAGACAGGGTCGGCGGGTCTATCTGGTGAACGCTCGCCGGAGTGGTACATACGCAAGTTTATGGACGGCACTATCACCGCGAAGCAGGCATCGAGTGTATGGGTTTCGTTGCGGGGGCATGAGACAAGGTAGGGTCGACCTCGCCGGGTTCTTGACGAGACTTATGGTCCTTTCCAGCTGGCTTGATCATTTTATTGATCTTCGAGGCACAGCAGTATTGGCACAGTCGCTAGCACAGATTAGTCGCAAGCCAAAAAGGTAATTGCAAATCCTGTTCTGTCGTCGCGTATGCTCACCCAGTCATAATTCAGGAGCCTAGATGACATTCCTCTGGAACAGGAGGTCGCCAAGTGTTTGAAGGCCATCTTCAACAACATTGTAAGTGATCTCACTGGTTTGCGCCTCTGGTTTGTCATCATGGGTGCTGCAGGTCCGGGTCCAAGAAGCTGTGAAAATTCCTAATGTCGTCACTCAAATAATATCCTCCCTCAATGCTCCTCACCTCCCAACACGTCGGACTATCCTCGAGGTGCTCTTATCGGTCGTCCACTGTAGTAAAGGCTCCCTAGAAGTCGTCTTTCATGGTCTTGGAGCTCTGAGTCAGGCCAACGGTGACACGACTGGGTGTTATGATTATTGGTTCCAATCGCTGGAAACTGCACTCCAAGGAAGGGGCAAAATGGGCAGCCTTGTTGGCGCCAGCGACGAATACAAGCGCACCGGTGGGGACGGCGGGACATTCACCGAGTATGCTGTAAGTGTTACTTTTCCTGTTTTCCCCTCCTTACTCATGCTCCGGTCTCAAGCTGCTCAACATCGGTCTCGTAGTCCGCATCATGGACGTCATCGAGGACCTCGACGTGCGCATACATCACCGCACCCTAATGGACTCCGCGGGCCTTCCACGCATCCTCGCCCTCTGCCGCGAGCTCGATGTTTCCGCCATGGAAAAACAACTTGATGAGCTCCAAACTATGCTCGAAGAAGATGAACAGCGCCTGCGCGAAGATCAAGATACCATCGTCCTCGCCAGCTTTACCAACCCCGAGCATCTCTGGAACGCCCTATGCGCACGGATGGAGGGATCCCGCGCAAAGGACTATTTTCTCTCCATGATGCGGCATCTGTTATTGATTCGGGAGGAAGGTCCACAGCTTGCGTACCATTATCGCCTGCTGGATTCCTTGGTCTCGGATGTCGTCATGGATGGGAAACTGGCTACTGCGGAACAGAGACTTGGGCATTCGGTGCAAAGGTTGATCGCTCAGTTGAACGCAGCTGACGGCTTGCAAGCGGCAGAGGATGAAGCTGCTGAAGCTCGCGCACAGGCTCTCCGTCTCAAACTTGAGAAAGATGCACTTGAAGAGGAGATATCGCAGGGTCTCGATGGGCTCGTTGGGCAGCTCAAGAACAAGGTATCTCACCTTGAACATAAACTAGTCATTGCCCGCGAAACGACCTCCCGACTCCAAAAGCAGCTCGAAGCACAAAAGGCTGGGTACGAGGAACAGATTGCACAGCTCGAGGCACAGATTATGGAGCTGTTCAGGATGTTGAGGGAGCTTGGCAAAGGAATGGATCAGATCACCGAGTCGGACTCGGGGACAATGGATCGGAAGACGCTCATTGAGGTATTGAACAAACACCTAGAGCGGGCGAAGACGATCAATATTCTCGAGGGTAGGGGTCGGAAGAAAAAGAAAGGAGCTGGTGGTGGGGAAGGTGAGGACGAGTCTGAGGGATCTGAGGAAGAATCCCAAGATGTGACGCCCAGAAAGACAGACTTGAAGAGGGGGGGTAACTATGTACGTGATAAACCCAACGGAACGACGAAATCTGCTAGAGTATCTGCAGCCCAAGTTGGTCGCGACTCGCAGTTCATGGACGCAGATGAAGCGGATGTCCGGCAGCAGATCCAACACCAGCTCGCTGCAGGAGTTAAAATTGTAAGTCTCTGTCTGAATCCTTGCGTCGATGCTTATGATGCTGGCAGCTCTCTCCGGAAGGTGGGCACATGGCTAGCCCTCGCAGCATTCGAGGCTCCCCAAGACGCACAAACCGTCCCATACTCAACGAAGATACCTGTTCATTAACTCGTTCATTCCGCTCGAATAACCTCCCCATCCCCCGCCCAGATAATTCTTTCGATCACAGTGATTACGACTCGTCCATGCGCGACGACGAACGCGACGTTGAGAGTGAATTTGGACAGTCAAGTCACAGTGCCTTCAGCGCTTTCACTGACGACACGCATCCCACCTCCGCTAGCTCAGGTAGCAGTTCTGCAGAAAGCTCACGCGGTGCTCAATCATCATCATTTACCGAGCAACTGGCGAAACGACTTCATGCCCATGGACGTGCGCCTTCGATATCAGACAGCAATCCGACGCCCTCACCACCCCTCCCTACACTTCGCGAAGAGTCAGATTCAGCTGACGCTCCATCGCCTCCCCCGCCCCCGCCCCCGCCCCTACCACCAGGGAAAAGTCCCCCACCTCTACCGACCAAAGACGACGTGAAGGAAGATGCAAGACCGCCGCCAGCACCACCGCCGCCGCCGCCGCCGCCCCCCATCGGTTTCCTTGGAAACCCCTCTGCGTCCGCAGGTCCTTCGCTCCTACCCCCTCCGCCACCACCCCCGCCGCCTCTCGCGAAAGGAATCACTTCGGCCGCAAGTTCCGCCCGTGCATCCATGCTCCTTGGCCCCAACCTCTCCGTCATGTTTTCCGCTCGCAAAAATATGCCTTACACACCTGGAATTAAGATGAAGCAACTTCAGTGGGATAAGCTTCCTCAACAACAAGTCTCAAAGACTCTCTGGAGCGACGAGGATACACAAAAGGAGCGGGATATGTTGAAGAAGTTGCAGAGCGATGGTGTGTGGTCGGAGATGGAGGAGGACTTCAAGGCGAAGCAACTGATGATTAATCTGATGGGTGAGCTGAGCTTTTGGAATTTTTATGTTTGCATCCAGGGCTGTTTTATCTGATTTGTTTGTTCCAACAGCTCGACAGAAGCAGGCTGAGCTGAAGAGCGTCCTCGACCCTCAGACCAAGAAGCGAGTTGGTGAGTCTCTCCGATCCACCGAATTGGAATGCATAGTCATGAGACGGATGTTGTCATAGAAATTCTAATTCAGCGGGTCAAGAAGCTCGAACCGGAAGAGATTGCGCGGCGGATACAGCAGTTTGACCAAGAAACGTGCACTGAGGTTTTCTTAAGCGAGCTTAAGCCTGTCCTGCCGACTCCCGAACAGGTACGATTGCTGGTCTACTCTTGACGACTCTTTGATATTTACCAACCCTTCATTTAGGTTGGCAAGCTCAACGTCTATCGAAACGCCGAAGCAGAAGAACTCGCTGGTTTGCACGCGTCAGATCGTCTCATGGTTAAGCTCATCCAGATCGAGCGATTGGGACCTCGAATAGAGAGTATGCTCTTCAAATGTAAATTTGAGGAGCAGTGGTCACTTCTAGACGAGGTAAGGACCTTCACCAGCTATTTCTTGATGCCTCACTGAGTTAACATTATAGGGTGCTAGGAAGGTCAGTCAGGCTAGCGAGGCGTTGCTTCAGGCCAAACAATTCAAGGAAGTGCTGAATGTACGTTGTTCCCTTGTATCTTGGCTTAGCTGTCGCTGAAGATCCTCTCAGCTCATTCTTATGGTCGGCAACTACATGAACGGTACTGGCATCAAAGGTGGCGCATTTGGTTTCCGTGTCAGCAGTATCAACAAGGCACGTAATATTGGCCACACTGTTTTCCTTTTCACCTACTCACCCTCCAGATAGCTGGTCGATACCAAGTCTGTCAATAACACTACTCTTTTGCACTTCCTGGAAAAGACTGTCCAGAAACACTTCCCTCATATGGAAGAGTTCTTGGACGAACTCAGCAAACCGGCGGAAGCCTACCGAGGTTTGGATTGTCCATATATCATACACCAATTCGACTAACTCTCGCAAAGTTAATACTCAGGATGTCCGGAAAGACCTCGTCGTTCTCCGAGATGGCCTCAAGCGCATCCGACAAGAACTTAACGATCACTACATCGATATGGCTCAGAACGACGGGTTCAGTAGACATATGTGGCAATTTGTTGGCAAGGCCAACGCGAAGCTGGAGGATCTTATCGACGATGTTAACCATGCTGAAACCACCTTCACTGAAGTCGTTGCGTATTACGGTGAAGACGACAAAAACATGTCATCGACGGAGTTCTTTGCGATTTTTAAAACCTTTGTCATCTCCTATAGGGTGAGTTCACTTGTTAGTGATTGTGCGATAAAATGGCGTCGTTGATGTCATCCATTTCCTAGAAATGCATGTCGGACAATCAAACCGCGGCTGAGGAAAAGCTCGCGATGGAGAAGCGAAAGCAGGCCATGGCAGAGTCACGGATGCATAGACAGAATGCCCAAGGGCAGTCTGGTCCGCAGGAAGAGGGCAATGCCGTATTGGATAACTTGCTGGAGAAATTGCGCAACGGTGATACCATAGGACGCAGAGCGCGTCGAACTCGGCCGAAGAAAGTAGAAGGCAGACCCGTTGCTCCCCCCATCGCCACCGACGGAACTGCCGACACTGTAAATTTAGCGCAAGACATGTTAGCCGCTCTGCAAGCCAATGGCTTTGGTCCGGGGTTGGCTTTGCCCCCCTCTCCGACATCTACAGCACCGAGGCGGAAGGTGCGAAGGAGGGCGCAGGGATTGGTAAGTGAGGCCCATTCTGAGGTGGCATCGCCAGTGGCTGGCTTGCCTGACCTCCCCATCGTATCGGACCTAGCGCTGGATTCGGAGTCAACCTCGGACCTCACGTTGATATCAGCATGATATCATTGTTTTTATTAACCAACTATTTTTTTTGTATCTGTACTGTATCTGCCATGAGTTTCACATCACCTGCATTCCATCTCTCATGCCATCCGTCTGACCGGCGGGTCAGGGGCCCAAGGTTTTGGAATGTGGTTCATGGTATAAAGCCTCGGTGTCGACTGAGACCTAAGAATTTCAACCTTCTTCTCATCTCCTACAACTGCATAATCCCAGGCACTCGTCGAGATGATTTATTTCAAGTTAACAACCATCGTACTTCCTCTCTGTGCTGGACCTTTTGTACAGGCACAGTCCAACAGCACAATTGGGATTGAGGCTGTTGTTGCCCACTTCCTCCAGTCGGGACTCGTCCCAGCACTTCTACCTACCTTCGCCCCGACCGCCCTACTCACTGTTTCCTACAAGGGCCTTGGCAACATCTCCCCCGGTCAGGCCGTAACTAGAGATCGTAAGTGCCTTACAACATCCAGCGGACACAATCTTTAGTGACGCGATGCGTACTACGTAGAGGTCTTGAATCTGCCTAGCCTTTCAGTAACGCCCGCCAACTCATCTGTGATTCTTGGAGGCAAGTACACCATGATCATGGCAGATGCGGGTCCTCCAGGGACAGACGAAAGCCATGGGCAACGTCGACATTGGCTCGTCAATGGTGCCACCATCTCTGGTATGCCGTTCGTCGGGCTTATCGTGTGGTGTGGTGTGGACTGCATGAATGGAAATAGGTACCAACGTATCGATGGCCGGCGCCACGGCGGTCACCCAGTACCTGCCTCCTAATCCTCCTGTAGGGAGTGGACCACATAGGTTAGCATCTTCCTGGGACGGGGAGTCTGCGAAACTACTAACCTGACTACATTTTCAGATACGCAATCCTTCTATTCGCCCAACCCGCAGACTTCTTGGCCCCACCGAGCCTCTCGAAGCCGAACACGGGTGGCGGTATTTTCATAGTCGAGGACTACGTCAGGGTGAGTTATGGAGCTTGCTGCGCTGGTTGGCTGAACGACTATGGCTGCAACATGTAGTCCTCAAAGCTCGGCCCCCTCGTGGCGGTGAGTGCTCATCGTCGCAGTCGTCACTGGTAACGGGTTCAATCGTCACTACAGGCAACCTATTTCACGTCTCAGCAAGGTATTGCAACACTCTCAGTGCCGCCGACAAGTGCAGTGGCTTCTGAGACGCTTTCTGGCTGGAACAAGGCGGTTGCGACCAAAACGGCCGGGGCAACCACGGAAAAAACAAACACTGGACTCGTCGCTACGGGCAACTCGCTGGCCTTGTTCCTAGCTCCGATCTTGGGCTTCTTGGCTTTGTGACCTGATGACCAAATTGCGCTGAGCATGTCTGTTTGTCATAGAAGTGTATGATGGTTTATTGTAGTATATATATGATTCTTCGAAAGAAAGCGACGTGACAAGCAAGAACATACAGAAATGATCGGAAGGGAGTTGATGGAGAGGGGATAGCAAGGAAAAACACCGAGGCCAGTTCGAAGTCACATCAGGTTCCATAGCGCTCCCGAGCCTGTGTTGCGAGTGATAGTGAGTAAGAACTTGCGGATACTATCGTCATCTTGTCATCCAAAGTCCCGTCACACTCACCACATCCTGGACCATGTGCACATAGCCAGAGTAGCCTTCGGCATATTTGCCCAACTCTTTGGCTTTGCTGGCGCCGAGACCGACACCTTGTGCATATATGGCTGTTTGGCTGGATAACACGGTCAGCGAAATCACAGAGATCAAGAAAATGAATACATTGGGTCGACACGACCGTCGCCTTCAGTACCCAAACCAGAGCCCTCTTTCCATCCCATCATCTTCAACAGCTTGTTGCCGACATTATTTTCGTCCTTGCCAGGGGCTAGGGGAACGAGGGGGGGGGATGGCGGGGGCGGGGGTCCCTCCGCAAATCGTTTCTTCTTGAGGACAGTAGTCGTATTTTCGGGCAATGGGACCTCTGGCTGGTTATGCATGGTCCGCCGTTCGGATGCGCGATCGCGATACTTGGGTTGTTCGGTTTCAGCTGCCGTAGCAGTAAATAGTTTCCGCGCAGCTTCGACCTTTTGACGTGCAATTTCGCGCAGGTTCGCGTCCTTGAAATTTTTCTGGAGTGTTGAATGGCATTCGGCGGGCAACGTGCGATGAGGCAAGACAGAAAAAGGACGATGCGTCAGTTCCATCTCGAAGATAAGTATATGCAATAAAATGAAGAAGCGAGCCTTATGGAGATCTGATTCCTTATTGTGGCGCTTCAGCTGGTCGTTATGCTTGAATTGTCTCGCACATAGTAGGCACGTCAAAGCGATCGTATCGGAGAACTCGAACTCGACTTCGATGGGTTCTGGAATCGTCGGTGTCAACGGCCCGTTGAAAACTGCTGAGGGATGCGAAACGAAAATCTGGGAGGTGGGCAGGTGGGCGTTGGGTTCTTCGGTGTTTGGTACATTGACGGAAAGCCTGGGTACCGAAGCCTGGGCGCTTGAGCCTTCCTTGAGCTCTTCCTGAACTTGGTTCCATTTCTGAATGTTGTTTGCGGTCTGGACAAATGTTATTATTCGGCCAATCAGCACATATGTCCTAGGTCAGTGCATACCTTTTTGCTAGCAATTAATGGTGCTACTTTCTTGGCTGCAGTGACTATCATCGGCGTTAGTGGCTCTGGGAAAATGGGTATACACCACAAGACCATGAACCTTTGTCATCTTCGGCTGCAGGTGCTGGCCCCGCATCTTCGTCACCAGCAGCAAAGTCTTCCGCAGAAAATCCAAGCGAGAGTGCAGCAGGCGCTCTCAGTCCTGAAAGCGATGCTAAAGGCTTGCTACCAGCTGCTCCTGCCTTGAAGCTGAGTGTAACTGGTTTGTCGGAGACGGGTAATGCAGACGGTGCGAGTGGCTTTTTAGCAGCGTCGTCTGTAACATGTCAGAAAGTCACGCTGTGTGTAGAGCGCTGGGGCGTACCCTTTGCCTTCTTCTTTTTCTCTCTTTCCTTGGTAACCGCCGCCGCCACTCCTTGTGTGGGAACAGGTTCTTCTACCTTGAACTCCAGCACAGAAACGGTCGCCGACTCATCCCAATACTTGACAAAGGTATTTTCGACTCCACCAACGTTAAGAGATGACGGTATAGCGCTTTCGTCACGTAGCATATGGTCTGCAACTGGTTGAAAGGAGTATGGGTGTGCAAATGACGCAGCAACAGGTTTATCAGAGATCCGGAAACCCGATGGATGGATTTGGGGTGACATGCTGTTCGCCAAGACCGTAGACGCCGCCTACAACATATGAGTGTACGTTTAAACATAACCTAACCTCCATTACCTGAATGTCCACAAATTCGACAAAGGTGAACTGGAAGCTGGCCATTGTCACCTTGTCCTTGATGAGGATGATCCGTTTCATGCCCCTGTGACCCTCCTTCCCGGGCCCTTCTGAGCCCATCATAGCTTGGGCGATTGCCTGTGGACCCGAGAGAGGATCTAATCCACGGAAAAGTAACACAGCGGCTGGAGCATTACCGATATCACGAGTGCCATCGTTCATGTTTTGCCGACGACCTTTATCGTGAGGCATAGCGCTCTGCGAATAATCGATTTTTACTCTTCGTCCGTTATGTGGAAGGCCTGACTCAAGTGCCTTGTAGAAAGCAGCCTTCGCCGAAGCGCCATGCGATGCCGGCGGCGGGACTTGAATAAACGGAAACAGAGGGTCCACAAACGCACGGGCATGTTCCACGCTCGCAAACTGGGCAAAACCGAAGCCTTTGGAAATACCTTCAAAAATCCAACAGCCACACACGTTAATGCATTAGACAATTTATAAATGCGAATAGGGCAAGTGCCTGATAATCTGTCTCTTATGACGGTAACGGTCTCGATGTTGCACCCGTTGCTGGAGAGATATGCCTGCAGCTAAAGTACGAGGATGGATTTCAGCGTTGTATCGAAAGACATGTAAAGTATGTCGACAAACATCCGCCTCGGAAAAGTCGGGGTCTAAGCCCAGGAAAATGACATGCGAACTGGGTTCGCTAGGAACCAAGCGCTTCTTACTCTGGAAGCCCTTTCCAGCTCGGTCGTCGTTCGAGTGATCGTATGAGTAGTCGGTGTGTCTGCTTTGGTTATGATTACCATAGCCAGCATCGTAACCAGTGTCGTCATATGGCTGGTTATCGTATCCCTGTAGTGTGAATGAGCAAATGAAGTTGGATATGGTGATGAAACACAGACGCCGTTGTTATGTTTTCTGCGTTTGCCGTCGCCATAATAGTCATCTTCTCGGCCTCGCACATTTGCTCTAGAGCTATCTCCTTGGCCCCAAGAGCCTTGATCAGCCCAATAATCTTTACCCTTGTCCCGATCTCGATTGTAGGCCATCGCTGTGCAGAAGAGTGGCAGGCGATAATTGGGGAGAAGGTGTTGGTAAAAAGCAAAGGTCAGACTGTGGGTAATGTGAAGCTTAGTACAAGCAGACCAAATAAAATACAACAACCCCTTGTTCACTTCCACCACCATGGCCGCTGCGAGTATGTCCAACAACAACTTTTCCCTCGTCCTTTCCAACGCTGACGGAAACTTGACCACTCGACAGGCTACCTAAAGGTTCCCAGAATATTATCAACTTTCTCCCTTATCACTGACACTTCCTTCCTTCTATAGCTCGATCCCGCAATCGAGCGATGGAATCGCATGGTGAGCAATTTGGCCCATACAATCGTCGCGGATCATGTTCAAACACGCCTTACAGCGTGAAGATGTGTACAAACACTTTAGATTCACCCGTCGCACGACCCTCATCTCGCTCACTGGTTTCGTGCTTGTTCCTGGGACGATCTACTACCTCGCATCACAAACGCATGCAAGTACACTCACATATACCAAGCTCTCGTTACTCACCACTCTCACTTTCCACACAGCTCAAGTACAAGTGGACGGGAAAGCGGAGAGATGAGGCCCTCACACAGTCGTGAATGTATACTTTTTAGAGTTGACAATCACATCACACTTCCTGTTTTTTTTCAGCCTCACGTTGATATAGTCCTATCTGAACCTGAGCATAGCACTTGTAAAATGCTAATGCCTAATCTATATCTAAAATCTCTTGCAGAGCTCTATGGCAATCATACAGCTCCTGCCCACAATAGTACTTAGCAAAGCATGAGCCGGAGCCCGCTGAGAATGATGCTGGACTGCAGTATCTAGGTGCTCTAGCTCGTCGTCTCGCAACTCCCTAATAACGTCTCGTAGTAGAGGTACGCTGGGGTGTGACGTTGGTAGTGACTCTAACTCTTTCAGTTGACTTTGAGCGTGAACATGTCAGTGGGATCGGCAAGACTCGCAGAGTACTTGCATACTCATCATAGTGTTCGCCGATGACAGTCTCAACGGCTTCTGTGCACGCCATAGCGGCTTCTTTGCCCAGGAGTGCTGTAACCACGCCGAGGCCGTAACCGGCAGCCTTGGCCACATCAGAAAGAATTGTCGGCCGTACCTGATGTTGGACTTGGAGCTTGTTCATGACGAAGAGATGTTGCTTTTCCTGATCCCACATTTCCTGTGATCAAGGTCGTAGGTCAAATTCAGATGTTGGCACTGGGAAGAATCAAGCCGGGCGTGGAGCAATCACCTGAATCAATGGTCCTACTTTCGTGTCTCGTCCCAGTACGGCCATTTGTCCCCGGTAAATATGGTTTGCGGCAATCTCACCGGCCTGGTCAACGCGCAATGCACTGCCCAGTACCTCCCGCTGTTCACGAGTGATATCCTGAGGTGTAGTAGTTACTCCAGGATCCTGCGCCTTCGCAGGATTTGTGTAGAACGCAGAAGCTCTGGTCGCTAACGAGCGAGTGACCGTCCTGGGTATATGGTGAATACTTCCCCGTATAAGCATGATGAAAAGGTCGAGAAATTTTATTATAAGTTGACGATGATTGAATTTGTGATTGTCGTGGAGACAGTGCGAGGAGCATCGTGATTGAACGTTGGCGACGGCGGCGGCGGCGGCGGCGACAACCCGAATCCGACAACAACACAACCGGATGTACGACATGCCATACTTCAGGCCTCAGGACTTTGGGTTGAGTAGCTTTTGAGTATATTGTACGCCATCAATAAGAGCTAGGAGCGGGGCCCTTAGTTTACAGTAGATAAAATTTTGACAGTATGTACTGCACTACGGCAGCAGTGGCGCAGCATTTCCCTGGTGCCCACTCAGCTCTGGTAACATATACTAGACGAGCTAACAGGTACTTTTCAACGGTTGTACATATAACCTACATGCCCCTGCTCATATATTGATACGGGAAGATTCAGTTCGTGCAGGTTGTAGCAACCAATCCAATCAAGACCAACATCTCGGCTATGGACTCTTATCCACTCATCTCCTCGCTCTCAACACTCTCGGGAACTCAGAAAGCGTTACTCGCAAAAGGCAAGCCGCCCGTTCAATTCCTTCCTTCGGCTCATAAAATAATCACTACGCCTCTAGGTGGTTTCAAGGACATATCAGACGTCCTTGTGGCTACCGCCAGCGACATCTCCCGAGCTTGCCGAATTGCCCCTCAAGAAGCAAGTAAGATTGTCACTCTCATCTGCCGAGAACGCGCTCAGCCTCTTCGTCCACTTCGAGAGTTCTTGTCGGGGTGGAATGAGCAATTCACGACGGGGGACACAGAACTAAACTCCATCCTTGGCGGTGGCATGAGGACTGGCATGGTGTGGGAGGTAGTCGGCGAGAGGTGAAGCACTTTCCGGTTACAATCCACGTCCGCCCAAGTCCCGGGAGCTAAGATATTTAAACCAGTGCTGCTGGCAAGACTCAGCTTGCTCTCCAGCTCTCTCTGTTTGTCCAGCTACCCTCCGAGCTTAGCGGCGTCTCAGGTTCCGCATGCTACATTACGGTCGCCTCCCATCTCCAAACCACGCGAATGGGGCAAATTCTCAACGCCCATCCCTCCCTCTCACCTTCGTTGTGCAGCTTTTCCAACGTAAAGACCGTTCAGACACCTACCATCGAGAAGCTCATCCACGTCCTATCAACGTTCCTCCCTCAATACATCGACACGACATCCGAGAATCCATCCTCAAAACCGGTCAAACTACTAGTTATTGACGCTCTCGCTGAACTATTTCACTCCCTCGGAAAAACGACTACAAAGACACTCGTCGAGCGCTCCAGGCGAATATCTGAAATATCTAATTTTCTCCACATCCTCGCGAGCAAATACCGTATTGCTGTGTTGGTCCTCAACGAAGTCATTGACGTCATAGACCGCGAGCAGCCTACTGGCGGTCCTGGTGTGAGCTACCGAGACCAATCGAAATGGTTTGGTCGCCCCGACAGCATACCCAGCGAAGACAGGAAGGAAGCTGCCCTAGGCCTTGTGTGGGCCAACCAAGTGAATGCGCGCATATTCCTCACTAGAACAGGAAGGAGACGGCACTTGGAGGAGACCGAGACCCCCAACAAGCGGTCGGCAGCCCAGGACGGAGGCGCAACCGCTCAGATGGTCGTTACACCTGTCGACGACCAGCCAGTCTTGATCAGGCGCCTGTCTGTTGTGTTTAGCTCGGTATCAGGACCCGCCTCTTGCGACTACATCGTGACAGAAGAGGGCATTTCTGTTATTCCAGGGAGCACTGTCTCATTAGCCGCGTCCCATTCGACTAGTACGAATCCCCCATCTGCGTCTGCTCCAGTCCTTCCGGGCATACAAGACCCGTTAATGACGAGCTCCAATGTGGCAAAGGGGAAGCAGGTGGTCCAGGTGGCACCCCTAGACGTTGGCTGTGTCGCAGATACCTTTGCTGCCGAGAGTACACCACCGACGCCGGAAAATGAGCTGGAACTAGCCGACGACGAATGGGACGCTTTCTGGGTACAAAACTCTTTACCAGACGATGCATATAGTCAGGTAGACCTGCCCAATCTTCCCTCCACCTCAAATACATGATGCCTGCTGTATGATACCTGCTGTATGAAACCTGGCGCGTCTATAAAACAATGCTATGTGGATTACTTCCAACGGAAGGTACGTGGGTACGCATACAACGAGAGCTACGAGGAACCGGTCCCCGAGTACAAAAACTAGAGATATAACAAGGATGCAGAAGATACAGTGAAGCCACGGGCTACTCATACAGGAATATCACTCCACTCCTCGTATCTCGACGTCATAGATTCTTTGGAACGTTTCGACGACGCCTTGGAAGGATAAGGCGTATACTTTGTCTCGTCGTCCAGGGGATGGCTGTGAGCAGCAAAATGCGAACTGGGAGCCTTTGTAATTGCGTATCGCGGAGTGACTTTGACAACTCCGGGTAACTTGTCCATCCATGAAATAACAAAGCCGGTCAAAGCTTAATGCCAGGAAGCGTTGAGTCTCATTGCGGAGCCTCAATTGTTATGCAGCTTACCGAAGGTCGCGGGTATGTATGCCATTGCGAGCTGCACATTGGCTAACATGCAGGGGTTCTGCGCATGCACGAAGTTGTTGCACAAGGCCACGACGCCATCCTGGCGCGCATGGAAGGTCAATGAGACGGCCAGAACTGGTAAGGTCGTCAGAGCGAAGTATTGTGGGATACAGATATCACACACCAACACCCAACAACCAAACAGAACCGAACATTCCGACATTTCTGGTGTTACTAGCCTCCTCATCTTGGTTAGCGAATTGGTGCCACAAGCTAGATGCAAATGAGCGAAAGGGGGCAGGGAGCTTGGAGGTTACTCACCAACCAGTGATAATCAGTAGACTGAGAAGGCTAAGGATGATTGCAAGGATCTCAAAAGCTAGAGAAACCACATTAGGTTGAACCACTGTCAAAAGCACCAAAAGAACATACATCCTGCCGTTCTTGCATGAAAAGCGATGATAGGCAGCACGGTCGAAGTAATATTGCAAGCAACAATAACAGCTAGGAGAAAATGCGTCAACGAAGAAGACCAAAACAATCCACAGGGCATCATGAGCATACAGAGGACGAGGGCGCGGAAAAGAGCGAAAGGGAAGGGCATGGTGTCACAGACGACCTGTTTGACGGGGGCGATGTTGAAATGAATGTAATAATGAATGTGAAAGAGTTGGCAGTGAGAGGCTGCGGGAACGTGTTGCGATGCTTATTTTGCGATTGCAAGTTCACCCTATTATATGGAGTGGTGTGGTGTGGACCAAATCTGCAATCCACTGGCATGGACAAAGGTGACGCATTCTTCTTGCAATGATGGTGGACTTGGCCACGGGGGTAGATTGTGGACAAGATGGCCAAATTGGGGAAACAAGTAGCGGATAGTGCCTTCTATGCATGTGGAGGTTGCGCCTAAAACCGGTGTATTTAACGAGTACGACCAGTAATGTTGCTACACAACATTTGACTCACCGAGCGAGCCTGAATAGTTGATCAAAGCGTCGGTGTGGTGGCTGATTATCCCGAATTTCAACGGGACCAAAGCGAAGCAGAGACAATTTGCTAGTGGACTCAAGAGCATCCCAAGACCATGAATGAGTCAATTGAACTGCAACCTAGTTGTTAGCGCCTCGGTGCACGGTATACGAAGAGCTAGCCTTGAATATCAAAGCAACACCTTGTACGCGGGTTCGCCTTGTGCATAGATATATGTATATGCAATATCCATCAAGGCGGTCATCACGCGGTGCATACTGTAATTGCCTCGACGAAAGCACATTGGTGTACTCACGGAACGCGGTTTAGGCTGAGACCACCTCTTCGTGAGGCTGCGCGGTATCCGCAGAAAGCAAGCGGGCATTTCTGGCGTAAAAGGGTATCTATGTCTTGACAGTAGGGGCGATGAGTTTAGTGAAATAGAACTTCCCGCAATTACAGAGAGGTGCCTTTTCAGGAATTATGCACCAAGATGGCTGCATCAACAAACAAAACCATTGGCAAGGAAAAGATCCTCGACTATTGAACATCCATTGCACAAATGAAAAATAGTGAGTAGAATAAGGTATATCCAACAGACACAGCAGTCTGTACATCCAAGCACACAATAGCAGACAAAGCACGAGAACTTCGCAAACCAAAACCAAAGAGCAAAGAGATATAATACTAAACCGAACCTATCCGCTGAAGCTCCATACCCTGACGTCTCCGTCATCACTTCCAGACACGATTTTGTCTTCACCAAGACCGAGGCAGGTCACTGCACCGCGATGCCCGAATAGGGTCGTTGTGCATTTGCCTTCTTCGCGGTTCCACACCTGTAGGTCAGGGCATTCAGTAAAAAGTTGATACTGAAAAATACGACACTTCTGACCTTGATCGTGCGATCGTGGCTCCCGCTGACAAGTCTAAGCTTGTCACATGCTACCCCCCACACGCCCTCAATGTGCCCAAATAACGTCCGCGTTGTGTTGCCTGTCTCAACATCCCACACCTTGATTGTGTTGTCCAAGCTCCCAGATATCAACACTGGGTTCTTGGCACGGTTTCCACTCTTTCCAGCCAGTGACCTTCTCGTGATACGATCCAAGCTCCGTATGTCATCTGTACTGTCGCTCGGCATCCTCTTGAGTGCGGAGGATACACCGTCATGAGTGACCACAGTGCAGATGTCCGTAGCGTTTGCCACGCCGCCAAGCTCGGGGACTTGTGCAGCGCAGTTCTCAGTCACGTGCACCGTCTCCGATGCTTGCGGGTTCTCATCTTCGTCACAGCCGTCGTCAACGTCGAGAAGCCTGAGGCTCTGCACCTGACCGACATGCCCAGTGAACTGCCGTACACATGTTCGCTTCGCGAGGTCCCAAAGACGAATAGTCCCGTCATCGGAAGCCGAGAATAGCATCTTGCCCGTCTCGATTTTGAGGGAAGACTTGGAGGAATCAAAGCCTGAGGCCGCATTGCCATGGGCATCCCACAACCTCACCGCGTTCACCCAATCACGATGTCCGCGAAGGGTAAACGCCTCCCCCGTACAAAAGTTCCATATTTTGACGGTGGTGTCAACGCTTCCGCTCGCAAGGATGTTAGCGTCAAAGTTGAGGCACACAACGCCTTCGGTATGTCCTTCCAGGGTTCGTATACACTCTCCCTTGCGCCAATTCCACACCCGAATCGTATGGTCCATGCTCCCGGTGATTAACTTTGCCTCGTCAAACTGCAGCGCCCGCACAGCCCTCGTGTGGCCCCTTAGACAGCGCACTTCGAGACCCGTTTCGAGATTCCAAACGCGCACGGTGCGATCGTACGAACCTGTGATGAGGATAGGGAAGGATGGGTGTTCAAGGGTCTCGCTGAACTGAAGACACATGACACCGTCAGTGTGGCCTCGTAGTGTGCGCACTTGACATCGGCCGCGCCGCCAATTGCGCTCGATGGTAAGGCGCTCGCTATAGACATCTTTCCAGGGACGGGTGATTGTCTCTGTGTGTGAATCCGGCTGAGGGGAGATGAGGAGGTCGGAGGGGGCGACAGGTTGGGGCGTTGACCCAGAGCATGATGTTGAAGCTGATGAGGCTGATGCAGATGATGCCGCGAGGGGGTTATGAGGATGAGGGTGAGCATGGAACCTCTGCCGTTTGGAAGGTCTATCGGAAGAGGCATCGGTGGTTGCGAGCTCCCGTTTTGCAGAAGTGAGAGGAGATGGAGGGGACACGAAGGGTGATGCCGAACTGGGACGCACTGGGCGCCTGCGTTCCAATATGGGCAAGCCCCAGCCACACTTGAGACATTTTTGCCCAATATGTTGCTCGCAAATTCCGCGCCAGAGAATATCGTCGTCTGCGAGGCTGTGCCATTGTTTGGAGACTTGGGCGGCACGACAGAGGGAGGTGGCGTCAAGGTAAGCGAGGACCTTGAGACAGACTTCGCGAGGAAGGACAATGAAGGGGTCGATGCGGATGAGGTGGCCGAGTTGTTCGGTGAGAAGGGATAGCTGAGAGAAGCAACACATGGTGAGTATGCCCTGGAGGATGAGCTCTCTCCTGGGGTGGGACGAAGAGGAGAAGTTGGACCAGATTGAATTGACGACTTCTCGTTCCTGTACGGGGAGAGCATCGAGGGCCTGGATGGATTATTAGTTGGGCGGGGGCAGGAGAGGAAGTGACTTACTTGCTGGAGCTTCAGATTTGTGCCCTCGTCTGCCGTACGCTGGTGTCGAACACATAGCTTTCGTAGGGCGGGCTGAGTGGGCACTGATGGTTGTGTGCCACGAGTAACATGCTCATTTTGTGGGTAACTGTCGTTCATGAAGGAAGGGATGGTTGGACTGATGAGGGAGAAAGGGACGGGCGGGGAAGGAGATCGGCTCAGCTGAAGATGAACCGAAGCCTGAGAAGCCAAACGGGGTGCAGGGAGGGTATCGCACTGATACGAGTCAGTACTCGCCGGAGTAGACATTATCGAGTACGTCGAGTGAGAGACGATGCACGATATTATATGTCTACTCGTCGAATCGTTGTCGTCCTTTGCGACCATCGCACGCGACATCGCGCAATATCACACCGTCTCCCCGATTAGTCATCAACATTAACCATACCACCATCCCGCCATTCCTGATCGCATCAGATACACTCATGATCAAGTCATTTTTCAAACTATCCGAGAAAGACGGAGAACAACAAGCAAAGTAAGTACTGAAACAACACCGCAACCACATTCAAACATGCCTGGTCGCATACTATACGCACAAAACAGATAACACACATACACAGCATCATTCCTTTCACTGATACAGAACCCAATCAGTCCAGCGTGATCTTCAGCTGCTCCAGAGGTATCGGCTCAAATGTATCTAGGTCGATTCCCCTTGAGCCCAGTTCGGGTATGCAGTGTGGTGGCACGAGTTGTCGGTTCAGGCCAGGTCGTACCGACAGCTCTGCACATTCCACATAAGTAATATCCACTAATTCCAATGGATGTCTACTTACCCTCTCGTGTAAAGTTGAACAGTGGAGGGAATTCTTTCTGGTTGGGCATCCTCGCACCTTCCCCCCGCAACTCGTCAAAAAACGGGTGCACCATCGCTTCCACTGCGCCCAATCGCGCTCCTGGTGTGTATTCTAGGAGCTTCGCAACCAAGTCTATCGCTTCCGGTGCAGTGCGTGGTCGGAAGACCTACAAAACTCTTCAGATACACGTTCTTGGTCATCAAATCTCCATCCTCCGACCTTATTGAATGGATGAGGTTTGATCTGTGGGAACTTGTGTTCCATGTAGTTGGGGTTCATCGTCTTGATTTGTTCTCGAGAAGGTGTTCCAAGAACCTTGATGATCTCCACTAACTGGTCAATCCCACTCTCACCTGGGAACAGTGGTTGCCCCAACATCAACTCCGCCATCACGCATCCCGTTGACCATATGTCTGTCCACGACATTACATTTAGCACACCACATCAAGTCATCATGCCACTCACCAATATTTGTTGTGTAGTTCGTAGCTCCGAAGATGAGCTCCGGTGCGCGGTAGTACCGCGAGCAAATATAACTGACATTTGGTTCTCCAGCTACGAGGATCTTTGCTGAGCCAAAGTCGCACAGCTTTAATACCCCAGTAGCAGGGTTCAAAAGCAAGTTCTGAGGCTTGATATCACGGTGGCAGATGCCAACCGAGTGAATATAGGCCAACGAGCGCAGCAGTTGGTACATGTACAGTTTAATTTGGAGGGCAGGCATGGGCTGCTTGAGCTTCGAGTAATGGCGACTCGCGCGGTAAACAGTTTCAGGTACATATTCGAGTACAAGGTTGAGGTAGACTTCGTCTTTCTGTAGGATGTGGGGTTTGTATAGTAACAAGGTAAATTTTTGGGCGGGACATGATGTGCAGTATGGCAGGCGTACCTTGTCTCCGTTGGAGTAGAAAAAGGCCTTCAGGTCAACGACGTTTGGATGAGACACAAGTCTCATGATTTGTAGCTCGCGGTTCTATCCATGCACGATCAGTGAATCAAGGACGAATCAGTACAACCTATCCCACGGGCAAAGCAATGCAGAAAAGATGCAAAAGGTCGGGTGGCACAGAAAAAAGGGTGAAAGGAGCGTACCTTGAAGCGTTTATCCTGCAGGACCTTCTTGATGGCGATGTCTTCTGACTCCTTTGACTCTCCGATGAGTTTTGCTTGGAAGACAACACCGAAGGAGCCATTGCCGATGACTTTGCAGTTTGTATAGGCGAGCTCACGTTGTTCGCTTGTCTTTCCGTCTGAAGCGACGACTTTGACGATCCTATGGGGGTCGTCGATGGCTATTTGATCAGTTAGCTGGTCAGATTCTGATGACATCGATAGGGAAATGGTTTGTAAAAAAGAAATGGTGCGAAGAAGAAAATGAGTGGGAGATGACGGAAGGAAGAATACATGACAACCATATATGGATCTTTAGGAAACTGAAGGGGTGGAGGCGAGGACGCAAGGATACTAATGTGAAATGAACGTACGAGATATCTTTACCCCGTTTATTGGAGCGTTTGACGCCATTTGAGAAATAAGATTGATCGGTCAGCGAAAATGGGTCGCGTTTTGAAGAGCAGGTGAGAGAAGCAGATGAAGTTTAAACGGGCGCTCAAGTTGAGTGGGGAAGGGGGGATATATAAGAGAACGGAATCAGAAAAAGGAGGATGACGGTAGGAGGAGGTAGGAGTACGAGAAGAAGACGTTGCAGGTAAAGGAATAGTTGACTGGGAAGGGGAGCGAGAACGAGGAGGACAAGGGACGAGAGTAACAGTGCTTGATCCCTTGACTTGATCCTGTGACCATCTTGTGACCAACCCAGTACAACCAAAGATATACAAATATCAATTCACTACACAGTCTACACTCATTTGCCTCGCAAAGTACTTACTCAACGTTGAACGTTGAACGTTCAAGTAAGTACAGTGCACGATTATCTTAGGTGCGGAACTCACCCGACGTTCTGTATTTCTTGTATCGTTTCCGTTTCTCCACCCTTGAGAATTATTACCCTTCGCAGTCTTAGCTCGACTCTGCCTCGTGTTTGCCAGGCGGTTACAACGGCTCTAGCACTATCGGACCCTGTAACTTGTCATTTGCAAACCGAGACCAGATATCCATTAGCGTCTTATCGCTGAGACGAGATCGCTCCAATGCGCCGTACTGCAACATAATTAACGGGCGCAATGCCATCCTCACTCCACCTCGACCCATCTGTGTACGCGACACGTATATACACGACTCAAATCAACGATCGTGCTAGCGATAGCGTACAGGCTCGTTCATCCTTCTACATTAGTGCCTGATTCGTCAGAATACCTTCTTTTTCCCAGCATAGTGCGTTCGAGTTCTGCTTATATCTTCATGCACTACTACTGACGCTAAACCTGGCAATGTAGCCTCCTCCTATCTGTCCCTGTGGTATCTCTATCTCGAAGAATTGAACCTTTCATTCATGGGATTTACGCAGCACCAACAAAGAGCTAGATCTGCGTTGTCCTCCGAGCGTAACTTGCGACCACTAGCACGCCACAACCGGCGTTCCACACACGCCCTGGCGAAAAAGTTGTTTACGGTTATCGTTCTATTGTTTTCGCCAACGCGGGGTGTTGCCTTAAACGGGTCTCGTCGCGTACACTTGGCGACGGAGTAAGTCGCGAAAGTTAGGAACAAGAGATCGGATGGGATTGTCCAAATGGAACTTGCCGTGGTCAGACTCGGTTCATACAGTGTCTCAAATAGGAAATGCACAGCATGACATAATTGAATCGATGATGTCCTCCTCAACCACTGCATACCATAGCAAGATATCAGGCTTGTTGGATAGCGACATGTCCATAGAATATTATCTGATATATCTAGCTTGCTGGAAATTGTTGTAGGAAGTTGTGTGAGATGAAGAGTGAAAAATGTGTTGTGCATTTCATTTTTGGATGCCTGATATCACTGAAAACTTCATGCATCTTGAGAAAAAATGATGAGATAACTCTATGAAAGCTCCTGATATCTTGTATGCCCCCCCTTCGCCTCCAGCAGCGCCTGAACCCGAGCCGGCATGCTTTCATATAACCTTGTAATGTAGTCATCCTCTATCTCCCCTCATTTCTCCACTAAGGCCTCCCATAACTCATCAACCTTGCATGGTAGTAGGTTGTGGCTATGCACCCGACGTTCCAAATATACCCATGCATGTTCAATGATATTCATATCGGGGCTGTTTGGAGGCCAGTCAAGCTTCTTCTTCTGAAACCAGGAAGTGGCTTGCTTTGAAGTATTCTTGGGATCATTGTCTTGTTGAAAATATATGTCTTTCTTCTTGATTCTGAGGTTGCAGAGGGTTCCCAGGAACTCATCATCAAGGATCTGAACATATAATTCTGCATCCATGTTGCCCTCAATCCGACAAATCCTTCCAGGCCCCTGAATCATAATACACCACCAAACCATAACATTCCCACCACCATGCTTGACCACTTTTTTGATGTAGCATTGGTCAAAAGCTTGCTCTGGTGTCCTCCAACACCATTCATGACCATCTGGGCCAAAAAGATTGAATTTCGACTCATCAGAGAAGCAGACTGCCTGCCAGTTATCTAGAGTCCAGTCAGCATGGGCTTTTGCCCAGTCCAACCTCCTCTGTTGATGTGCAGTAGTCAAAAGAGGCTTTGTACGTAGTGTTTCAAAGTCCAGTTGCAGGACTGATAAAAGACTGGCATCAGTTGTAACTGGACTCCAGTTGCAGTTGACTGACTTTGATACATGGTCCAGTTGCAGTTGCCTTGAATTTTAGAAAAACATAAGACCAATTGAAGACTGGTTGCAACTGGTTGTCATGTTCCAATAGGTGGTTTTTCACATTTTTATGACACATCAGAATGTATGATGTCATTTTTTCATGCTAGTTTACTATATTTGTATGGGAAAACAGAGAAAACATATGTTTGTTGTACATTTTTGAGTTGAAATTACTTTTTATTGACACACCCCTATGCTGTGCATGATGAGAAGTTTCTGAAATGCACTTTTTTCATAATTCAATACAATAATTATCTGAGTACACTAGTCTTTTCAAAAAACCAGTTGCAACTGGTTCAATTTCCATAGCTGATGAATGGCAACCAGTTGTCAGCAGTTTCAGTCCAGTTGCCTCAGATTTGGGATTAAAAAAGACTGGTTGCAGTCCAGTTGCCTATAAAAATGGTCAAAAGACTGGACTGGACTGGACTTTAAAACACTATTTGGCTGCCACACATAAGCCTTCAATCCACATTGTTGGAGTCTATTTCAGATGGTCTCAGCACTGAATGAGGGAAAAAATTTCCTTTGAAGGTCAGAAATGTCATGTGCATCTGTCACATCCCAAAACTTTCCCTACCCATATGACACACTTCTGGCCCCTTATGATCAAACCCCAAACCCTGGACTTTACCTTAGATTTCTTCTTCATCTGATATTCCAAATCCTGTATTTCCTGTCCCAGACATTTGTATTCCTATCTTGGCTATCTCTTGACATATGTCCCTTTCTGTCACATCCCGAAACTTCCCTAACCCATCCAGCCCAATTCCGAACCCCTATGACCAAATCCCGGCCCTTGGACTTTACCTTAGACAATTTCTCTTTCATCGGACATTCTGAACCCTGTACTTCCCATCCCAGACTTTCCGCATTCCTGTCCTGGACTTTCCACATTCCCGTCCTGGACTTTTGTATCCCCGTCCCAGACTTTTGTATTCCTATCTCGGTTATCTCTTGACATATGTCACTCTCCTTTGACACTTCTTGACATTTACAGTTCCTATCAATAATTCCCTTCCCCCTTGCTTCGCAATTATTGCGCCATTGCCTTCAGTCATTATTCTCCCATTCTGACGCCATTCTGATTCATTCCTTCCTTTCTTCGGGAAACCCAAAACTCCAATTCGTCCGACATACTTTAACATCTTTATATCTTCCGGACTCTTCAGTATATAAACCCGCGTGTACTCTCTGATATTTCCTTAGTTCGAATATCAACTAAATCCTGATCCTTCCCGATCCTCTCCCTTCCGATTCTCTAAGTCCTTAAGTTGACCTTAGGACCAGCCTCCGACCCTCCGCTCTTAAATTAAGGAACAGAACTTGTACAGG
>MU127419.1:1626109-1636172 GCA_014904945.1 Gyrodon lividus | reverse complement strand
AAATCCCGTTCTTTCCTGATCCACTTCACTCTGAACCTCCTCAGTCCTTAAGTTGACCTTAGGATTGATCTCCGACCCTCCGCTCTGAAATCAAGGAACAGAACTCATACAGGGGCACAGCACATAAGCTGAAGCTGAAGTTCCTTACAACTCCGACCCCCCTCAGGGATTCCTGCCAAACTCCGCCTTCCGCGCACTCCGGACTATCTGGGAATTCTGGGATCGAAACCAGACTTGACACTTTCCTTGACATTTACAGTTCCTATCAATAATTCCCTTTCCCCCTGCTTCACAATTATTGTGCGATTGCCCTCAGTTATTATTCTATCATTCTGATGCCATTCTGATTTATCCCCTTACTTTGTTCTGGAAACCCGAAACCCCAATTCATCCGAAATACTTTAGCAGTTTTATATCTTCCGGACTCTTCAGTATATAAACCTGCTTGTACTCTCTAATATTTCCTTAGTTCAAATATCAACTAAATCCTGTTCTATCCTGCAAAGTCTCTACTTCACTCTAAAACCTCCTTCAGTCTGTAAGTTGATCTCAGGATTGTCTTCCGACCCTCTGCCCTGAAATTAAGGAACAGAACTCATACAGGGGCACAGCACATAAGCTGAAGCCAAAGTTCCTTGCCCCTGTCAAGTCCGGGTTCAATCCCGGAATTCCCGGATAGTCCGGAGTGTGCGGAAGGTGGAGTTTGGTGGGAATCCCTGAGGGGGGTTGGAGTTGTAAGGGGAACTTTGGCTTCAGCTTATGTGCTGTGCCCTTGTACGAGTTCTGTTCCTTAATTTTAGGGCAGAGGGTCGGAAGACAATCCTAAGGTCAACTTAAGGACTGAAGTGGGTTTCAGAGTGAAGTGGAGCAGGAGAGAATGGGATTTAGTTGATATTCAAACTAAGGAAATATCAGAGGGTACAAGCAGGTTTATATACTGATGAGTCCGGAACATACAAAGCTGTTAAAGTATGTCAGATGAATCGGAGTTTCGGGTTTTTGGAACAAAGTAAGGAATGAATCAGAATGGTGGAATAATAACTGAGGGCAATGGCGCAATAATTGTGAAGCAGGGGGAAAGGGAATTATCAATAGGAACTGCAGATGTCAAGAAATGCCAAAGGAAAGAGACACATGTCAAGAGATAGCTGAGACAGGAATACGAAAGTCTGGGATGGGAATGCAAAAGTCTGGGATGGGAAATACGGGGTTTGGAATGTCCGATGAAGGAGAAATCTTCTAAGGTAAAGTCCAAGGCTTGGGATTTGGGATTTGATCATAGGAGGCCGGAATTGGGCCGGATGGGTTAGGAAAGTTTTGGGATGTGACAGTATCCCCCTCTTAGGCACAAACCCTTGAGTGCCTGGATAGGAGTCTGTAATAGGAAATAGAAGTATGGCAGAGTTTGAATATTGGAAATTGATCTGAGGTACCTTGCGACTGTTGACTGCCTGTTGTTTAGTTCCATCATCCATCATGTCCACTCACTCACAATCCGACGACAAAATCACCTGTCTCCAACAAAAGGAGGAAGAACACGCATGGGAGTCCACCTGGAAAATCCAGGAGGCCAAGGAGAAGAAGGCCTGGCAGGAGGCGGAGAAGTGTGAGGAGGTGAGGTGGAAGCTCCAGGAGGAAGTGGGGAGGAAAACAGAGGAGGATGAGAGGAGGAGGAAGGCAGAGGCGGAGGTTGCAAGAATGGCAACCGAATGGATGTGGCAGGAGTTGCGCAGGAGTTGCAGAGGCATGGGGTGAGTACATCATCGAAGGGCCCAAGGCAGAGCTGTCCCAAGGAAGTGCAGGGAGACCTGGGGGTTGGCTCCCCAGGGCCAACACTCCCTGTGCGGCCTGTGTGAGGGCAAGGGTCCCATGTCTGGGCCCAAAGACTGGACGGTTGAGGACATGCATGAGGTGCATGCAGGCGTACTTGTCGTGCCAGGAGGCCAGAGCAGCAGGAAAGGGGGTGGCTGTGGAAGTGGTGTCCCCACGCAGAGGGAAGGATCAGAAGTGGTGGAGGCAGAAGAGCCTGGAGTACTGGGAGGAGAGTGAGGAGGAGGATGAGGAGGACGAGGAGGAAGAAGAATGACGGGACGTGCTTGGGGCCCTGGCAGATGCACTCGGGGCCCTAGCGGAGTCGTATGAGGCCCAGATGCAGGCCAACGAGGCCTACCAGGGGGCCATCATGGCACAACTGTTGGGGATCCAACAGGTGCTCATGGATGACCTAGCAGCCTTCCTCAAGGCTCAGAGGTCCCAGGGCGTGGAGTCTGGAGGAGGTTGGGGGGTGTCGGAGTGGAAGGGAAAGGAAAGGGCGGATGGGGAGGGAGATCAGGGATCAGATGGGGAGGATGGGGATGAGGAGGAGGATGAGGGTGAGGAGGGGGGTGAGGAGGATGGGAAAGTAGTGTAGGATATTCCTTTGGTTTCCTCATGTACAATTAGCATAGTTCTGTTTTGACAAATCGTAAAAATGCATTTCTGCCCTCATTCGAGATAATTAAGGGGTCCGGACTTTGTGGGATATGTGGAGTGGAAGTCCAAGACAAGTTCCAATGCGTGAGCAAGTTTGGTTGCAAGGATCCAGGAAGTTTCTTCATCAGTCCCTTTGTAGCCTGCCCATTTTACCAGGTACAGGAGTTGGCAATTCTTGTGTTGCCGGTCGATTTTGGAGTCTAGGATTTCGGAGATTTTGTATTTGGGTTCTCCGTCGACTTCAACTGGGGGAGGTGGGGGTTGGGCCCAGTTTGGGATGATGTTCAGAGTTGAGGGTTCCAACTGAGAGACATGGAAGACGGGATGGACGGCACGCATGGAGTCTGGAAGTTGGAGGGTGAAGGACAGGGATCTGGCTTGAACGATGATGGGATAGGGGCTGAGGTTCTTTTCCGAGAGTTTCTTGGAAGGGCGAGTGGAGCGGAAGTACTTTGCCTTGACAAACACTTGGTCTCCGATCTGGAAGTCTGGTGTGGGGATTTGTCGGGAGTCCGCAGGTCCTTGGTAGTGTTGTTGAGCGTGGGCCATTTCTGTGCATAGGAATTCCTGTAGGTTGACTGCATATTTGCGGGTGCAGGATGAGGTCAGGTCCCTTTCAGGGTAGACCGAGACATTGGGGTGGTAGCCTTTGTTAGCGAAGAACGGGGATACTCCTGTGGTAGCGCTAGGGGCATTGTTGTATGCAAATTGCGCAAGGGGTAGGAGTTCCAACCAATTGTCCTGTTGGTAGTTGCAGTAGATTTGGAGGTACTGCTTGAGGGTTTGGTTTGCCCGTTCCGTTTGCCTGTTGCCTTTGGGATGATATCCCGAAGTGAAGTGAAGTCAGATGTTGAGGGCTTTCCCGAGGGAACGGAAGAAGTGGGAGACAAACTCGGAACCCTGATCGGAAGTGATGTGGGAGGGAACTCCATGCTTGGAAAACATGTGGAGGAGGAATAATTTCGTGAGGCTCGGAGAGCCGATAGTGTCGTGAGTGGGAATGAATATGGATTGCTTGGCAAGGCAGTTGATGACTACGATGATTGTGGTATATCTGCTGGAAGAGGGAAGTTGCTCAATGAAGTCCATGAAAATGGAGTTCCAGGGCTTTTTGGGGATTGGGAGCTGCTTGAGCATCCTGTAGGGGCAGTGTCTAGGAGTTTTAGCTTGGGCGCAGGAAGTGACATAGTTTTTGACAAAGGTGTGGAGTCCTGGCAAAGTGTATTCCCAGCGGACGAGCTCTAGTGTCCTGTATTTCCCGAAATGTCCGGACAGGGGGTGGTTGTTCTTGTATCGGAGGATGCAAAGACAGAGGTCCTTAGCTTCTGGGACCAAGATGCAATTGTCAAGTGCCAGGAAACCTTCGGGGTTGACGGTCCACCGGGAGTCCAACAAGTCCGAAAGATGGGGGGAAGCTACGGGGTCAGAGGACAAGGATTCTAGGATGTCCTTGTGGATGTCTTCAATGTCAAGCAGGGATGAGGCCCAGAGGACCAGGGCTAGTAGGATAGTGGCTTGTAGGGACGAGGCAAGCTGTTCCTGAGTAAACACTGGGCAGAGGTTATGGGGATTGACGCGAGCATAGTCCTTATCCCCCTCTTTTGGGTGGATGTCCCAGTGTCTAGTGAGGGAGTCAGACTTAGCTCCTAAGCATCCAGGGCAGAAGCAGATGATGAGGTTGAATTGGGACAGGAATTCTGACCAGCGGGCTTGCTGGCGGGTCAGGACTTTGGAGGTGGAGAAATACTCCAGACTTTTGTGGTTGGTAACAACATTGATAGGGGTGCCAGAACCTTCAAGGTAATGATGCCAATGCCGGAATGCTTCATGGATAGCAAGGAGTTCCTTATCATGGGTGTCGTAGTTGAGTTTTGGGGCTGTCAGGGTGTGGGAGTAGAACACGATGAGGCGGAATTCCTTGTCCGGGCAACAGATGGGGAGGATTCCCACGATAGTGTAGTCCAAAGCATCAGTTTCGACCATGATAGGACAGTCCGGAATCCAGTGAGTAAGGATAGGGGATCAGGTGAAGGCGTCTTGGAGTTGGGTGAAGGCGGAGCGCCAGGAATCGTCGAAGTTCCAGGGGGCGTTTTTCTGAGTGAGTCAGGTGAGCGGGACAACGATATCAGAGTAGTTGAAGATGAATCGACAATAGAAGTTGGTGAACCCGAGGAAGGACTGAATGTCCTTGATGTTCCGGGGTTTGGGCCAATCTCAGACTGCCTGGACTTTCTCCGGGGACATAGTCAACCCCTGGGGGGAGAGACGGTATCCCAAGTATTCAACGGAGTCCAAGTGCCACTCACATTTGTCCAGTTTGGCATAAAGTCCATGCTTCCAGAGATGCCAGAGGACATGTTCCTTGTGAGAAGCCATGTTGTTGGAGTAGATGAGGATGTTGTTGAGGTAGACCACAATGCAGACGTCTAGGAGGTCCATGAAGACACTATTGACAAAGCAATGAAAGGCCGCAGGGGCATTGGTGAGCCCAAAGGGCATCGCCAGCCACTCATATGAGCCGTAGTGCGTCTGGAAGGCAGTTTCCATTCATCCCTGGGGGCGATGCGGACAAGGTGGTATGCGTGATGGAGGTTGATTTTGGTGTACACCTTGGCACGGCTAGGGAAATCAAGGAGATCGGAGATCAGGGGTAGGGGATGGCAGTCTTTTTTCGTGATTTTATTGAGTCCTCGGAAATCGACACAGAGGCATAGGGATCCGTCCTTCTTGCAGACAAAGAGGACAGGAGCACCATGGGCGGATTTAGACTGGCGGATGAAGCCGTAGTTGAGGTGTTCATCTATGAATTCCCGGAGGGACTCAAGTTCTGTAGCGGAAACCAGGTAAACAGTCTCGAGAGGAGGGGAAGCATCTTCCTCTAAGTCAATCTTGAGATCAAATTCCCTGTGGGGCGCAAGTGTGTCAGCCTTGCACTTACTCAAGACATCAGGGAAGTCATGATAGTCCGGAGGGATGGAGGACAGATCAACTTCTTCAGGAGTTTCGGAAGTGTTGGGGTCATGGGATACAGAACGGAGTTTGGAGTCCTGGGACGGAGGTGAATGCTGAACTGCTTGGAGCCCTCGAGTTTGCACGTGCGCACAAAGGTGGCAGCATTGACAAATGAGATGCGAGGAGCTTTGCGAGGTGGTTTGTCGGGAGTGTCAGAGCGAGATAGGGGAACAGAGTCTGGAATCTCCGGAGGTGACGTCGGGGTCGTTGGCAAGTCTTGAGCCAAAGTTTGGAAAGTAATACTGCCCAGTACCCAGTCAATTGACAGATTGTAGCAGGTGAGCCAGTTGTGTCCTAGAACAAGGGAACAAGATGAATCCAACGGAGTAACATAAAATGTATTGGAGGTGACAAAGCCAGAAGGGAAACAAACAGACAGGTCAACAGCACGGGTAATTGTAGAATTGGAAGTACCGTCAAAAAGTTTCAATGGAATAGGGGGAACAGAATATGTCGTAAAATGATGCTTGTCAATGAAAGTAGTGTCAATGAAACAATCAGTAGAACCACAATCTAACAAAGCAGGGAAAGCGGGGATTTTGGAAAAGTCGGGGAAAGAAATAAGCGGCATAAGGGCCTTGGGATCATAAAGAGTGGACATGTTGAGATGGGTCTCCATAGGTGCACGGTGGGAATCAACATAGCCTCCTTCCCATGCGGAGTCCAGAAGGCTGCGCCCTAATTTTTGCCTCAGGGGTAGAGGCCTCCAGTTTGGCTTCTGGAGCAGGGGACGTGTTTGCTGCGTGGGAAGTGGACTTCTGGAAATCCTTGGCCATATGTCCAGTGGCTCTGCAGAACATGCACAGCTTGAGGTCAAAGCGACATTTTTGTTCCTCAGAGGTGAGGTGTCCGTCCTTCCCGAGTTTGCTGGAGAGGTTGGATGCGGGTTCCAGGGTAGGGGCAGAGGACTTCCCCGACAACGATGCGGAGGGGTTGGGCGAAGTGGCGGGTTTCAGAGATGAGGTGGTGGGAGTACTTTTGGATGTGGAGGACTGGTTTCCGGAGGGCCTGATTTGGCAAGCGACTTTGAACTTGCATTCCCAATATCTCCCATCAATAGTCTGGGAGAGAGTCCGGAGTTCTCCTAGCTCGTCTTTGATGCGATCCAGAAGTCCATTGTAGAAGTGGTGTCAGAGAGCTCCCTTGCCATAACCCTGGACCTGGGAGGCTAGGCGATTGAATTTCACCACATACTTGTTGATATGCTGAGAGTCTTTCATGGATAGGTGGTTGAGTTGGTGTTCCACATCACCGACAGGGTCATGGAGGCTGAAGTTGATTTGGAGCACGAGGATGAATTCCCGATAGTCATCCGTCCAGTCTGGACGAAAGTTCACATTGTCCATCTGGAGGGGTCAGGCTCAAACCACTTGAGAGCCATACCTTTTAAGTAGGACTGGGTGAAGGTGACCTTCGCGTGGTCAGTCCAGAATGCGCGGGGATGGTCCTGGAAGTTCAGCTCACATTGGACCAGGAAGGCCTGCAGCTTGCGGGGGTCAGTCCCATTGAAGGTGTTGGGTTCCCAAACCTTTGTGCATGGAGATGAGGAGTTCTTGGATTCATGGTCGCAGCATGATAACTCAGCAAGGCCACGAGCTGTGTTGGCAAGCGCCATGATGGGGTTAGGTGGGATTGCATTATCTGGGTTGTCGCTGAAGGGGTTTGTCATTATTGGAGGGGTCGGGGTCATTGTTGCTGCCATTCCCATCATCAGAGGGGTCTGGGGCACCCCCGGGGGGGGTAATGACCTGTGGGAGTAGGGGTGGAGTGTCACATCTCGAAACTTTCCTAACCCATCCAGCCCAATTCCGGCCTCCTATGATCAAATCCCAATTCCCAAGCCTTGGACTGTACCTTAGAAGATTTCTCTTTCATTGGACATCCCGAACCCTGTATTTCCCATCCCGGACTTTTGTATTCCTATCTTGGCTATTTCTTGACATATGTCACTTTCCTTTGACATTTCTTGACATCTGCAGTTCCTATCGATAATTCCCTGTCCCCCTGCTTCACAATTATTGCACCATTGCCCTCAGTCATCATTCCACCATTCTGATGCCATTCTGATTCATTCCTTACTTTGTTCCAGAAACCCGAAACTCCAATTCGTCCGACATACTTTAACAGCTTTATATGTTCTGGACTCTTCAGTATATAAATCCGCTTGTACTCTCTGATATTTCCTTAGTTCAAATATCCACTAAATCCCATTCTCTCCTACTCTACTTCACTCTGAAAACCACTTCAGTCCATAAGTTGACATTAGGATTGTTTTCTGACCCTCTGCCCTGAAATTAAGGAACAGAACTCATAAAGGGGTGCAGCACATAAGCTGAAGCCAAAGTTCCTTGCCCCTCCGACTTCCCTCAGGGATTCCCTACCGACATCCGCCATTTTGCGCACTCCGGACTTATCCGGGAATTCCAGGATTGAACCTGGACTTGATAGAATATTCGAACTCAAACCTCTACGAGTTCACTAACATCACCCCCTTACCGCATGTCTAGAACCATCCAGACTCGTGCCCAAACATGCAGTAGGCAAAGCATCGATGCAGCTCAGTCAGAGGCAGCCCAAGAAGATGCCCTGCACTCCCTGATGACCTCACGTCGAGGCCCCAACATTGCCAAACAATTCCATAGCTTCTCTGCTCGTTGTACATCAACCTCAACGTCTCAGGCAAGACCTCCGTCTCAAAGCATCTCCACTCCTACTCCCGCAGGTTGTTACCCTTCCGGGGGCATGCCGGACCTCTCTGATGACGGGAATGGTGGCGACAATGACCCCGACCACTTCAATGATGACAACCCCTTCGACGACAACCCAGAAAATGCATTCCCGCATAACCCCATCATGGTGCTTGCCAACACAGTTTGCAGCCTTGCTGAGTTATCACGCCACGACCACAAATATGAAAACTCCTCGTCTCCACGCACGAAGGTGCAGGAACCTGACACCTTCGATGAGACTGACCCTTGCAAGCTGTGGGTCTTCCTGGTCCAATGTGAGCTGAATTTCCAGGACCGTCCCCACACATTGCGGACTGACCACGCAAAAGTCACCTTCGCCCAGTCCTACCTAAAAGGTATGGCCCTCAAGTGGTTTGAGCTTGACCTCCTCCAAATGGACAATTATCAGGAATTTGTCCTTGAGCTCCAGACCAACTTTGGCCCCCATGACCCTGTCAATGATGCAGAACACCAACTCGACCACCTATCCATGAAAGACTCCCAGCATATCAACAAATACGTGGTAGAATTCAATTGCCTAGCCTCCCAGGTCCGGGGTTATGGCGAGGGAGCCCTCCGACATCACTCCTACAATTGACTTCTGGATCACATCAAGGATGAGCTTTCACGCATCGGAAAGCCATGCTCCCTAGGAGAACTCTGGACTCTCTCCCAGACTATCAATGGGAGATATTGGGAATGCAAGTCCAAAGTCACTTGCCAAATCAGATCCTCTGGAAATCAGTCCTCCGCATCCAAAAGTACTCCCACCACCTCATCTCCAAAACCCGCCACTTTGTCCAACCCTTCCATGTCCTTGTTGGGGAAGTCCTCTGCCCCTACCCCGGAACCCGCATCCGATGTCTCCAGAAAACTCGGGAAGGACGGACACCTCACCTCCAAGGAACGCAAATGCCACTTCGCCCTCAAGCTGTGCATGTTCTGCAGAGCTGCTGGACACATGGCTAAGGATTTCCAGAAGTCCACTTCCCGCACAGCCAAAATGTCCCCTGCTCCAGAAGCCAAACCAGAGGCCTCTACCCCTGAGGCAAAAAATTAGGGCAGAGCCTTCTGGACTCCGCATGGGAAGGAGGCTGCATTGAATACCACTGTGCACCTACAGAGACCTGTCTCAACACGTCCACTCTTTATGATCCCAAGGCCCTTATGCTGCTTGTTTCTTTTCCTGACTTTTCCGAAATTTCCACTTTTCCCACTTTGTTAGATTGTGGTTCTACTGATTGTTTCATTGATACTACTTTCATTGACAAGCATCATTTTCCGACATATTCTCGTGCTGTTGACCTTTCTGTTTGTTTCCCTTGTGGCCCTGTCACCTCCAATACATTTTATGTTACTCCATTGGATTCATCATGTTCCCTTGTTCTAGGACACAACTGGCTCACCCGCTACAATCTGTTGATTGACTGGGTACTGGGCAGTATCACTTTCCGAACTCCAGCTCAAGACTTGCCAACAACCCTGACATCACCTCCGAAGATTCCGAACTCCGTTCCCCTATCTTGCTCTGACACTCCCAACAAGCTGCCTTGCAAAGCTCCTCACATCTTGTGTGTTAATGCTGCCACCTCTGTGCATGCGTGCAAACTCAATGGCTCCGAGCAGCTCAGCATTCACTTCTGTCCCCAGGACTCCAAACTCCATTCCGTATCCTGTGACCCCAACACTTCCGAAACTCCTGAAGAAGGTGATCTGTCCTTCGTCCCTCCGGACTATCACAACTTCCCTGATGTCTTCAGTAAGTGCAAGGCTGACACCCTTGCACCCCACAGGGAATTTGATCTCAAGATTGACTTAGAGGAAGGTGCTTCCCCTCCTCTCAGAACTGT
>MU127419.1:1514728-1625674 GCA_014904945.1 Gyrodon lividus | reverse complement strand
CGCAATAGTTGCAAAGCAAGGGGGAAGGGAATTATCAATAGGAACTGTAAATGTCAAGAAGTGTCAAAGGAAAGTGACATATGTCAAGAGATAACTGAGATAGGAATATGAAAGTCCAGGATGGGAATATGGAAGTCCGGGACGGGAATGCGGAAAGTACGGGATGGGAATGCAAAAGTCCAGGATGGGAAGTATGGGGTTTGGAATGTCCGATGAAAGAGAAATCATCTGAGGTAAAGTCCAAGGCCCGGGATTCGGGATTTAATCATAGGGGTTTGGAATTGGGCCAGATGGGTTAGGAAAGTTTTGGGATGTGACAGTATCCCCCTCTTAGGCACGAACCCTTGAGTGCCTGGATAGGAGTCCATGATAGGAAATAGAAGTATGGCAGAGTTTGAAAAGCGGGGATCGATCTGAGGTGCCTTGCAACCATTGACTGCCTGTTGTTTAGTTCCACCATCTACCATGTCTACTCACTCGCAATCCGACGACGAAATTGCCTGTCTCCAACAAGAGGAGGAAGAACACGCACAGGAGTCCACCCGGAGAATTCAGGAGGCCAGGGAGAAAAAGGCCTGGCGGGAGGCAGAGAAGCGCAAGGAGGTGAGGTGGAAGCTCGAGAAGGAAGCACGGAACCAAGCGGAGGAGGACAAGAGGAGGAGGAAAGCGGAGGTGGAGGTCACGAGGGTCGTGGCCGAAAGAGTCCGGAGGCCCGGGAGGAGAGTGAAGGGGAGGACGAGGAGGACGAAGAGCGCCGGGACATGCTCGGGGCCCTGACGGAGTCTTACGAGGCCCAGAGCCGGGCCAACGAGGCCTATCAGGGGGCCGTTGTGGCCCAGCTGTCAGGGATCCGGCAGGGACTGTTGGATGGCCTGGCAGCTTTCCTGGTGTCTCAGGGGTCCCTGTTCGGGGAATCCGGAGAAGGCTGGGGGGCGCCGGAGTGGAAGGGAAAGGAGGGGGATGATGGAGAGGGAGGTCAGGGGACAGATGGGGAGGATGTGGACGAGGAGGAGGGTGAGGGTGAGGAGGGGGGTGAGGAAGATGGGGATGGGGAAGTAGTATAGTGTCTCCCATCGGTCTCCTTCTGTACAATTAGCATAGTTTTGTTTTAGGTGAATCGAAAATTGTGTTTCTGCCCTCATCCAAGTGAATTAAGGGGTCTGGACTTTCCAGGATATGCGGAGTGAAAGTCGAAGACAAGTTCCGATGTGTGAGCGAGCTTGTTCGCGAGGATCCAGGAAGTTTCTTCATCAGTCCCTTCATAACCCGCCCACTTTACCAGGTACAGGAGTTGGCAATTCCTGCGTTGGCGGTCAATTTTGGAGTCTAGGATTTCGGAGATTTCATATTCGGGTTCTCTGTCGACTTTGACTGGGGGAGGTGGGGGTTGCACCCGATTCGGGATGGTGTTTGGAGTTGCAGGTTCCAACTGAGAGACGTAGAAGATGGGATGGACAGCACGCATGGAGTCTGGGAGTCGGAGGGTGAAGGACAGGGGTCCAGCTGGGGCAATGATGGGATAGGGGCCAAGGTTCTTTTCCAAGAGTTTCTCGGAAGGGCGAGTGGAATGGAAATACTTCGCCTTGACGAACGCTTGGTCTCCAATCCGGAAGTCTGGTGCTGGAAGTTGTCGGGAGTCTGCAGGTTCTTGGTAGCGTTGCTGAGTGTGGGCCATTTCTGTCCATAGGAATTTGTGGAGTTCTTGTAGGTCGACTGCGTATTCGCGGGCGTGGGATGAGGTCAGATCCCTTTTGGGGTAGACCAAGACGTTGGGATGGTAGCCTTTGTTAGCGAAGAATGGGGATACTCCTGTGGTAGCGCTAGGGGCATTATTGTAAGTGAATTCCATGAGGGGTAGGAGTTCCAACCAATTGTCCTGTTGGTAGTTGCAGTAGATGCAGAGATACTGCTCGAGGGTCTGGTTTGCCCGTCGCCTTCGGGATGATATCCCGAAGTGAAGTGAAGTCGGATGTTGAGGGCTTTCCTGAGGGAACAGAAGAAGTGGGAGACAAACTCGGAACCCCGGTCAAAGGTGATATGGGAGGGAACTCCGTGCTTGGAAAACACGTGGAGCAAGAATAGTTTCACGAGGCTCGGAGAGTTGATAGTGTCGTGGGTGGGAATGAATATGGATTGTTTGGAAAGGCGGTTGATGACTACGAGGATTGCGGTATATCCGCCAGAAGACGGGAGTTGTTCAATGAAGTCCATGGAAATGGAGTTCCAGGGCTTTCCGGGGATTGGAAGTTGCTTGAGCATTCTGTAGGGGCAGTGTCTCGGAGTTTTAGCTTGGGCGCAGGAAGTGCAGGAACTGGCATAGTCCTTGACAAAGGTGTGGAGGCCCAGCCAGGTGTATTCCCGGTGGACGAGCTCTAATGTCCTGTTTTGCCCGAAATGTCTGGACAGGGGGTGGTCGTGCTTGTATTGGAGGATGCGAAGATGGAGGTCCTTAGCTTCCGGGACAAAGATGCGATTGTCGAGGGTCAGGAAACCATTGGGGTTGACAGCCCACCGGGAGTCCGACGAGTCTGGGGGATGGGGGGAAGCTATGGGGTTGGAGGACAGGGAATCTAGGATGTCCTTGTGGATGTCTTCGATGTTGAGCAGGGATGAGGCCCGGAGGGCCGGGGCGAGTAGGATAGTGGCTCATAGGGACGAGGCGAGCTGTTCCTGGGTGAACACCAGATGGAGGTTATGGGGATTGACGCGAGCATAGTCCTTATCCCCCTCTTTTGGGTAGATGTCCCAGCATCTAGTGAGGGAGTCGAGCTTAGCTCCTAAGCGTCCGGGGCGGAATCGGATGACGAGGTTGAACTGGGATAGGAATTCCGACCAGCGGGCTTGCCGGCGGGTCAGGACTTTGGAGGTGGAGAAGTATTCCAGATTCAGATTTTTGTGGTCGGTAACGACATCGATAGGAGTGCCGGAACCTTCAAGATAGTGACGCCAATGCTGGAAAGCTTCCTGGATAGCAAGGATCTCCTTATCATGAGTGTCATAGTTGAGTTCCTGGGCTGTCAGGGTGTGGGAGTAGAACGCGACGGGGCAGAATTCCTCGTCCGGGCACCGGATTGAGAGGATTCCTGCAATAGCATAGTCTGAAGCATCAGTTTCGACTGTGATAGGACAGTCCGGAATCCAGTGAGTAAGGATAGGGGCTCAGGTGAAGGTGGAGCAGCAGGAATCATTGAAGTTCCACAGGGCATTTTTTCGGGTGAGTTGGGTGAGCAGAACAACGATATCGGAGTAGTTGAAGATGAAATGACGATAGAAGTTGGGGAACCCAAGGAAGGACTGAATATCCTTGACTTTCTGGGGCTCGGGCCAATCTTGGACTGCCTGGACTTTTTCCGGGGACATAGTCAATCCCTGGGGGGAGAGACGGTAGCCCAGGTATTTGATGGAGTCCGAGTGCCACTCACATTTCTCCAGTTTGGCATAAAGTCCATGTTTTCGGAGACGCCAGAGGACTTCCCAGACATGTTCTTTGTGAGAAGCCATGTCATTGGAATAGATGAGGATGTCATTGAGGTAGACCACGACACAGACATCTAGGAGGTCTGCGAAGATGCTATTGATGAACTGCTGAAAAGCCGCAGGGGCGTTGGTGAGGCCAAAGGGCATCACCAGTGACTCGTACGAGCCATAGCAAGTCCGGAAGGTGGTTTCCACTCATCCCTGGGAGCAACACGGACAAGGTGGTATGCATGGCGGAGGTCAATCTTCATGTATACCTTGGCGTGGCTAGGGAAATCGAGGAGGTTGGAGATCAGGGGTAAGGGATAGTGGTCTTTCTCGTGATTTTGTTGAATCCTCAGAAATTGACACAGAGGCGGTGGGATCTGTCCTTCTTGCAGACAAAGAGGACGGGAGCGTTGTGGGCGGATTTGGACTGACGGATGAAGCTGTAGCTGAGGTGTTCGTCTATGAATGCCCAGAGGGACTTGAGTTCTGTAGCGGAAACCGGGTAAACAGTCCCGAGAGGAGGGGAAGCACTTGCCTCTAAGTCAATCTTGAGATCAAATTCCCTGTGGGGGGGAAGGGTATCAGCCTTGCGCTTACTGAAGACATCGGGGAATTTGTGATAGTCCGGAGGGACAGAGGAAAGATCAACTTCTTCAGGGGTTTCGGAAATTCCGGAGTTATGGGATATGGAACGGAGTTTGGAGTCCTGGGGATGGAGGTGAATGCTGAACTGCTCGGAACCATCAAGTTTGCACACACGCACAAAGGCAGCAGCATTGACAAACGAGATGCGAGGAGCTTCACGAGGCAGCTTGTCGGGAGTGTCGGAGTGAGATAGGGGTCCAGGGTCCGGAATCTCCAGAGGTGATGTCGGGGGTGTTGGCACGTCTTGAGCCGGCGTTCGGAGTATTTGTTGATGTGCTGGGAGTCTTTCATGGATAGGTGGTCGAGTTGGTGTTCAGCATCACCGACAGGGTCGTGGGGGCCGAAGTTGGTCTGGAGCTCAAGGACGAATTTCTGATAGTTGTCCATCCAGTCCAGACAAAAGTCCAGATTGTCCATCTGGAGGAGGTCGGGCTCGAACCATTCGAGGGCCATACCTTTTAGGTAAGACTGGGTGAAGGTGACTTTTGCACAGTCAATCCAGAATGCGTGGGGGCAATCCTGGAAGTTCAGCTCGCATTGGACCAAGAAGGCCTGCAGCTTGCGTAGATCAGTCCCGTTGAAGGTGTCAGGTTCCCGCACCTTCGTGCGCAGAGATGAGGAGTTTTCGGATTCACGGTGACGGCGCGATAACTCAGCGAGGCCGCGGACTGTGTTTGCAAGCGCCGTGATAGGGTTAGGCGGGATTGCATTGTTGTGGTTGTTGTCGAAGGGGTTGTCATCAATCATCAGAGGGGTCGGGGTCATTGCCGCTGCCGTTCCCATTGTCAGAGGGGTCCGGGGTGCCCCTGGAGGGGTGACGACCTGCGGGAGTAGGGGTGGAGATGATTTGAGATGGAGGTCTAGCCTGAGAGGCGGAGGTTGATGAACAACGAGCGGGAAAGCTTCGGAATTGTTTGGCAACATCAGGGCCTCAATGCGAGGTCATCAGGGAGTGCAGGGCATCCTCTCGGGCTGCCTCCGACTGAGCTGCATTGATGCTTTGCATACTGCGTGTTTGGGCATGAGTCTGGATAGTTCTAGACATGCGGATAAGATATGATGTTAGTGAACTCATAGAGGTCTGAGTTTGAATATACTGTTAAGTCCGGGTTCGTTCCCAGAATTCCCAGATTGTCCGGAGTGCGGAGAAAGCGGGGTTTGGCGGGAAATCCTGAGGGGGGTTGGAGTGGTAAGGAACTTTGGCTTCAGCTTATGTGCTGTGCCCCTGTACAAGTTCTGTTCCTTGATTTCGGAGTGGAGGGTCAGAGATCAATCCTAAGATCAACTTAAGGACTGAGGAAGTTCAGAGGGGATCAGGAAAGAACGGGATTTAGTTGATATTCAAACTAAGGAAATATCAGAGAGTACACGCGGGTTTATATACTGAAGAGTCCAGAAGATATAAAGATGTTAAAGTATGTCGGACGAATTGGAGTTTCAGGTTTCCGGAAGAAAGGAAGGAATGAATTGGAATGGCGTCAGAATGGTAGAATAATGACTGAAGGCAATGGCGCAATAGTTGCAAAGCAAGGGGGAAGGGAATTATCAATAGGAACTGTAAATGTCAAGAAGTGTCAAAGGAAAGTGACATATGTCAAGAGATAACCGAGATAGGAATACGAAAGTCCAGGACAGGAATACGGAAGTCTGGGACAGGAATGCGAAAGTCCGGGATGGGAAGTATGGGGTTTGGAATGTCCAATGAAAGAGCAATTGTCTAAGGTAAAGTCCGAGGCCCGGGATTCAGGATTTGATCATAGGGGTTTGGAATTGGGCTGGATGGGTTAGGGAAGTTTCGGGATGTGACATACCCGGTCTCCACCACAGAACTCGAGTCCCTCCAGGAATTCATAGACGAACACCTCAACTATGGCTTCATCTGCCAGTACAAATCCGCTCATGGCACTCCCATCCTCTTTGTCCGCAAGAAGGACGGATCCTCTGTGTGGATTCCCGAGGACTCAACAAAATCACGAAAAAAGATCACTATCCCCTACCCCTGATCTCCAACCTCCTCAATTCCCCTAGCCGCGCCAAGGTATACACCAAAATTGACCTCTGCCATGCATATCACCTTGTCCACATTGCTCTTGGGGATGAATGGAAAACTGCCTTCTGGACTTGCTACGGCTTGTACGAGTGGCTAGTGATGCTGTTCCGGCTCACCAACACCCCTGCGGCCTTTCAGTGCTTTGTCAATAGCATCTTTGCGGACCTCCCAGATGCCTGCATTGTGGTCTACCTCGACAATATCATTCCAGCAACATGGCCTCTCACAAGGAACATGTCCGGGAAGTCCTCCGATGTCTCCGGAAACACAGACTTTATGCCACACTGGAGAAATGTGAGTGGCACTTGGACTCTGGTGAATACCTGGGCTACCTCTCTCCCCCTAGGGATTGACTATGTCCCCAGAAAAAGTCCAAGCAGTCTGAGATTGGCCTGAACCCTGGAAAGTCAAGGATATTCAGTCCTTCCTCTGGTTCACCAACTTCTATCGTCACTTTATCTTCAACTACTCTGATATTGTTGTCTCACTCACCCAACTCACTCAGAAAAATGCCCCCTGGAACTTCGACAATTCCTGGCGCTCTGCCTTCACCCAACTCAAAGACGCCTTCACCTGATCCCCTATCCTTACTTACTGGATTCCGGACTGTCCTATCACAGTCAAAAGCGACGCTTTGGACTATGCTATTGCAGGAATCCTCTCAATATGTTGTCCGGACGAGGAATTCTGCCCCATCATGTTCTACTCCCACACCCTGACAGCCCCAGAACTCAACTACAACACCCATGATAAGGAACTCCTCACTATCCATGAAGCCTTCCGGCATTGGCATCATTACCGCGAAGGTTCCAGCACACCTATCAACGTTGTTACCGACCACAAAATCTGGAGTATGTCTCCACCTCCAAAGTTCTGACCCGCCAGCAAGCCTGCTGGTCAGAATTCCTATGCCAATTCAACCTCGTCATCTGCTTCCGCCCCAGATGCTTAGGAGCTAAGCCTGACTCCCTCACTAGATGCTGGGATGTCTACCCCAAAGAGGGGGATAAGGACTATGCTTGCATCAATCCCCACAACCTCCGCCTGGTGTTTACTCAGGAACAGCTCACCTCATCCTTATGAGCCACTATCCTACTTGCCCTGGTCCTCCGGGCCTCATCCCTGCTTGACATTGAAGACATCCACAAGGACATCCTAGAATCCCTGTCCTCCGACCCCGTAGCTTCCCCCCATCTTTCGGACTCGTCGGACTCCCGGTGGGCCATCAACCCCAAAGGTTTCCTGACACTCAACAATCACATCTTTGTCCCGGAAGCTAAGGACCTCCATCTTTGCATCCTCTGATACAAGCACAACCACCCCCTGTCCGAACATTTTGGGCAAAACAGGACTTTAGAGCTCGTCCATCGAGAATACACTTGGCCAGGACTCCACACCTTTGTCAAAAACTATGTCAGTTCCTGCACCTCCTGTGCCCAAGCGAAAACTCCTAGACACCGCCCCTACGGAATGCTCAAGCAGCTTCCAATCCCTGAAAAGCCCTGGAACTCCATTTCCATGGACTTCATTGAACAACTTCCCCCTTCCGGTGGATATACTGCAATCCTTATAGTCATTGACTGCCTTTCCAAACAATCCATATTCATTCCCACTCATGACACTATCGACTCTCCAAGCCTTGCGAAATTATTCCTGCTCCATGTGTTTTCCAAGCACGGAGTTCCCTCCCACATCACTTCTGACTGGGGTTCTGAGTTCATCTCTCACTTCTTCTGTTCCCTTGGGAAAGCCCTTGACATCCAACTTCACTTCACTTTGGGATGTCATCCCAAAGGCAATGGGCAAATGGAATGAGCAAACCAGACCCTCGAACAGTACCTCCGAATCTGATGCAACTACCAACAGGACAATTGGTCGGAACTCCTACCCCTCGCGGAATTTGCGTACAACAATGCCCCTAGTACTACCACAGGAGTATCCCTGTTCTTTGCTAACAAAGGCTACCACCCCAATGTCTCAGTCTACTCCGAAATGGATCTGACCTCATCCCACACTCATGAATATGCAGTCGACCTGCAGGAACTCCACGAATTCCTACACACGGAAATGGCCCATGCTCAACAACACTACCAAGGACCTGTGGACTCCCAACAAATCCCCGCACCAGACTTCCAGATCAGAGAACAAGTGTTCATCAAGGCAAAGTACTTCCACTCCACTTGCCCTTCCAAGAAACTCTCGGAAAAGAACCTCGGCCCCTATCCCATCATCGCTCAAGCCGGACCCCTGTCCTTCACCCTCCGACTCCTGGACTCCATGCACACTGTCCATCCCGTCTTCCATGTCTCTCAGTTGGAACCCTCAACTCCGAACATCATCCCAAACCGGGCCCAACCCCCACCTCCCCCAGTTGAAGTGGATGGAGAACCCAAATATGAAATCTCCGAAATCCTAGACTCCACAATCAACCAGTGACACAGGAATTGCCAACTCCTGTACCTGGTAAAGTGGGCGGGCTATGAAGGGACTGAGGAAGAAACTTCCTGGATCCTCGCGACTGAACTTGCTCACGCATCGGAACTTGTCTCGGACTTCCACTCCACATATCCCGCAAAATCTGGACCCCTTAAATCCCTCAGATGATGGTGGAAAGACATTGTACAATTCATGACACAAGGGAACTAAGTTATTGTTATACAGGGAGGCTGAGGGAAACCTCTATACTACTCCACTCCCATCCTCCTCACCCCCCTCCTCACCCTCATCCTCCTCCTCATCCCCATCCTCCCCATCTGTTCCCTGATCTCCCTTACCATCCGCCTTCTCCTTTCCCTTCCACTCTGATGCCCCCCAGCCTCCTCCGGACTCCCTGAACCAGGACCCCTGAGCCATGAGGATGGCTGCCAGGCCGTCCGTGAACACCTGTCAGATCCCTGACAGTTGTGCCACAATGCCCCCCTGGTAAGCCTCGTTGGCCCGCCTCTGGGCCTCGTACAACTCTGCCAGGGCCCCGAGCGCATCTGCCAGGGCCCCAAGCATATCCCGACGCTCTTTGGCCTCCTCGTCCTCCTCTTCACTCTCCTCCCGGGCCTCCGGACTTGTCTGTCTCCACCGTTTCTGGTCCTTCCCCTTGTGTGGCAATGCCACTTCCACAGCCGCCCTCTTTCCTGCCGCTCCAGGCTTCTGGCACGACGAGTGCACCTGCACACACCTCACACACGTCCTCAACTGTCTGGTCTTTGGGCCCGGACACGGGACCCCCGCCCTCACATAGGCCACGCAGGGAGTGTTGGCCCCGGGCCTCCCTGCACTTACTTGTGACGGCCCTGCCTCAGGCCCCTTCAATGAGCCGCTTGCCCTGTGCCTCTGCGACTCTTGCAACCCCTGCTGCAACCTCGCGGCTGCCACCCTCGCAACCTCTGCCTCTGCCTTCCTCCTCCTCTCATCCTCCTCCACTTTTCCCCATGCTTCCTCCTCAAGCTTCCGCCTTGCCTCCTCACGCTTCTCCACCTCCCACCAGGCCTTCTGCTCCTTGGCCTCCTGGATTCTCTGTGCGGATTCCCGTGCGCGTTCCTTCTCTTCTTGCTGGAGACAGGCAATTTTATCGTCGGATTGCGAGTGAGTCAACATGATGGATGATGGAACTAAACAACAGGCAGTCAATGGTTGTAAGGTACCTCAGATTGACCCCTGATTTTCAAACTCTGCCATACTTCTATTTCCTATTATGGACTCCTATCCAGGCACTCAAGGGTTCGTGCCTAAGAGGGGGATACTGTCACATCCCAAAACTTTCCTAACCCATCTGGCCCAATTCCAATCTCCTATGATCAAATCCCGAATCCTGAGCCTCGGACTTTACCTTGAAAGATTTCTCCTTCATTGGATATTCCAAACCCAGTATTTCCCATCCTGGACTTTTGCATTCCCGTCCCGGACTTTTGTATTCCTATCTCGGCTATCTCTTGACATATGTCACTCTCCTTTGACATTTCTTGACATCTACAGTTCCTATTGATAATTCCCTTCCCCCCTGCTTCACAATTATTGCGCCATTGCCCTCAGTTATTATTCCACCATTCTGACACCATTCTGATTCATCCCCTACTTTGTTCCAGAAACCTGAAACTCCAATTTGTCTGACATATTTTAACAGCTTTATATCTTCTGGACTCTTCAGTATATAAATCCGCTTGTACTCTCTGATATTTCCTTAGTTTGAATATCAACTAAATCCCGTTCTATCCTGCAAAGTCCCCACTTCACTCTGAAACCCACTTCAGTCCTTAAGTTGACCTTAGGATTGTCTTCCAACCCTCTGCCTTGAAATTAAGGAATAGAACTCGTACAGGGCCGCAGCACATAAGCTGAAGCCAAAGTTCTTTGCCCATCTGACCCCCTTAGGGATTCCCGACCAACTCTGCCATTCCGCATGCTCCAGACTATCTGGGAATTCCAGGATTGAACCCAGCCTTGTCATCCCCCTATTCCATTAAAACTTTTTGATGGTACTTCCAATTCCACAATTACTCGTGCTGTTGACCTTTCCATTCATTTCCCTTCTGGCTTTGTCACCTCTGATACATTTTATGTTACTCTGTTGGATTCCTCTTGTTCCCTTGTTCTAGGACACAACTGGCTTACCCACTACAATCTGTCGATTGACTGGGTATTGGGCAGTATTACTTTCCGAACTCCGGCTCAAGACTTGCCAACAACCCCGACATCACCTCTGGAGATTCCAGACTCCATGCCCCTATCTCACTCCGACATTCCCAACAAGCCACCTTTGTCCACGTGTGCAAACTCGATGGCTCCAAGCAGTTTAGCATTCACCTCTGTCCTGAGGACTCCAAACTCCGTTCCATATCCCTTGATTCCAAAACCCCCAAAGAAGTCAATCTGTCCTCTGTCCCTCCAGACTATCACAACTTCCCTGATGTCTTCAGTAAGCACAAGGCTGACACCCTTGCGCCCCACAGGGAATTCAACCTCAAGATTGACTCAGAGGAAGGTGCTTCCCCTCCTCTCGGAACTGTTTGCCCAGTTTCCACTACCAAACTCGAGTCCCTCCAGGAATTCATAGACGAACACCTCAACTACAGCTTCATTCGCCAGTCCAAATCTGCTCACAGTGCTCCTGTCCTCTTTGTCCAAAAGAAAGACGGATCCCTGTGCCTTTGTGTCAATTTCTGAGGACTCAACAAAATCACAAAAAAGACTGCTATCCCCTACCTCTGATCTCCAATCTCCTCAATTACCGTAGCCACGCCAAGGTGTACACCAAAATTGACCTCTGCCACGCATATCACCTTGTTTGCATCGCTACCGGGGATGAGTAGAAAACTGCCTTCCAGACTCACTACAGCTTGTACGAGTGGCTGGGGATGCCCTTCAGGCTCACCAACACCCCTGCAGCCTGCCAGTGTTTCATCAATAGTGTCTTTGTGGACCTCCTAGACGTCTGCATTGTGGTCTACATCAACGACATCCTCATTTATTCCAATGACATGGCTTCTCACAAGGAACATGTCCGGGAAGTCCTCCAACATCTCCAGAAACACGGACTTTATGCCAAACCAGACAAATGTGAGTGGCACTCAGACTCTGTTGAATACCTGGGCTACCGTCTCTCCCCCCAGGAATTGACTATGGCCCCGGAAAAAGTCCAAGCAGTCCAGGATTGGCCTGAACCCCGGAAAGTCAAGGACATTCAATCCTTCCTCAGGTTCGCCAATTTCTATTGTTGATTCATCTTCAACTACTCTGATATTGTTGTCCCACTTACCTGACTCACTTGGAAAAACGCCCCCTGGAACTTTGACAATTCCTGCTGCTCCGCCTTCACCCAGCTCAAAGATGCCTTCACCTGAGCCCCTATCTGTCACATCCCAAAACTTCCCTAACCCATCCGGCCCAATTCCAAACCCCTATGCTCAAATCCTGAATCCTGGGCCTCGGACTTTACCTTAGACAATTTCTCTTTCTTCAGACATTCCGAACCCCATACTTCCCGTCCCGCACTTCCGCATTCCTGTCCTGGACTTTCCATATTCCCGTCCCGGACTTTCATATTCCTATCTTGGCTATCTCTTGACATATGTCACTTTCCTTTGACACTTCTTGACACTTACAGTTCCTATCAATAATTCCCTTCCCCCTTGCTTCACAACCATTGCGCCATTGCTTTCAGTCATTATTCTACCATTCTGATGCCATTCCGATTCATTCCTTACTTTCTTCTGGAAACCCAAAACTCCGATTCGTCCGACATACTTTTAACATCTTCTGGACTCTTCAGTATATAAACCCATGTGTACTCTCTGATATTTCCTTAGTTTGAATATCAACTAAATCCCGTTCTTTCCTGATCCCCTCTGAACCTCCTCAGTCCTTAAGTTGATCTTAGGATTGATCTCCGACCCTCCACTCCGAAATCAAGGAACAGAACTCGTACAGGGGCACAGCACATAAGCTGAAGCCAAAGTTCCTTACAACTCCAACCCCCCTTAGGAATTCCCGCCAATCTCCACCTTCTCTGCACTCCGGACAATCCGGGAATTCCAGGAACGAGCCCGGACTCAACACTATCCTTACTCACTGGATTCCGGACTGTCCTATCACAGTTGAGACCAACGCTTCAGACTACACTACCGCGGGAATCCTCTCCATCCATTGTCCTGACGAGGAATTCCGCCCTGTCATGTTCTTTTCCCATACCCTGACAGCCCTGGAACTCAACTACAACACCCATGATAAGGAACTCCTCGCTATCCATGAAGGCTTCCAGCATTGGCATCATTACCTCAGAGGTTCTGGCACCCCTATTGATGTTGTCACCAACCACAAAAATCTGGAATATTTCTCCACCTCCAAAGTCCTGACCTGCCGGCAAGCACGCTGGTCGGAATTCCTATCCCAGTTCAACCTCGTCATCCGCTTCCGCCCCGGATGCTTAGGAGCTAAGCCTGATTCCCTCACTAGATGCTGGGACGTCTACCCCAAAGAGGGGGATAAAGACTATGCTTGCGTCAATCCCATATCCTCCAATACAAGCATGACCACCTCCTGTCTGGACACTTCGGGCAAAACAGGACATTAGAGCTCGTCCATTGGGAATATACTTGGCCAGGACTCCACACCTTCATCAAAAACTATGTCAGCTCCTGCACCTCCTGTGCCCAAGCTAAAACTCCTAGACACCACCCCTATGGAATGCTCAAGGAGCTTCCAATCCCTGAAAAGCCCTGGAACTCCATTTCCATGGACTTCATGAAACAACTCTCCTCCTCCGGCAGGTACACCACAATCCTAGTAGTCATTGACTGCCTTTCCAAGCAAGCCATATTCATTCCCACTCACAACACTATTGACTCTCTGAGCCTCACAAAATTATTCCTCTTTCACATGTTCCAAGCATGGAGTTCCCTCCCACATAACTTCCAACCAGGGTTCTGAGTTTGTCTCCCATTTCTTCCGTTCCCTTAGGAAAGCCCTCAACATCCACCTTCACTACACTTTGGGATACCATCCCAAAGGCGACGGCAAATGGAACAAGCAAACCAGACCCTCGAGCAGTACCTTAGAATCTACTGCAATTACCAACAGGACAATTGGTCGAAATTCACATACAACAATGCCCCTAGCACTACCACAGGAGTATCTCCATTCTTCGCTAACAAAGGCTATCATCCCAATGTCTTGGTCTACCCCAAAAGGGATTTGACCTCATCCCATGCTCATGAATATGCAGTTGACTTACAGGAACTCCATGAATTCCTATGCATGAAAATGGCCCATGCTCAACCATGCTACCAAGGACCCATGGATTTCTGATGACTTCCCACACTGGACTTCCAGATTGGAGACCAAGTGTTCGTCAAGGCAAAGTACTTCTGCTCCACTCACCCTTCCAAGAAACTCTCAGAAAAGAACCTCAGCCCCTATCCCATCATCACTCAAGCCAGACCCCTGTCCCCCACCCTCCAACTTCTGAACTCCATGCGCACCGTCCATCCCATCTTCCATGTCTCCCAGTTGGAACCCGCAACTCTGAATGTAATCCTGAATCAGGTCCAACCCCCACCTCCCCCAGTCAATGTCAATGGAGAACCCAAATACAAAATCTCCAAAATCCTAGACTCCAAAATTGACCAACGACATAGGAATTGCCAACTCCTGTACCTGGCAAAGTGGGTGGGCTATGAAGGGACTGATGAAGAAACATCCTGGATCCTCGTGACCAAACTTGCTCATGCATCAGAACTTGTCTCGGACTTCCACTCCACATATCCCACGAAATCTGGACCCCTTAATTCTCACATGAGGACAGAAACACATTGCATAATTCATCAAACAAAAACTATGCTAATTGGTACACGAGGAGACCAAAGGGAGTTCCTATACTACTTCCCCATCCCCATCCCCATCCTCCTCACCCTCACCCTCACCCTCATCCTCATCCCCATCCTCCCCATCTTCGTCCTGTTCCTCCTCCCCACCTGCCTGCTCCTTTCCCTTCCACTCTGACACCTCCCAGCCCCCTCTGGACTCTGTGCCCTGGGACACCTGAGACTCAAGAAAGGCTGCCAGGCTGCTCGTGAGCACCTGTTGGATGCCCAACAGCTACGCCATGATGGCCTCTTGGAAGGCCACATTGGCCTTTCTCTGCTCCTCATAGGAGACCGCCAGGGCCCCAAGCGTGTCCCATTGTTCTTTGGCCTCCTTGTCCTCCTCCTCGCTCTCCTCCCAGGCCTCTGGACTCTTCTGCCTCCACCACTTCCAATCCTTCCCTCCCCACAGGGATGTCACTTCCATGGCCCCCCTCTTCCCTGCCACTCCGGCCTCCTGGAATGACGTGTGCGCCTGCACGCACCTCACGCACGTCCTCAATTGTCTGGTCTTCAGGCCCAGACATGAAATCCTTGCCCCCATGCAGGCCACACAGGGTGTGTTTGCCCTGGGGAGCCAACCCCCAGGCCTCCCCACACTGCCTTGAGACAGCCCCTTTGATGAGTTGCTCACCCCATGCCCCTGCAACTCCTGTCACCTCCTCTCTGTCACCATCTACATGACCTCCTCCTCTGCCTTTCTCTGCCTCTTGTCCTCCTCCGCTTTCCTCCATGCTTCCTCCTCGATTTTCCACCTTGCCTCCTCATGCATTTCTGCCTCCCGCTGGGCTTTCTTCTCCCTGGCCTCTTTAATTTTCCAGGTGGACTCCTGTGCGCATTCTTCCTCCTCCTGCTGGAGATGGGCAATTTTGTCATCGAATTGTGAGTGGGTAGACATGATGGATGATGAAACTAAACAACAGGCACTTGATGGTCGTAAGGTCCCTCAGATTGATCCCTGATTTTCAAATTCCGCCATACTTCTATTTCCCATTACAGACTCCTATCCAGGCACTCAAGGGTTCGTGCCTAAGAGGGGGATACTGTCACATTCTAAAACTTTCCCAACCCATCCAACCCAATTCCAGCCCCTTATAATCAAATCCCGAACTCTGAGCCCTGGACTTTACCTTCATCTGATCTTCCAAATCCTGTATTTCCTGTCCCGGACTTTCGCATTCCCGTCCCAGACTTTTCTATTCCTATCTCGGCTATCTCTTGACATATGTCCCTTTCCTTTGACATTCCTTGACATTCACAGTTCCTATCAATAATTCCCTTTCCCCCTGCTTTACAATTATTGCGCCATTGCCCTCAGTTAGTATTCCATCATTCTGATGCCATTCTGATTCATCCTCTTACTTTGTTCTGGAAACCTGAAACCCCAATTTGTCTGAAATACTTTAACAGTTTTATATGTTCTGGACTCTTCAGTATATAAACCCAACTTTACTCTGTATATTTCCTTAGTTCGAATATCAACTAAATCCTGTTCTATCTTCCGAAGTCTTACTTCACTCTGGAAACCTCTCTTAGTCCTCAAGTTGATCTTAGAATTGTCCTCCAAACTTCTGCCTTGAAATTAAGGGACAGAACTTGTACAGGGGCATAGCACATAAGCTGAAGCCAAAGTCCCTTGCCCCTCCGACTGTCACATCCCAAAACTTCCCTAACCCATCCGGCCCAATTCCAAACCCCTATGATCAAATCCCGAATCCCAAGCCTCGGACTTTACCTTAGAAGATTTCTCTTTCATCAGACATTCCGAACCCCGTACTTCCCGTCCCGGACTTTCCGCATTCCCGTCCCAGACTTTCGCATTCCCGTCCCAGACTTTCGTATTCCTATCTCGGCTATCTCTTGACATATGTCACTTTCCTTTGACACTTCTTGACAATTACAGTTCCTATCAATAATTCCCTTTCCCCTTGCCTTGCAATTATCGCGCCATTGCCTTCAGTCATTATTCTCCCATTCTGACGCCATTCCAATTCATTCCTTACCTTCTTCCAGAAACCCAAAACTCTGATTTGTCCGACATACTTTAAACATCTTTATATCTTCTGGACTCTTCAGTATATAAACCCGCTTGTACTCTTCGATATTTCCTTAGTTCGAATATCAACTAAATCCCGTTCTTTCCTGACCCGCTTCACTCTGAACCTCCTCAGTCCTTAAGTTGACCTTAGGATTGATCTCCAACCCTCCGCTCCGAAATCAAGGAACAGAACTCGTACAGGGGCGCAGCACATAAGCTGAAGCCGAAGTTCCTTACACCTCCGACCCCCCTCAGGGATTCCCGCCAAATTCTGCCCTTCCGTGCTCTCCGGACTATCCGGGAATTCCGGGATTGAACCTGGACTTGACACCGACCCCCCCTCAGGGATTCCCGACTGACTTCGCCCTTCCGCGTGCTCCAGACTATCCAGGAATTCTGGGATTGAACCCAGACTTGACAACCCCGTATTTGCTGTCCCAGACTTTTGTATTCCCATCCCAGACTTTTGTACTCCTATCTCGGCTATCTCTTGACATATGTTCCTTTCCTTTGACATCCCTTGACACTTACAGTTTCTATCAATCATTCCCTTCCCCCTGCTTCACAATTATTGCACCACCATCCTCAGTTATCATTCCATCATTCTGACGCCATTCCAATTCACCCTTACTATACACTGGAAACCCAAAAACCCTGATTCATCTGATATACTTTAACAGTTTTATATCTTCTGGACTCTTCAGTATATAAACCTGCCTGTACTCTGTGATATTTTCTTAGTTTGAATATTGACTAAATCCTGTTCTATCCTCTGAAGTCTTTGCTTCACTCCGGAACCCCTCTCAGTCCTTAAGTTGAACTTACTTGTGAACCTCTGCCTTGAAATTAAGGGACAGAACTTGTACAGGGGCACAGCACATAAGCTCAAGCCAAAGCCCCTTGCCCCTCTGACCCCCCCTTAGGGATTCCCAACCCCTCACACCTTCCCATGCTCCAGATTCTCCAGGAATTCCAGGATTGAACCCGGACTTGACAGCATCACCACGAGCAAGAGCACAGACAGCATAGCAAGTGTCGTGGGCAGTGAATAAGCACTGTCAGCCAGGCTTCTGAGTGATATGATGCAAGTCTTCAGATTTAGCACATCTTTTGAAGATGCATTTGACAGTAGTGCAGTGGAGAGAGTACTTTATGGCAATGTCAGCATCTGCCACCCCAGAACCCCTGTCATGACAAATACGAGCTTTCTTTGTCAGAGAGGTATACTTTGTCATAGCATAGAGGTGGTGACAAGCACCACAATCAAAATGTGGGTGCTCCTCGGGTGCCAGAGTTTCGCCAGGTTGCAGCAGGCTGGGTTTTTGTAGGAGGGTAGGGGGTCCAAATATGTAATGCACAGCACCTTTCCAACTATTGTTGTCACAACTCATCGCACATTTGACGTGCAGTGATAAAATTGCATAGCCAGGTAGTAGAGACATAAGAGAACATGTTGGTATTGAAACAAGGCCCAGATGTCCATTGTTGCAGCAGAACGCAGCGAAACGAATCAAAATTACCATGTGTGCATTTCCTATTTGAGACACTGTATTGCCAATTATTTCTCCTTTCTGAGTTACTATCTTGTACAAATAGGAGCTTCGTATAGCTGTGTCACCAAGTACGTTACTGTAACGACAAGGATCACTAGCACTCGTGCTTATCCAGAACTGGTGATGGCTGGTGATTACAGTGTGTGCGAGCTCCCCCACAAGTATATCGGGTAGTCGGGACAGCTTGTCCCATTGTAGATCACGACAAGCGTGAATCATCTGCCCCACAGCTGATCGGCGGGTTTCTCCTGTCTCGATGTCGGTGATTATGAGGCCCATGCCAATGTCATTGATGAGCACAAATTGTGTCAGAAACACACCTATTTCGCGCTCATGGGAGATCTTATGTGCATCAGAGCCGCCATTATTAAGGGCCTTTGATTCAACTCTCTGAGAATCAGTATGTTTAACCGAGAAAACGTGAATCCCGAGGTCCACTCGCCTTGTTAAGACTGGTAGGCATGTCGTGCGAGTGCCCGTTTGGGGGCGGAACAGTGCCCTTCGTCAACTGTGTAATATATTGAGAGCACATTGAAATATTTCGTATAGCACCCCACATCATCATCATTAAACCTCTGAATCTGTGTAGTGAACAGTGTTTATACATGGGAAAATAAATTTATCGTGGATATATGTATATCATTTATTGATTTAGTCTTTTAATGGCTGTGGATACTTGGGGGTACAGTCCTACGCATGCAAAACTGGTTGGGTGTTCAAAGGTGTCTACGTGATATAATCAACCCAGGCCCGTATGTGACTACGAAGCTACAAACTATCTGGAAGCATATTTCTTGACTCAGCCTTGGCCGGGTGGCAATGTGGCAATGGTGCAGATCTACTTGCTTCCTCTGAGAACTATCGTTTGCAAGTAGAAGAGCCTGTCAACTTCTAGTGCTTATGCCTTGTCCACCTGTTGTTTTTGTTTCTTTCGGTACATTCCATCTCCACCTCTACTATTACCCCGAATGCGCCCTCGAAAGCCTCCGCGCCAAATCCCCCGCCCTCGCGCGTCCCTCCCTCGCGCGCTCCTCCCGCTTCGAATCCCATCCCCCCTATCACCGCTTGCCCACTGAACAAGATTATGACCAGGCATACTCTCTTCAGCTTCAGCTTCATCTCCACCCCCGCTTTCCTGTTCCCCATCATTGCCATCAGCTTCATAGTTCATCCCCATGATTTCTTCTTTCACATGTACCATAGGACTTGGGGGTGCCGGTATAGTGACCTTCATAAAATCGAAAGCAACCTGGGCGTGACCCATACCCCATGCCTTGCTCGCCTGTCGTGCAATCTCGTCAATGACGGCAAAGCGTACGTCAAACGCATCTTCAAGTTGTCGTGGGGCAGGAAATCTGTATCGGCAGTAGTTCATTTTGTAAGGACGTATCTCGGACAGAGAAGGCATATAATACCCACCGACTCCCTATATGATTCAACACCAACCGTTCCGCGCCTACCCGCCTCGCAAACTCCCCTGCCATGACCGGTGTCGAATGTCCTCTAGCTAGCACCTTCTGCTGTACTTCTTGCTCCTTCCTCCGCGCGTGTGGGTCCACGGAGAGAGGAATGAAAGCGTCAGTTGCTTCGTGTATGAGGAGTGAAGGCGGAGGCGAGCTAAGGAGGGGCATGAGTGAGGAGGGGTCATAGGTGTCCCCCAGGATGCCGAGCTTTCGGCCCGGGAAGAGGGGCTCGCGTATGATGTAGCCAATGCAGGGATCTACATGAATTGCGGGTCAGATCCGTTCTCGGTAACTGCCTAAACCAGAATCTGGAATGAAAACCCGCTTGGACTGACCTCGATGGGATATAGGCCCCGCATCAACTATGACATCTCCTATATGAGCGCGGGCTGCGGTGAACCCACGCCAGAAGCCGTGTTCATCGCACAGGAAATCAGTGCCTGGACATTCACTAGAATGGAGAGAGGCGGCATCAATGGGCGTAGATGAGCATGTGGGCGTAAGGAGTTCATGCACAGCATAAGTGTCCGCGGTTTTGGTGAGCGTCATGGTGAGAATAGAACGGACGAAGGTACGGAGGCCAGCAGGGCCATAGAGATCGATGCGAGGTTGCTTTGTGAGAGATAGGTGAGCTTTAACGGACATGTGTCAATCGTGTCAAGTCATTCTAGAAACGTACGGGTTTTGTTGAGGGTAGGACCTCCGAGCCTTCTGAGACAAGTGGAGGATGGAGGATATGACGTAAAAATGGTATGATGCCCATGACATGGTCAGCTGCAGTGCATGTGAATAGAATACAACAAGTGAAGCAACGAATGCGAGTATTCACCGTGCATGTGCGTCACAAATAGTTTGGTGACTCTGTGGGCTCGGAGTGCTTGCTCACCGCTGGCACGGTATTGGGTTTGAAACTGACGAGTGGTACCTTCTGCACAGTCGACCACTAGTTTGGGAGTGAGTTAGAATATAGGACGGTGTGCTTATTTCGCACTCCAAAGTGATCCATTGCCGACGACATCCGCAACTACAATACTCTTGTCAATAGAGAGCTGGGATCGAGCGGGAAAATACAGGGGTGGGACGCACCGAGACTCGAGCAATTGCGTGAAGTCGAAGGGCCTCCTCCACTGGAAGTACCCAGGAAGATAACATGCATGTTCCTTGCCATAGTTAGTTATTGATCATAGTGGCGGACGGTGAGCAGGGCTTGAAGGAGGATATTTGCTTCCGATGATCACGTGCTGGTGCACACTCGATCGAATATCCATAAAAGGCAAGCAAGTAAGAAAGTTGAACTTGGCTGGTGCGGCTGGCTTTCTTTTCTTTCAAGTTTGTCGTCTGAAGTCGTCGTTTTTGCTGTCGTTCGTTTCAGTGAGCAACGTCCAGTTTCAAGAAAATTTGTTCGCTGCTCAACCTCGAGATTTATATATTCAAGTCGCTCTTTCAGTCAACGTCTTTTCCAACTATATCATCTTCCATCGGTTTTGAGCCATTTACAAATTATCTCCCATGGCTCCTCTTATCACGAACCGGAACACCCGCATGTCTCGCTCTGCAACGCCGTCTCTAGAGCCGTCACCCTCACCGCGAATGCCTCACGTCTTCGTCATTCCTCCAGAGGAAGAGCAGCAGGAAAATCCTCCCTGGTGCTGCTTCGACGCAGACGAACAGCCAGATAATAACGGGGAATTTCCTTCAAATCCAGACATTCATTTCCTTGATGTCCCCTACCTCTTACAACAAAACCAACCTGACCCCGCTACTCCCCTCTTTCGTCGTAGCTCTATCGACGAGCTGGGCCCAAAAGTTGTCATGCCGAAGAAGCTTGAGAAGAAGCAGCGCCCAGAGACTGTCAGGATAATCGAGAATAAATCCGTGTTGACCTGTAGACAGAGAGATGCACGGGAAGACTCGGATGTAATCGAGGTCGTCAAAGTGAAGCGCAGTAAAGAGGCACTCACAGACCCAGAGGAGACCACCAAGATCAAACGCTCAAAGACATTCAAGGCGCGTGCTACCAAAGCTCTGCAGTCTATTAGGAATGTCGGAAGGAGCTCCCGAAAGACCCATGTGAAGGAACTTTGGACTTCGAGCGAGAGCATGCCGGGAATTTTCAAGGGTGTGCAACAGCAGATTCGTCTACAACAAGAGGAGGTGGAGCAACAGCCCCCTGTCACGTCTCTCATGAAGGGAGCGCTCTCACGGCGTAATTCGCGCTCACTTTCGCAGATTTTCCAGTCCGCAAAGCCCTCGCGACCAGAATCGCCGTTCCCAACCCGTGTTGCACCGCCGATATCTTCTGTCGAACCACCTCACATTCTGCCATCCGTAACATCTTCATCTCTGGCATATCTCAGAGACAGTGACACGACGCCATTCGTCAGCGAGGCCTTAGTTCCTGCTACGACTGATGAAAAATTGGATAGGCCAGCCTCCCCCAGTCCATCGGTGAAAAAGAACAACAGAAGGTTTTCTGTCCGAGAGCTTCACAAACTCTTCTCTTTCTCGTCATCTTCACCTGACGACCCCTTGCCCCCGCCAACTGCACCATTTCCACCAGCACGTAATATCTCCGCCCCCTCGATGTCTACCTCTACAGTGTCATCTGACTACCCAGACGTCCCTGTCGAGGAAGGTGTCTACGCAGCTGTCCATTTCCTCGACCTTGACAGAGCAGACCAAAAGCTTGCCGCATCCCGTTATCATCAAGCAATGGATACGGTTGATGATGACCTTCCTCCTTCGCAGCGTCCCTGCGATCTCAGCTTCGAAATGCGGCTCGACTCCCTTCACTTTGATTCACTGTCTTTTGATCCAGAGGGCTTTGATATTTCAATGGCTAGGAACACCCTGCGGTGATTTTGTGTCACTCTGATACTCCGGCCACAGTTCAAGCTGCTCCTTCTCTTTAATCCATTTGTTACTAAATCGACGTGTGCTCCCTTTACGACATGTATGATCTAAATTTCCTTGTCTACACCAGTTGCTTGAATCTAGCCCTCGCGCATATCCAAACTCATTTCACCGATGAACACCCTTTCTCCTCGTCCTCGAACAATAATATTTATCGTTTGACTCCTACAAAGCAAATACTGCAATCATCTTATCACGACGTTCACGTCCTTGCTTTCTGCACGTATATACCACGTTTCCTCTGTTTCTTGCTCTCATTGTTCGGTATCAAATTGCTGTGTCCAGACGTAGCATTTAGACTGAGCCACAGTCAAGAGCAGTTGTTTTATTGATCTTTATGGGTGGAAAGTATATACATTGATTCCAATCCCACTGACATTTTTGCGATGTTCCAAGGAGGCAATCAGTATTTTTCAGAAATGACTGCGAGATAGTCAGTGTGCGAAACCGATTCAAGGTGTTGGACTTACTAAGAGTGACGAGGGATGTCCAGCCGGTGAAAGGATGACTGGCGAACACGGGTCAGTCTTCTCCTTCAGATGGGCAAGGACATCGTACCTTCTCCGGCCCTCGCCGGTCAACGCGTCGTATTGCTCCCAGACATACCCAGTTCGCTGATACTCCTGAATGCACCGTGAGCGGGAATGATATCGATATCATCATTTCCATGAAGCAATGCATACTTTGTAAACGTTCTCCACGACGTTCTTCCTCAACTCTGCATAGATCTCCTTCGCGCGCTCTTGGTAGGGACCCTCGGCAACTGCATAGGTCTAGTGGTTCAACCACGCATTAGCTCCCCGAGTATACACCACGGTCCACTGGCACATTCTCAGGACACACCTTAAATAATGAACTCAAAACCATATAATTCATCTGAATCCAAACAGGTCCCTTCCAGTAATTCTCGCCCTTCCCGAACTCGGGGTGTGAGGCTGAAAGACTGCGAATGCCGTAAGGCGACCAGAGATGGTCAGGGTCGCAGAGAAGGTCAAAAATTGCGCCGAGGTGAGTGGAGTCAGGAGGTAGGAGGGAAAGCATGAAAGGGAATAGGGAAAGATATCCTTTGTGACAAACGTGCTCGGATTCGTCTGAGTAGATATGAGGTGACATGAGCAAGATGCAGGAAAGAGAAGGACGCACCATCTGTATTGATTGCAAGGTCACAGTACATCTGAGCGTCTTCGTGCCAGTGGAGGTCTGTGATCCAATGGGTTTGGTCAGGTGCATACGACAGCAACAGAATAAAAGTGTTTTACCGTCAATATTGTCGATGATAGCCATCTCGATCTCCTTGAAACTTTCAGCATCCTCAACCTCCTCGATGAATTCCGCGATACCACGCATCGTCCGCGTGAAGAACCCCATCCAGCTGATGAGATCGAGATGCAATTCGCCCGCATGGGGAGGGCCTCTTGGATAATCATCCATTCCGCTCGTAAGGACATGCGTTTCCGAGCGCCCGCGCCATCTATACGCCTCGGTGCGAGAACGCGCTTTTCGTCCGTACTGCTTAATCTGCCCGCGCTGGGTACTGCGGAACCAGTCATAATGACGCTTGAGGGGAACATAAATCGAGCGGAGGAAGTCGAGGCCCTTGTAGTATGAAAGGTATGTGTTTCCCGCTTGCGGTGAGTCCATAAGCGGAATTTGCGCACTGCCCATTGCGTAGTCCATTCCAAGGTCAGCCGCAGAAGGTCCGTCATTGTGTGCCTTGAGGCGGTCAATGAAGGCGGTTACTGCCATGGTAAGCGTTGGGGGATTGGCAAAGGTGGGCACTTGGATTTGAAACTCGGGAGGGACACGGCTGCGGGCTTCTTCGCCGAGGATTTGTTCGCGAGCGACCCAACCATTTTCGTCAATGAGATTTATCCAGTCTTTGAGAATTTCAAGGCTGAGGTCATTGTCCCACTCTCCAATGTGGAGTAAATGGAAACCTTCGTCCCTTCAACTGTATTGAACGATGCAGGACGCAAAAGTCGAGAGGTAGTCCTACCAGTAAAAACCTCTTGGGAAGAAGCTGCGACTGGGAGTAGCAGTGAGAAGGGCTCGAGGTTCAGTGAGCCTCGCTCCTTCCTCTAGTGTCTCGTCCTCGTCATCATAGCTGTCCTCGTCTTCCTGGTCCCATTCGTAGGCGAAACCTTTGTCTACAATCGAAGTGCCATGGAAGTAACCAATTCCCCCGAGTAGATTAGATGTGATCACTTTGCTAAAAGATCGAAGTCCCTCGCGGTCGAACACAGCAAATGACTCAGGAATTGGGAAGTGAGCCTCAAACCGATCATTGAAAGATGATACTAAGGCAGTAATGCCGTGGTCGATCGTATCAACTGTGGTGAGCCCAATGTGAGCGTGTACAGGAACGTGTGAGTGACGGCACTTACAGTCTAGTTTCTGCAATGCACTTGCGCTTTCGAAATAGATGTCAAATTCAAATTCGCCATCAAAGAATTTCTGCACTGCAAAGAGGTTGCTTGCTGTGACAGTTTCGTCAGGAAGCTGAAGCACGAAAGATGGATCAGGGGCACGCTCTGCTTGGCGGTATTGCTCTGCTATCGGCCCGGCGCGCTGTAAGAGACTTTGCATAACGAATTCTGTATTGAGAGGCGGGGGTGAGCAAGTAGGCGTCTGGGAAACGGGTAGACCTAACCTTTTGCAGTCCAAACTTGTCCTGAACCGACACGCAAACCAACAAAGTGAGATTTACCGAGTCGGTCCGCGAAGACCTCGGAATGAGGACCCGTGGTCACAGCCCGGTTGTCAGGGTCTGGGGAGGACATGGATTCAAAGTGAAAGTAATCTCTCAATGACACCATACCGTCAACGATGCGAATGGTAAATTCATCTAAGTCAGGTGTAGCACCCGAGAATTCTATAGGCCCCTCAATGCCCTGTAAATTGTGAGCGGTCGGTCAAGGATGCGAAGTGGTTGTGCTTACATTCTCGTCTTCATCGGTGATCAAATCAAGTCCCCCGAGTCCTTCAAGTCCCACGTAGAAAATTGTGGAAATTCGAGATGGAAGTGCTACGCTCGGCATTATTAGGCAGTGCCCGCTGACAGGTTCTGGAATACGGACCTGGGTCAAGAGGTTTACCTTTGACACGGGCAGCCCAGCTACCACCGTGTTGACCACCAGCTACCTTCAAGAGCTCGGTGGTAATTTCGACATTGTTTGGGCTGTCCTCGAGGACCTGTACACCGCCATGACGAGGGTCAAAGATTGTCCAGGTGTAACTGTCCAGTCCGTCGCCTTGGTCACATGCGTGACGCGCCTCTGAGCGATTTCAGCCTAAGCGGAGGATACAGAATGTATGATGATGCATTACGCACTCGCTAGTGACTGGTAGTTCTGTGTACCGAACCATATGAGGCCTGTCAAGAGGGACTGGGGTGAGCGTGGGCGGAGGCCAAAGTATAAACCCGGCCTGTAAGCGCCCCACTGTAAATCTTCGGTGACATTCTCGGGGAGTGAGAATGCTGTCGAGAATGAGAGCAATAACAACGAGAATAGCTGTAAGCTTGCCCACTGAACGAATCCCATGTTAGCATATTCAGAACCAGTTGCTGACCGCGAAACGGACGTGTCAATTACAGGTCACGTGATATACCCGCATGCATGGTCTTGTCGGACCAACCATTTCACACAGCACCTCTCTACAATGATACTACGGTAAGAACATCATTTGTCAATCAATCTATTAGGCGGATGCTGTCCTGTCTGACACTTTCGCAGCCATTATCAACTACACGCCTGTACTGCCTATGAAATGCTGTATGTTCTTGAGCACGTTCTGATCAAGTTCCAAGCATACTCTACCAACACTGGTCTGTGTCATTGGATTAGATCGGGCTCAAATCTCCATCCAAACCTCCTTTGAACTTTCCAAACACAAGATCTACGGCTGTGCACGTCCCCCTGTACCTTGGGAAGTATCCAAGTATACCATGTAGTAACAGACCTGCTAATTAACAGCATGTGAAACCTCCTGAAATTCGTATTTAAACTCGAGGTGATTCCAAATTGAATCTTTGATAATACGTTCGTTCCAAGTCTCAATCGTATATCTTCATTCACCATGGACAACCTTAGTATTGCAGATGGTGCGACAGTCGTTGCGGGACCCTCATCCGTCGCCAATCGCAAAGAATTGTTCAAGAACTGTAGTGACGACTTCCCCGTCAAGCCACACAGCGGGACCGTGACCTTTAATGCCAAGACTGTTGGTCACGATTTCTCCAAAGCAGACTATGCGATGGAGAACAGACCATTCTTTGTGCCTATCGGTAAAGACGGTGTGACTGCCGCTTTACAGAAGCTCGACAGGCAACTTCAACAGGTGAGTAATAGCGGGGATAAGTCATCCGACCTACTCACACATCTGTCATGGTGTAGACCGGAAGGAGCAATCTTTTGTCCAAGAAGGTACTTGACTTTTCCACGAAAGAATTCATTCCATCTAAATACAGCATACTGTTCAGTCGCCAGTGTCCTGGATCGGTCGGGAGGTCACTCCCGGGAACATTGGTCTGATTAACCATGGAGGTCTCCCAAAGATCCTGACACGCCCTGGTCGCTATCCGGGCTTCCCTCTACGCAACTGGTGGGCGCGTAGCTGGTGTGGCACTCAAGGGCGTGCGTCGTGGTATAACTCATCTTATTCAAAGCATCGTTACTGATTGTCGTCGTTGCAGTCTCGGATACCGCCATTGAATTCAAAGGTCTGACTGTTGTACAAGTTTCCCAGAATCAAGTGAGCTGCAGCATTTCCAAAGTTAACTCCTTTGTAACTATCTTCTTGTAGGCAGCGGTAGTGTCCGATCCACAGGTCAGTTCCCATCTCCCCACTGTCTGTTCTCGTGATCTACATCACTTGAAATGGTAGAACCACATCTTTGTCATCAAAAACTCGGGGTTTGTTGCCTATGCCGTTGAGGGAACGTACGACGTGCTCGCGATCGTTGACCAGACACACTTGTCCACATCTATCAAGGACTCCGTGACAGGTGCTGTTCTCGGATGGTAAGTGACCTCTATTCAGAAATCTGAGGATGACCTAACCGTTGCATAGGACATACGAAGTCAGGATGAGAAGCCGAGTTGGTGCTGGACGAGATCAGGAATATGTTGTAGCGCTATTGTTTGTTACCTTCTCTCCCCCCACATGCCTCACTGATATCATTTCTTTTCACGCAGCTTGAACATCCCTGCAAACAACTGTGCCATTCTCCAGCGTGGAGACGACCTTGAATTGCTGCCCGCTGGGCAACATTACATCACCAGCCCTAACGTTACCTTACGTGGACTGTATACACTTGGGGAAAACCAGCTCGAGATGCCAACGAAAGATATGTAAGTGCAATGGAAATACTTGGTCAGTGCGGTCTCTCAACTCTGGTCACATAGCTTCACAAGAGATCAAGTCCCTGTGGGCCTGCGTATCTACCTCAAATGGTGAGTACTCGACTTCACTGCGCGGCTCCTGAAAATACCCACTTCTTGCAGGCAACTGGTTGAACCCCTGAAAGTGAGCTCTGCACTTTTGGTCCTAACGTGTTGATACTGAGTGTCGTGTTTAGTTGACTACTCATGGATACACCACTCCATATGACGCGCTTCGTGACAAGACCCAGTCAATCCTGACACAAATTGTTGCACATCGTGTGTGACCTTTATCTCTCCAATGCTTGGGCTCAACTGATGCGTTTCGATCAGTTGATTACAGTTCAATGGTCAAGCAACGTTCTCTTGGGCCAGACAACCTCGACGACGGAACAGACCCTTCATCTGCTTTTCTTGACGCCCTCCGAACTCGTGCAATGGATGAGATGCACGAGGCTGCGTTAGAGTACGGTATCGTGCTGAAGGATCTTGGTAGGTTTCAAGCGCTTTGCACAATCTTTTGGTCAATTAAAATTGTCAATAGCCGTAATTGACAGACAATTCAAGGGCGAGATTGCATCTACCATGGACAAGCTTACCACTAGGGCACTTGAGGCCCAAGTGGAGGCTGCCGTAAGTCTCTCGATCACTTCTTCGCGTTACCACCCCTAACCCTGTTGCAGAATGTCGATCGGGAGAACTCCAATAAAGTGAAGCAGGAGGAGGGTGCTTTGGCAGTCGCACGTATCAAGGCGCAAACCCGTAACGTGTGTCATGAGTTTCTCTCGCCAGAATGTTACTGACAAAACAGTGGCATTCTCATAGACGCAAGCTGACTCTGAGGCATACAGTGTCATTGCCGCTGCAAAAGCTGCAGCTGAGCGAACGAAGATTGAGGCACTCGCACAGGCCGAAGCCATCCGCCTCACTGCCGAAGCTGATGCGGAGGCCATCCGGATCAAGGCTGCAGCAGACACTGAAGTTGTGGACCAATTCGCGCGAGAAATGGGGATGAGGCGGGTGGAGGTTTCACGGATCCAGGCGTTCGGAAACAAGGCAATTTTTGTGCCTTCTGATGGACCGGGTTCTCAGATGGGGGGTGCGATGGCAATAGGCATGGCTGCGGCGATGGGGCGTGAGGCGAGAAAGTAATAGTTAAGCAGGTCATACTTTCAACACTTTTGTTATATTTATCCATTAGTTCAAGTCCCGTTTCTGTTTCTTTACTTGGGAGTCTTTGCCACAAGAACATTAGGCTGAGCACCCCGAGTCGCTTGTGCTCAGGCCGTGTACTATAGTATGATTTCCACACTATTTGTTTCTAATCCTTCCGCTCCTGCTCGGCGCGCTGAGATGTTTCCCTTTTCATACTTGTCTTGTGGTCAAACGGTGACATGTGTGAGTCACGCTGTAGTCACATGTCACGGCTGTGAGGAGGCGTTGAAAGCCGCTTTGGGTGCTGCACACACTTCATCGTTGACCACAACCCACTTCACTCACCAACCTTCTGTCAATAGCTCACCTCACAACACTATCCACTTCCCAAATTGTTCAAGGCGCTGATAATGAGGTCGAAATTCAAGGATGAGCACCCCTTTGGTACGCTCTATTGCTGTACCGCAGCCCGCCCGCTCATGCAGGTGGCGACTATGCAGAGAAGCGCAAGCAGGAAGCTGAGCGCATCAGACAGAAGTATCCTGATCGTATTCCTGTTAGTATTCGTTCCTTAAACGTAAGTTGCGGTGGTTTTGACACAAGTGGCGACCTTTTTCTAGGTTATCTGCGAGAAGGCAGACCGAACGGATATCCCGACTATCGACAAGAAGAAGTATCTAGTTCCCTCAGTATGCGTACTTTTTCTATGCAATGTTCGCGATGAATGTCTGATTGGCGTCTGTTCACGATTTACAGGACCTGACTGTTGGTCAATTCGTCTACGTCATCCGGAAGCGCATCAAGCTCGCACCCGAGAAGGCTATCTTCATCTTCGTCGATGAGGTACTTCCGCCGACTGCCGCCCTCATGAGTGCGATATATGAGGAGCACAAGTTCGTCGTTTTTCCTTCGTGGGTTTTACTGTGGATCCAATGTTGATGTCACACAGGGACGAGGACAATTTCCTCTACGTCAGCTATTCGGGCGAGAACACGTTCGGAGAAGAGGGATGGATCGAGCTATGAACGCTATTTGGACACTACATTCTGTGCCTTGGCGTTGAAGTTCTGATTCGATAGAGCGACATTGGGCAGCAAGCGTGCCAGAAATCTCCTATCCAGCCACTCACCGCTTGACCTCACCATCTCACATACCCTCTCATTTCTATTCGTTTGCTCGCCTTTGTATTTTACTACTCTCACGCCGATTTGGTTTTTCCTTAAGCTTCTTGTTCCAAATTGAAAGCAATGCATCTTGTATATGGATGATTATCTCGTAACTGATCAGGAACTACAATCAACGACGAGCTCGAACGAAGGCCTACGATGTGTGAATTCTATGACGGTACAAACAGTATCTCTGATGGTGAGTTCCTCCCATTCCATTATCCCTCTGCCATCTTCCGCCGTCTGTTTCCTGAATTACGCTCGAGCTTTGATGTCTTCATACCTCCGAGGTCATAAGCAAAACATTCCCACGTCTACTGAACGCTAGCTGCGGCTTTATCATGATTACTTGCATCCTTCACTGGGACTTTTGGGACTGGTGTTTACTTCGAAGCAACTGGTTTGGGTGACCCCGTATTGTTAAATTACAACGACGGTGCTATATTACTGTCTGAGCCACTTTCTAATATTCTATAGTCTAGGCGATCATCTACCTTGGAACTTGCATGAATGGAAAGTCATGGAGGGTCTTTTGGACAAACTCCCGGCCATCTCAGTGATGGGTAGCGTGGCCGAGTTGGTCTAAGGCGTTGGATTTAAGATACTTGATTCCCAATGGGCGCAAGTCCGCGCGAGTTCGAACCTCGCCGCTACCAAACATGGTTTTTTGCTTCACCTCCGAATGTGATCCAAGTCGGACAGGCACTCTACTGCACACAATCACTTGAACTACCACAGACCTTGCTACGAATAACATGCTACGGGTAGAGCATCATATCTACCAAAAGGCTATCCCAGTCTCTTTCAAACACAATATCGTATCAGAAAAGCTGTTCATTCTTTACTTAGCAACTTCTGGCAATAAGAAGTCAGGAATTTACTCACGCCTTCGATGTTATCTGCTCCTCCAGGCCGCTCTCGCACCCTGACCAACGGCGTGAGACTACACGATGCTTGCCGATGACAAAGTGGAGCTTACTTGCGTGTTGGAACGAATTGTTCCTGGTCATCACTAAAAAGGCTTCCGATGCTGCTCGTTCCTCCTGGAGTCGTGCGAACGCGTCTAAGAAATTGTGCATCAGACATATGGAGTCGGTGAAACGGGAAACGACGCGAACCGTGTGGGCTTGAAGCCGCCTGACTGCACATGGTCGGCTTTCTCAGCTCCTCAGTTTTGTAAGAAGCGCTTCAGCATCTCACCTCAATAGAGCTGTTAGTGGGCGGTGGAGGGGCACTGGACAAGGCATCATCAGTGAACTCCTCTCCGAGAAGTCGTTCTACGTCAGGGCTAGCGGACGATTGAACTGCCAACGTGGAGGAGGCCGACGCTGGAAAGCCACAAAGTTCTATTCGGAATATATTCCCGATAAATTACTAGGATATCGTACTTACCGTTAGTCGTTGTCTCTTCAGAGTTGGAATTGGTAGCCATTGTCCCGAACTGCGCGTGTCCTGAGGTACAATCGCGTTGGGGTTAAAATAAGTTGATGTGAAAGCACTGGCGTACGAGGCAGCTTTTGGATGTTCACGAATCCTGGGTCAACCGTAACGCCGGTGTACCTAGCTGAGTGCTGAACTTGCCGGGTACGTCCTTCAGCACCCCGAGCTACTTACTTGAGGAACTCCACCAGACTGCGTTTCGTGAACACGATCTTGGTGTAGTCCCAGTCCATCATGCCTGTATCGTTTTGTATGAGATGCAGCAATCGCAACCCAGGTATAAAAGACTCAAAGACGCACCCAGATTCATTGGCCAGTCCTTCTCTTTGGACATATCGATGGCCTGGGATGGCGTGAATCTACCCGAGTCTTTGCTGTGAGTGCATACCCTGAGCCTATGGCACACAAAACGTACGTTGAAGACATTCAATTGAGCTTTATGAAATGTTGGTGTACGCAATGGAACAAAGTAAAAACGGTAATCGGGGCACATCTTTGGATTCACAATTGTACCGTGTTCATTTGGGCTTTGAGTGCCAGAGTGCCGTCCTGACCTACATACCGTTCAGTCGTAACACTCACAACGATCTTGGTGGGCACTACACAGTGCACACAACACGCGGATGTCGGTCTAGTGGCAGTTTCACAGAGATGTTGAAAAAACGTCTCTACTGGGGCCGGGTAGGCAATCCAACATCCTCTTCCTCACCAAGTCTGAGACTGGAAGTGTCCATCACACAGCAACTATCATATCTTTTTCTATCGATTTGGTCGTCTGTCGTTGTGGAGCGTCAGTATTCACCCACTATATGGGTCGATCGCCTAAATAAAGACATTGAAGTTCGTGGCATGTGTCTCAAGCCAGGTCCTCCACTGGAAAAGCGCCCTTCCGTGTCGGTCAAGAGCTACTCAGCATGCAGTGACCTGTACCGAAATTTTAGTTCACGTCAGAATCGCTGACATATCCTACTTACCGACGCTGATCACGCTCGGGTCTGGGTTACCCCACCAGAACGGGAAGTTGACAGCGTTTCCGCTTACACCTTTGAAGATTCAGATCAACAAGATTAGAATCCCCACAGGTAAGAGACACATACCGAAGACGGTGAAATTGAGAATGAAATAAACTATAGACGAACCACCATCAAGAGCAGCAGAAATCAGGCCTAGGGGTGCTGCGTGAGCAGACCTGATGGTGGCATACAGACATAGCCGGCCAGTGCTTACAGTTGCACTTTATATATCATCTGGGCCGCCTCGTCCTCACCCACCATTGAGTAAAGAGACCTATGAGGAACCCCGGCCACCACATTCCTGCGGGGGGCTAGTGAGCAGAACTCTGTGTGGGCCACTTTCCAGTAATGTATTCACCGTTTACGGAGTACGGTAGCCAGCCAAGGTATGTCAGAATAATCGGGATGTTCAAGTATGACCAGATCCACTGCCTGTTTGTGATCCACATTGAATATTCCACAGGCTGTCTTACGAACCTCGGGAACAGGCAATGCAAGAAGTAGAAAGGGAAAGGGGCGAGAAACCCGTAGAGGAGTCCCATTGGGATCTTTCATCGAAAGTCAGACATCCATTACTATGAGTCAACTGGGCAGCAAACCTGGAAATAAGTCTTTCCTGGGCCGTACAGCTCTTCTGAGAGTGCTCCCCAAGTGATCGCAGCCGAGTTTATTTCTTGAGAGCCCCACATACGTGTCCCGATAGCTGCCAGAACTGTTAACACAAATATATGATGGTAGGGATGCACGATACAAACGGTTTTGAAGATCTGCTCTATGAGCACCAACTATAGACTTATAAAGTGCATAGTTAAAAACTAGGGAGCGAGCCCAAAGGAAGATTACGACAACATCAATACGTACTAGCTCCGAGGACAGTGCCGCTGAATTGGGCAGTGAATATTGCTCTTGGAGGAACTTTGGCATATTGGCCTGCAGCAAAGCATCAGCAGGGGTGCAGGCGCCATATGCGGCACCTACCTAGTTTAAGATCGGAAAGCATTGCAAGAGTTTGATATCCAGTGCTATCGCCATAAAGTTTCGCATACATATTCTGAATCCGCTGTTGCGGGTGAATAAATGCCTATTGGAGATAAGTTCGAGTCTCGTTCAAAAGAACGAGAAACCGTGACCACGTACAGCGATAACCTGAACGAGCCCTCCGGTAGGTAGCTGGAATCCCGTTACCGAGTTGATGAACCCGAGGACAACGGCGAGAATGAACGTTACTCCCCAGTCAGTCATGTAGTTCGGAAGTTCTATCCGCTGTCTTACCTATGACAGTAAGCACTATAAGTGACCACCAAGGCAATGTATTGGTATCAACGTATGCCATGCCAACCGCTAGAGCAATCGAAACTCCGAACAAGGATGAGTATCACCACTGGGGGACCTCTTTGTATGCTTTCATCTTCTGAAAGTGAACGCTTCCAAGTGCGTCCGTCAGTAGTTTCACCCAGGACGCTCATAAGGGATCTTACTCATCGAAGTCTTGAGTGGACTTCAGGAAATTGAAGCCTCTGAAGGCATCCCAGAGCTCGCGCCAATTCAAAAGAAGGACATGAGAAAACGCGGCACCCATGGATGTGTAGCTGACTAGCAAGGAAACTGCATATGTTGTCGTCATGTATCTAGGTGTCGGTGACAGGTTTGATGATTTAGGGTCACGAAGTTAAGACTCGATAAAGAAGAGGCACTTACGGTGGTCCGACCTCAGCATACTTTTGCGGATCAATGCGATTGTTAGCGTCGAGGAGTGGTCATATGAAGAGCCATTGCCATTGAATAGCGCGGTTGACATGAATGGGAGGCCTCTAGAGTAATCTTGAAAGACATCCCCATAGTAGCACCCAACTGAACCATTCGACACGCAATATTAGCAAGACTTCGTAGACATTATCAAATACATACTCATGAGAGCATAACCGAAAAGTAGACCAATCCAAGAGGATACTTGAGTCTGAAGTGGCCAGTAAAGGGGGTACACCTGTGTAATAAGGGTCCAATCAAAGGCGAAAGAGAGAAACCAAGGCTTCGTTTGAGGATCCTGCACCAGATAGGTTTCGTACGAAGGCCAACTTCCCGTTGTCATCAAGACAGATTACTGAGAAAGTGGTTAATAATGGAAACATCCAAGTCGGGACAATTTCCTGCCAGATGATCAGCATACGTCAGAGGCACATCATTTAATGGTACCCAGGATAGTACCGCATGCGCAGTGAAGACTGTCATAGAGGCTCAGTGGTTGTTCAAGTTGGACTTGTTTAGTTACCCATCCAAAAGTATTTCATCTTCTTGCGGTTGAGAAGCCCCCAAAAATGCATCGACTGCAGCAAGGAAATCGACGGAAGCTGACTCGGATACAGCGCATAGGTGGGCCGGACAAGAAGATTTCGCAGGATTCCAGCAAAACCATAACCAATCAACTGCGAATATCTCCCGGTTAGTTTCAAAGAGGTAGTCTCTCCAATACCGCGCACCTGCAAAGCTAACGTAGAGTGACGCCGTAAAAGAGGTCAAGGGTAGCAATTATTCCGATCGACGTGGCGGTGACTGCATAATTGTAATACATGTATGCTCCTCGATGTTGAATGGTCCGGGATTCAGGTATCTCCAATACCGCTTGGATGGCATTGCATAACGCATCTTCGGTGAGAGTATATTATATGAGGACAAGTTAGAATCAGGAGTCAGAACCACCTCACAGCATTTCCAAGTACGTATGATATGATCAACTGAAATAACGAGGAGACTGCCGCATTCTGAGGCTTTCAGAAATAAGTTGCCAGCTCACTTCCGATGACCCAAAATCGGAATGTGAGGGCAGGTAGGTGTGGATTGTCCTCAGAGGAGATGATCTAAAAGCGGTCAATGAATCATCTACGGTGTCATGAAAGTAGGACCCACGAGATTGGTGATATCGATATCGGACGCATTCCTGATGACCTCCTCCGATTTCTGTGAAGGTGATTCGGGGCTAGAAGCAGAGCTGTAAGCATCGAAACGATTTCATGCACAGCTATGACCCGATCGTCCTTTCAAGCAGGGGCGGGGTAAACTTAGTCAGGACAACGAGAGACAAGGACCAGCGACGGGAAGTGGTTCCAGGCAGAGATGGATAAGGAAGCCTCCGTGGAAGTAGCAACAACGGCCGAGGTTTTGCGGGCCATCATTGTCTGGTTGATATTAGGAGGGACACCAGTCGAGAAAGGTTCGCTGGGCTCCTGCTGGGCTGAAACCGGGTTGAGGATTCATTCCAGGTTTTCGAGACACTCTGCGCTCAAGAGTCAAGACCCAATAAAAGGCCAGTAGGAGCTCAGACCTCCTTGGCAAATGGCCTGGCTGGAGACGTCAGCTTGCCAGAGCGGGAAAGTACGATGCAGCATCGCCTGACAAGAGCCATATATAGATCGGAGTTTAAGGGTGACTTGTTATTATTTGCCTAAGGACAATCCGATTCCCATCTCCCGCGTTATCATGTTGTCGCTCGTGCTTCACTATGACATTGACATTGTCTGATCCTGATGCCCACATGACCAAGAAGATAAGGTGGTTCGGATGTTGTTTCTGAACTTCCCAAACTTGAAATGCAAGCGTATGGAGGATGGTCACATACTAGATGTAGTGCTTGACTGGTCACTGGTCACCGACAAAGTGGGTTCTCGTCGTCACAGTTACGGGCTCGACTAGAGCTTGCAGTATGTTTCCCGGATTCTTCACGTTCAAGAACCTGCGTACTGTCTGTGCAGATGTTTGCATTTACTTGAGAATTGAAGGATTGATCCTTGTAGCGGCTACCCTTTGTGGAGATGCTGCTAAATCACAAGCGGAAGCAATCGATGATTCTGTCAAGTCATCGGGCACAAGCCAGTGAGCAAGCCTGCAGTTACTTGTCAAACAGATGTTACATATGACCGGTACTCGCGATCGTCGTCAGGTCGTCGCCTGGGGTTTGCTCCTGCGCAGTATAGAACGTTGTATAGAAACGGTAGTATTCGTAGTAGTAACCAGACTATAGTACAATTAACTACTAGTACGTGTCCGGAATATGCTACGTGATTATGTCAGCGGTGGCATAGCCACTCGACTGTTGGTTTTCTAACACGTCGAGCAGAGGAATTCTGGGGGAAGGGCTTTGTTATGCTGGAAGCGGCCTTGGGGGTCATGCCACACAACCACCTCATATGCGTGGATATATAATGACTGGTCGTGTTGGTCCGGCGGCCTTTTTTCCTGGAAGAGAGCCCGTAGTTGCGTGGGCTAGCTGCAAAAAAATGTTTGTGTTTTGTGCATGTATTGTAAGCTGGATGATGATCCTAACACTTCACCGCTTAGAGAATCGCGACTCAGCCTTTTCTTATTCTCCCCTCAGCGAGGTCTACATCCCTGGCGTGTTCATCCCTCAACGCTGAGCCTGAAGAGTGGACATTTCACGACATCCCGTGACGTTTGGAAACTCAAGATCACACAAGGTTCTACCACATGAACACCTAGTGCATCATTGGGTTGGGTGCGTTAAAAACCCCCGTGGGGGAAAAGCTACCACCCTCAGACACTGAGGCGTTTTTCTATTGCCACGGCACAGAAAAAAGAACGCATGCGAGACGACAAATCGCATACAAGACGACGACGAGCGCAGCGACAAGAACAGATAATGCAAACCAAAGGAAGTGGACGAGCAAATAAATAAGGAGGTCAGACACTTGAAGGGTGCAGATAAATAACTCGAAGATCTTCATGAGCCGAAAGACACTTGAAACGAAACAGCCGTGTATCGCACACCATCAACGTCTGTAGGGTACCAGGTCCGACCTGCCCAGGGGAGAGGAGCCCATCGCAGGGATCATCGAAACAGATCAAGAAGCCATGGGGGACTATAGGAAATCCACAACGCCGCGGCCGTGCGAAAGAATCGCGTCCGCGGCAGCAGATTCAACGGTCCACACTGTGGGCGATCGGGGGATGAGGCCAACAACCACATTCAGGGGAGGCATCGTAAGGGTCTGACCAGGGTGATTGACACAGTAACGGCATAGGGTCTTCCGCGTAGGGAGGTCTCGTGCCACTGGACCAGTGCGCGCTCGACGCCCACGACAGATCGATCGTGTGTCGGCGTGCATTGAAATAGAAATACAAGGACCAGAGGGCTTGAACGACTGTGTGAGTGATTTCTCATGATGTGGCGTCTGTGGCGAGTCCTGCGGCCAAGGATGCATAAAGAGAGAGCAGGCAAGTGAGAAAGAGCGGAACGACGACGATGAGAGAAGTAAGCAAATTTGGAAGTAAGGAAAGCAGGGGAAATACAAGAGAGCGGATAGAATTTCAGAGGGAAGCTGGGAGATGGATTGGTGACTGGTGATGCATAATTGTCATCAGAGAGGTCTTATGTATGTCAGGGATGGTCAAAGCGGGCATGTGGCCAAGTGCACGCCACCACTCTCGTGCGATGACTTATTTGCCCTGAAAGAAACCGGGTGGACCTGCCCAAAATATTATTATTGCTCACCGTTTCTGCACTCCGAGACATGTCGTAGAGAGCATCAGGTCCACAGTCTGTACAAAAGCAGAGTACTTATACGAAATTGTCCACAAAGTAACAAAGGAGGAAAGAGGGACGTACAGATTTTTTTAATACGTTACAGACACTGTTTTATTTTTCTTTCATCAATGCTTCCATTGCATCCACCAGCCCTAGCAATTCCGATTTCGACTTGAGATACCACCTCGAGAATGTCCTTGGCACGTGACCCCGAACACTAGGGTTTCCAGATCAACCTCAATGGACTTAAGCACTAGTTCGAACAAGGGTCCACAGGTTGCAGATGCAGTGCAAAAAGAGGTTATTGGGTCGGACATAGTAAAAACGCTGACGGATGTCGAAAAACCTACGTCAGCCCTCCTGCATGGCGTCTGCGTCCTCTTTCGAGGGTCCCGCCTGTCTTCCACCCGCACTCATGCCTTCGACTCCAAAATTCACACAGCGCACGTCCAATGTCCGCATATTGACCAACACCAGAATCCCTGTCTCTGAGAAACTTGGTACCAGGACCACCCTGCATCGTCTCGATGCGTTCTTCTCGCCACCATGCTCTGGACGTACCAACGCCGTGTCGAACTTCGACATGCCGCCAATGATGTATATATCTGGGGTTTCCTCGAGGACGAATGGATCTCGTTCGCGGTATGGATGGCACCACAACGTGTCCGGTGCTGTTGGGGCGATATGCCGCCACCTTAATGTCGACGCGGCAAAGGAGACTAGGGTAAAAGGTGGTGTGGGGAAGTACTTGTACATGTCAAGGACAGGTTGACCGGATGTCACCAATAAGCTCCGAGTCACTGAAAGTCTGTCAATCCTTGATATCGAGGGACCAGTTCCTTCTGATGTCGATTTCAAGTCTGCCCCGCACTGGACACGGAGCCAAACAGGGTTTGTTTCGCAATGGAATGTTTCGAAGCTTGCTGCTCTGCTAAACATGGCCCGAGGAAAGGGTTGCTGTGGCAAAATAGCCCCTGACGGATCGTCGGCGCCGGGCAAGATGTGCACGGGAAGGGCTGGTACTAGATCTTGAAGATGGGCAGAGAGTGTCGAGTTAGGATGGGGCGAGAAATTAGCCTGTACTGCGGCGCCAAACTTTTTCTATTTCCGCCCAGCATTAGGTACCTGTGTAAGCTGAGTGTAATGACTCACAGGCTTCTTCTCCTCCTCGCCACCGTTCTCACTGTCAGGCACTAATGATAGTGAGTTTCCTGCCACAATGAGGCGGGTTACTTGCGACGCGAGCGTCTGATCATGATGCCCGCCCACTTCTCCGGATAGATACTCCACGAGCATTTGAGTCTGTGCGTCAGCAGGCGATTCTGAACCGATAGATAGCCCCGATACTATGGCCAAGTACTCGTCCAGTTGTGCGGTACTACTGCCAGAAGTCCGTCCGTCAAGGACGTGCAAAAGCTCGATCGTAAGAAGACTCGCCTGCTGTCCACATCCATATCATCATTACGGGGAGTGTCCGCTTCTGCAAATGGTGCGAGATCGGCAGAACAAGTGTCGACGACTTCGAAATCTCCGTTCGGAGTTTCCATACCAAGTGCAGCAACGATAACTCCGGTGACTAAACATATCGATTTCAGTCGCCCGCCCACAAGTTTGATACGTCCGGACTCGTCTTCCAGCATAATGCTATCTTCATCAGAGTAAAACTTTTCTCGGGGTGGCGGTGGAGGTAACGAGTGCTTGAAGAGGATAAGTATATTAATGATCTAATATCTTATATGCACTCACATCTCGGCCCAAATCTTCCAGGACGTTAGGCTTCAGTGGCATGTCCATGTAAACGGTGCCTAACACCCAACAAAGCTGCGACTTGACGACGTCGAGTACTCTGGTGACGTACACAGGGCTTCCTAGTAGCATTCTATAAGTTTTCACGTCTCCTGGAGTAACATGCCACCGACCTTCAAGGTCTTTCCACCTTGCACTTGCGCGTTCAAACACAGGCCTTCTCAGCATCGCAAGTCTCGTGAAGTAGATGTTCGAGTATTGGTGCTTATAAGACTTGTTTCTGGCATCAATTATGAAAGAAGGAGTGCTCGATGTTGGGGGCAATATCGTACTCGTATGTCTAGTCAGAGTCGAAGGTGGAGTTGGGCTAAGAAAGAAGGTGAATGGCTTGGTCGAGGGAGCGACAAGAATCGGTCCTACATAGGTTCCGTGTGAGACATAAGATTGAGATCTCAAGTAGCTGCTGGTCCGGGGTTGCAGGTGAGCTCGACAAGCGGTGTGCCAACTTCACTGCGCAACACGTTCATTCGATTTGCTTGTGTTTTAGCACTTCCAGTCAGCCAACGTCGCCACTCTTCGCACAACTTCATTGAATCTCGAAGAGAACAAGACGAGACCTTGTGTCGTAGAACGGAGGATTATCCAGTCCATCAAAAGGTCGGCTTCAAATCTCTCACTTCCCTCTGCAGTAATTCTCTCGCATCTACATAGGAAGTCCGTCTCTCACTGTCTACATAACTAGCTTCTCACTTCTCCTTTATAGAGAGAAGCGCACAAGGTCTGGTAGTGTTCGAAAGATATGAGTCTCTGCTTCAATTTTTCTGATGTAGTTCCAATCTTCAATATTTGTGTTGATCTCGGCTGCTTAAGCAGGAGTGAAGCCAGACTGGGTAGCATTGACCTGTTGTGACTTTGTCACATTCAGGGGAATTTTTCAACAAACAGGACACATTTACATTTAATCAATCAAACCTCTAAGTACTTCAGTAAATACAACATGTGTGGTCTTTGTAGTATCTTGATCTTGTGGGAAAACAGCTTTAATGTTATGAGGATGAGTACAACAGGAAAGAGCTACATAAAGTTGCCCATGAGAAAAAACAGGAGTACATAAATCTAATCCAATATGTTGGACACTTTGTTCTTGAGATGTATTGATGGTCATTGCAAAAGCAAGACACACATGAAACTGGCAGCATCAAAGTGGGAAAGGGAACTCTTCTTTGTCTGCATCCAAGGACATCCATGGAATCAATAAAATATCATTATCACCACCTCAAACTGTTGGCAGCACCCTAAACACAAACAATACATTGGAGTCAACCACACAAGATACTGATCTAGAATCCTAGTTGTTTTGAGTGGAAACCCAAAGAGAACTTGATTGATTGAGTTCTCTGGGTGTTGTATTGCACTATATATACTATGCATGAATGTGCACAGACCAAGCTGTGCATGAGAAAGTGTCACATCCTGAAACTTTCCTAACCCATCCGGCCCAATTCCGGCCTCCTATGACCAAATCCTGAATCCTGAGCCTTGGACTTTACCTTAGAAGATTTCTCTTTCATTGCACATTCCAAACCCTGTATTTCCTGTCCCAGACTTTCACATTCCTGTCCCAGACTTTGGTATTCCTATCTTGGCTATCTCTTGACATATGTCACTTTCCTTTGACATTTCTTGACATCTACAGTTCCTATCAATAATTCCCTTTCCCCCTGCTTTGCAATTATTGCACCATTGCCCTCAGTCATTATTCCACCATTCTGATGCCATTCTGATTCATTCCTTACTTTGTTCCGGAAACCCGAAACTCTGATTCGTCCGACATACTTTAACACCTTTATATCTTCCAGACTCTTCAGTATATAAATCCGCTTGTACTCTCTGATATTTCCTTAGTTCGAATATCAACTAAATCCCATTCTCTCCTACTCCACTTCAGTCCTTAAGTTGACCTTAGGATTGTCTTCCGACCCTCTGCCCTGAAATTAAGGAACAGAACTCGTACAGGGGCACAGCACATAAGCTGAAGCCAAAGTTCCTTGCCCCTCTGACCCCCCTCAGGGATTCCCAACCAACCCTGCCATTCCGCACGCTCCAGACATATCCAGGAATTCTGGGATTGAACCTGGACTTGACAGGCATGGAGTCTGGAGTGGGCTGGGGGATGTTGGAGTGGAACGGAAAGGACAGGGCAGATGGGGAGGAGGATCAGGGAGCAGATGGGGAGGATGGGGATGAGGAGGAGGATCAGGGTGAGGAGGGGAGTGAGGAGGATGGGGATGGGGAAGTAGTATAGAATTTTCCTTTGGTCTCCTCATGGACAATTAGCGTAGTTCTGTTTTGACCAATCGAAAAAAGGCATTTCCACCCTCATCTGAGAGAATTAAGGGGTCCGGACTTTGTGGGATATGTGGAGTGAAAGTCCGAGATGAGTTCCGATGTGTGAGCAAGCTCGGTCGCGAGAATCCAGGAGGTTTCTTCATCAGTCCCTTCATAGCCCGCCCACTTTACCAGGTACAGGAGTTGGCAATTCCTGCGTTGCCAGTTGATTTTGGAGTCTAGGATTTCAGAGATTTCATATTCGGGTTCTAACTTCGACTGGGGGAGGTGGGGGTTGGACCCGATTCGGGATGATGTTTGGAGTTGTGGGTTCCAACTGAGAGATGTGGAAGATGGGATGGACAGCATGCATGGAGTCCAGAAGTCGGAGGATGAAGGACAGGGGTCCGGCTTGGGCGATGATGGGATAGGGGCTGAGGTTCTTTTCCAAGAGTTTCTTGGAAGGGCAAGTGGAGCGGAAGTACTTTGCCTTGACGAACACTTGGTCTCCAATCCAGAAGTCTGGTGTAGGGATTTGTTGGGAGTCCACGGGTTCTTGGTAGCGTTGTTGAGTGCAGGGCATTTCCATGTGTAGGACTTCGTGGAGTTCCTGTAGGTCGACTGCATATTCACGAGCGTGGGATGAGGTCAGATCCATTTTGGGGTAGACTGAGACATTGGGGTGGTAGCCTTTGTTAGTGAAGAACAGGGATACTCCTGTGGTAGCACTAGGGGCATTGTTGTATGCAAATTCCGCAAGGGGTAGGAGTTCCGACCAATTGTCCTGTTGGTAGTTGCAGTAGATTTGGAGGCACTGCTCGAGGGTTTGGTTCACCTGGTCCGTCCACCTGTCGCCTTTGGGATGATATCCTGAAGTGAAGTGAAGTCAGATGTCGAGGGCTTTCCCAAGGGAATGGAAGAAATGGGAGATGAACTCGGAACCCCAGTCAGAAGTGATGTGGGAGGGAACTCCGTGCTTGGAAAACACGTGGAGCAGGAATAATTTTGCAAGGCTCGGAGAGTCGATAGTGTCATGAGTGGGAATGAATATGGATTGCTTGGAAAGGCAGTTGATGACTATGAGGATTGCAGTATATCCGCCGGAAGGGGGAAGTTGTTCGATGAAGTCCATGGAAATGGAGTTCCAGGGCTTTTTGGGGATTAGAAGCTACTTGAGCATTCCGTAGGGGCAGTGTCTAGGAGTTTTAGCTCGGGCGCAGGAGGTGCAGGAACTGACATAGTTTTTGACGAAGGTGTGGAGTCCTGGCCAAGTGTAGCCCCGGCGGACGAGCTCTAATGTCCTGTTTTGCCCAAAATGTCTGGACAGTGGGTGGTCGTGCTTGTATTGGAGGATGCGAAGACAGAGCTCCTTAGCTTCTGGGACAAAGATGTGATTGTCAAGTGTCAGGAAACCTTTGGGGGTGATGGCCCACCGGGAGTCTGATGAGTCTGAAAAATGGGGGGAAGCTATGGGGTCGGAGGACAGGGATTCTAGGATGTCCTTGTGGATGTCTGCGATGTCAAGCAGGGATGAGGCCTGGAGGACCGGGGCTAGTAGGATAGTGGCTTGTAGGGATGAGGTGAGCTGTTCCTGAGTGAACACTGGGTGGAGGTTATGGGGATTGATGCAAGCATAGTCCTTATCCCCCTCTTTGGGGTAGACGTCCCAGCGTCTAGTGAGGGAGTTGGGTTTAGCTCCTAAGCGTCCGGGGCAAAAGCGGATGATGAGATTGAACTGGGATAGGAATTCTGACCAGCGGGCTTGCCGGCGTGTCAGGACAGTCCGGAATCCAGTGAGTGAGGATAGGGGCTCGGGTGAAGGCATCTTTGAGTTGTATGAAGGCGGAGCGGCAGGAATCGTTGATGTTCCACGGGGCATTTTTCCAAGTGAGTTGGGTCAGCGGAACAACGATATCGGAGTAGTTGAAGATGAAACAACGATAGAAGTTGGCAAACCCAAGGAAGGACTGAATGTCCATGACTTTCCAGGGCTCGGGCCAATCTCGGACTGCCTGGACTTTTCCCAGGGACATAGTCAATCCCCAGGGGGAGAGACAATAGCCTAGGTATTCGACGGAGTCTGAGTGCCACTCACATTTCTCCGGTTTGGCATAAAGTCCGTGTTTCCGGAGTTGCTGGAGGACTTCCTGGACATGATCTTTGTGAGAAACCATGTTGTTGGAATAGATGAGGATGTTGTTGAGGTAAACCACAATGCAGACGTCTAGGAGGTCCACAAAGACGCTATTGACAAAGTGCTGGAAAGCCACAGGGGCATTGGTGAGCCCGAAGGGCATCACCAGCCACTTGTACGAGCCATAGCGAGTCCGGAAGGCAGTTTTCCACTCATCCCTGGGAGCGATGCGGACAAGGTGGTATGCATAACAGAGGTCGATTTTCGTGTATACCTTGGCACAGCTAGGGGAATCGAGGAGGTCGGAGATCAGGGGTAAGGGATAGCGGTCTTTTTTCGTGATTTTGTTGAGTCCTCAGAAATTGACACAGAGGCAGAGGGATCCGTCCGTCTTGTGGACAAAGAGGACGGGAGCGCCATGGGTGGATTTGGACTGACAGATGAAGCCGTAGTTGAGGTGTTTGTCTATGCATTCCCGGAGGGACTCGAGTTCTGTAGCGAAGACCAGGTAAACAGTCCCGAGAGGAGGGGAAGCACCTTCCTCTAAGTCAATCTTGAGATCAAATTCCCTGTGGGGCAGAAGGGTATCAGCCTTGCACTTACTGAAGACATCAGGGAAATTGTGATAGTCTGGAGGGACAGAGGACAGATCAACTTCTTCGGGGGTTTTGAAAATCCTGGAGTTCCGGGATATGGAACAGAGTTTGGAGTCCTGGGGACGGAGGTGAATGCTGAACTGCTTGGAACCATCAAGTTTGCATGTGCACACAAAGGCAGCAGCATTGACAAACGAGATGCAAGGTGGCTTGTCGGGAGTGTTGGAGTGAGATGGGGGACCAGGGTCCGGAATCTCTGGAGGTGATGTCAGGGGCATTGGCAAGTCTTGAGCCGGCGTTCGGAAAGTAATACTGCCCAGTACCCAGACAATCGACAGATTGTAGCAGGTGAGCCAGTTGTGTCCTAAAACAAGGGAACAAGATGAATCCAATGGAGTAACACAAAATGTATTGGAGGTGACAAAGCCGGAAGGGAAACAAACGGAAAGGTCAACAGCACGGGTAATCATAGAATTGGAAGTACCATCAAAAAGTTTCAAAGAAATAGGAGGAACGGAATATGTCGGAAAATGGTGCTTGTCAATGAAAGTAGTATCAATGAAGCAATCAGTAGAACCATAATCTAACAGAGCAGGAAAAGCAGAAATTTCCAAGAGGCATAAGGGCCTTGGGATCATAAAGAGCAGACATGTTGAGATGGGTCTCCGTAAGTGCACGGTGGAATTCAACGCAGCCTCCTTCCCGTGTGGAGTCTGGAAGGCTGCACCCTAATTTTTTGCCTCAGGGGAAGAGGCCTCCGGTTTGGCTTCGGGAGCGGGGGAGGTTGTCGCTGCACGGGCTTTGGATGCATGGGAAGTGGACTTCTGGCAGTCCTTAGCTACATGTCCAGCAGCTCCGCAGAACATGCACAGCTTGAGGTCAAAGTGGTGTTTGCATTCCTCGGAGGTGAGGTGTCTGTCCTTCCCAAGTTTGCTAGAGAGGTCAGATGCAGGTTTTGGGGTAGGGGTGGAGGACTTTGCCAACGAGGACACAGAAGTGTTGGACGGAGTGGCAGGTTTCGGAGATGAGGTGGTCGGAGTACTTTTGGAAGTGGAGGACTGGTTTCCAGAGGGTCAGATTTGGCGAGCGACTTCGGACTTGCATTCCCAATATCTCCTGTCAATAGTCTGGGAGAGAGTCTGGAGTTCTCCTAGGGAGTGCAGTTTCCCAATGCGGGAAAGCTCGTCTTTGATGTGATCCAGAAGTCCATTGTAGAAGTGATGTCGGAGGGCTCTCTCGCCGTAACCCCGGACCTAGGAGGCTAGGCAATTGAATTCTACCAGGTATTTGTTGATATGCTGGGAGTCTTTCATGGATAGGTGGTCGAGTTGGTGTTCGGCATCACCGCCGGGGTCGTGGGGGCCAAACTTGGTCTGGAGCTTGAGGACGAATTTCCAATAATTGTCCGTCTAGCCTGGATGAAAGTCCAGATCATCCATCTGGAGGAGGTCGGGCTCGAACCATTTGAGGGCCATACCTTTTAGGTATGACTGGGCGAAGGTGACTTTTGCACAGTCAGTCTGGAATGCGTGGGGGCAGTCCTAGAAGTTCAGCTTGCATTGGACCAGGAAGGCCCGCAGCTTGCACGGATCAGTCCCATCAATGGTGTCGGGTTCCCGCACCTTCGTGCGCGGAGACGAGGTGTTTCCAGATTCGCGGTCGCGGTGCAATAACTCAGCAAGGCCGTGAACTGTGTCTGCAAGCACCATGATGGGGTTAGGCGGGATTGCATTGGGGTTGTCATCGAAGGGGTTGTTGTCGTCAGAGGGGTCGGGATCATCGTCGCCACCGTTCCCGTTATCAGAGGGGTCCGGGGCGCCCCCAAAGGGGTGACGACCTGCAGGAGTAGGGGTGGAGATGATTTGAGACGGAGGTCTTGTCTGAGAGGCGGAGGTTGATGTACAACGAGCGGAAAAGCTTTGGAATTGTTCGGTGACATTGGGGCCTCAATGCGAGGTCATCAGGGAGTGCAGGGCGTCTTCTCAGGCTGCCTCTGACTGAGCTGCGTCGATGCTTTGCATACTGCGTGTTTGGGCACGAGTCTGGATAGTTCTAGACATGCGGATAAAGATATGATGTTAGTGAACTCGTAGAGGTTTGAGTTTGAATATACTGTTAAGTCCAGGTTCGTTCCCGGAATTCCTGGATAGTCCAGAGTGCGGAGAAAGTGGAGGTTGGCAGGAATTCCTAAGGGGGGTTGGAGTTGTAAGAAACTTCAGCTTCAGCTTATGTGCTGCGCCCCTGTACAAGTTCTGTTCCTTGATTTTGGAGCAGAGGGTCAGAGATCAATCCTAAGGTCAACTTAAGGACTGAGGAGGTTCAGAGTGAAGGGGATCAGGAAGGAATGGGATTTAGTTGATATTTGAACTAAGGAAATATCAGAGAGTACATGCGGGTTTATATACTGAAGAGTCCGGAAGATATAAAGATGTTAAAGTATGTCGGACAAATCAGAGTTTCAGATTTCCGGAAGAAAGGAAGGAATGAATTGGAATGGCATCAGAATGGGAGAATAATGACTGAAGGCAATGGCACAATAATTGCGAGGCAAGGGGGAAGGGAATTATCGCTAGGAACTGTAAATGTCAAGAAGTGTCAAAGGAAAGTGACATATGTCAAGAGATAACCGAGATAGGAATACAAAAGTCCGCGATGGGAATATGGAAGTCTGGGACAGGAATGTGGAAAGTCCGGGATGGGAATGCGGAAAGTCCAGGATGGGAAGTACAGGGTTCAGAATGTCCAATGAAAGAGAAATCATCTAAGGTAAAGTCCAAGGCCCGGGATTCGGGATTTGATCATAGGGGTTCGGAATTGGGCCGGATGGGTTAGGGGAGTTTCGGGATGTGACAGTTAGAGACTCTGTCCCCCTGCCCAGGAACTCTGTTTGTCCGTCGTAACATGCATTCTAAGCTACTTTGCTCGTCGAGTTGTGATTCCTCATTGATGTATCTCATGCTCAGAACACGTCTGGACATTGCATATGCAGTTGGAACACTCAGCCGTTTCAGTTGATTCTTGTCGGACGAAACATAGTTCCAATTCATGTCATCTTGACCAGGAGCAGCGTCCCACAGCGGAAATGAAAGCATCTGGTGCAACGGGGTTTTGAACTTTGCACGGGCATGAAGTGGAATGTTCCAGCATCCAAGGCAACGTACTTCTGGTTCCGTCAGTAGCCCATCAGCTGCGCAGGCCCCAGGGTCGCACCAGCCTCTCGTCCAGGACAGTGGATACCCAGACTGATGAACTGTAGTTGACAAATTCCTTCTAGTCCATAGAGTTTGCAACGAGGTTGACCAAAAATAAAAAATCTCTGCAGTTATCATACTGTAAGGGAAAGACGGAAACCTGGAAAATATGATTTGAATTGCGCCAGTCCCATCCTGTTGTTTACGTAACAGGATATCGATAATCTCCTTGAAATATAAAGGGCTGTCGCATCAGCAAGGACTATTAATCCTCTTTACTTTCCATCTACTCAAAATGTCCTTGTCAAAAGTATCTATCTTTTTCCATTCCAAAACAATGTCTCTCCTCGCTCACCTTGTGTTTTACCCAGCACATCAACCCTGAGAGCCTCATTCGCGAGTCCAAGGTCGATATCACTGCTGTTTCGCGACCGTCATTCTGACGTCATTTTATTGGCTAGGACAAGCATCGTCACCACCACTTGACCACTACTAGCCTCAATACAATCTCTCATCCCTACGGTGCACGTTACGGAACACAGTCCATCCCTAAGTTCCACTTACCCTCAAAAGGGACGAGCGCTGACAATGCATATCAACTCATTCACGACGAGTTAACCCTCGATGGTTCGCCAAGCCTCAAGTTAGTGTAGGGCACATTCAATACCTCACCAAATTCTGACACCTCTGTAGCCTCGCGTCGTTTGTGCACACCTGGATGCCGGAACCTGCTAATAAACTCATGTTAGAGAACATGTCCAAAAACTTAATCGACCAGGACGAATATCCCATGACGCGTCAGTACAACTCTGCCGACAAGAGCGGAACTGACGTTCGCTTTCAGAGCTTATTCACACACGATGCGTCTCCATCCTTGCCGATCTTTGGCATGCGCCTTCTACCCAACAAGCCATTGGTACCGCAACAACAGGCTCTTCCGAAGCTATTCAGCTCGGAGGTCTTGCTATGAAGCGTATATGGCAGGAACGCCGCAGGGCTGCTGGCAAGTCCATACATGAGCCTGGTCCTAACATTGTGATGGGGGCAAATGCTCAAGTTGCGCTCGAGAAATTTGCGCGCTACTTTGAGGTCGAATGTCGCCTGGTTCCGGTCAACGCTGAGAGCAAGTACAGGCTCGATCCAAAGAAAGCGATGCAATACATCGACGAAAATACAATCGGTGTATATGTTATTCTCGGCAGCACGTACACTGGTCACTATGAGCCAGTCAAGGAGATGGCGGACCTGCTTGACGAATACGAGAAGCAGACTGGTTGCTCCGTCCCCATTCACGGTTTGTTAGCTTGTTACTTGGTAGCTTCTACTTAATTGAAGCACAAGCGTAGTTGATGGGGCTTCAGGCGCGTTCATTGCGCCATTTGCCCACCCGAAGCTTTTATGGGACTTTAAGATTCCTCGCGTGGTGTCCATCAACACATCTGGTCACAAATTTGGCCTCTCGTATGTTGGTGTTGGGTGGGTCGTATGGCGATCGAAGCAATACCTCCCAAAAGATCTTATCTTCGAGCTTCACTACCTTGGATCAGTCGAATACTCGTTCTCGCTCAACTTCTCTCGTCCTGCAGCACCGATTATTGGCCAGTACTTCAACTTTCTGCATCTGGGGTTTGAGGGTTACCGTGCTGTTGCGCTGGACGATCTAAAGAACGCACGGCTTCTAAGTCGCGCTCTTGAGCGCACCGGCTGGTACACTGTCTTGAGCGACATTCACAGGCAGAAATCCGATTCATTGCTGGTGAAAGGTGCTCAAGCCTCTGTTGGCACTGACGAAGAAAATCCAGAGGTACTTCACACTTGCATCATCCAGTCGACCTTCTGTGCTTATATCAATATATTACAGAACTACATTGAGGGTCTTCCGGTCGTGTCTTTCCACTTTTCCGACAGCTTCCAGGAGCAGTATCCAGAGGTCCAGCAGAAATGGATCCAGACCCTACTCCGAGCCAAGGGATGGATTGTGCCTAACTACGAACTTCCACCCAGTCTGGAGAACGTCCAGATCTTGAGAGTGGTCGTTAGGGAAAACTGCACGGAAGCGGTGAGATTTCCAACTGAATACTTGACTGATGCGATGCTCATTGTATTATTTACCATCAGCTCATAGACCGCCTTGTCGCTGACACCGTGAGTGCGAGCATGAGTTGCAGCTGTCCTAACTGACCATGATCACGCAGGTCGAGATCACGCAGAGTCTGATTGATCGCGCGTCCTCGACACATGCACTCGATATCCTGGGTAGTTCTCAGTATCATAAGACTAACATTGGGCAGATGGATGGAGGGTCTGCATCGCAGTCTTCGGGCACGTACGCGAAGCAGTGCTAGACAGTGTATCAGTAAAACATCCATCATCCGCGCACAGGTTGTATCGTATGTGTACTACTTTGTTATGTTTGGCTAGTGATGTGTAGCTGGCTTGAAGCGGCAGAGGGAAGAAACCCGTTACAATAGGACACTACGACGATGAAGACCTCCGGAAGGTAAGTCAAGTGGGGGCTATGATGCGGGTATTCCATTAAGTGAGTTGACGGACTGTGAAAAGGATTTGTGTGGGTGACACACGGCTTAATCTTATTATGCTCCTTTGCACGTTTCGTCTCTGTAGCCACCTGGAGGATGTGACCGAGGGTCGGGGCACTGCTATCGACACAAGGACCAATAAACGCGTTGACGTCCCACGTCAAGAGGCTATCCGGAGTTGTGGTGTTGATTGTCCATGCGAGCGCACTCTTGATCTCGTCCATCTCTCTTGCGACATTGTCCCATCCAAGAGAGAAAGACAGTATGGCCTCGTTTATCCCAGAACATGTGGTCTAACAGTTTAGTCAACTTACCAGATGGATTGGCGAAGAAGCAGTCCCGATAGATCGTGAATTCAGCCTTGTCCGACTGCAGGAGGTGAAGGACAAAGTCAAGGAGTGATATACGACCGTCTCGAAGGATTTTCAATGCTTTTCGAAGGCGTTCGGCACTACTGTATCGCGTATTGTCCGCAGTCTCATTGTCGGAGTCCATGATGTCGATGTTCTGTGCGAGCGGTGACTTGGGGATGAAGGGAGTACGTCGTGTAGGTGCTGAGGCTCACGAGGAGACTTAGCAGGGCGAGATAAGAGGTTAATATATATATATATACCAAGAAGACAGGTCCAAAAGGAGACATCGCAGTCACGTTATCCTGCGAATCCGCTCACCCCTTGCGCCACTCCCAAATTGACGGGTCATCAACATGGAAACTCCCGCTTTTCCAAATACGGCACGTGTGAACAAATTGCCGAAAACGATCATGCCTATGTTCTTCCAGCCTTCATATATTGCAGACCTGCAACGTCAACCCGAACAAAAGTTGATAACATGGGAGGGGCAAACTTGGAGGTATTCAAGTTCGGGCTATATCTTTTTGTGCCAGTATTTGCCCTTTTGCACTTTGGCGACCCACAGTGGTACCACGACAATGTCTTACCAGTACGCACTTTGCCCGTACCTTACACCGCTGTCTAAGATCCTGTTTCTTAGTACAAGGACCATCTATTTGGTCCTGCTGATCAAACCCACAGAGTATGTTCATTGGGCTCACTCGCGCAGTCACATCTTAGCATATTCGTTTGCCAGCGCCTGCCGACGGATCAGGAGGCCGTACGGAGCGAGTTGGCACGAATCAAAGCAGAAAAACTCGCAAGAAGGATGGAGCGAGAGGAAGAAACTCAAGCCGAAGCCTCCTCTGCACAAACGTCGCGAGGGTGGTCCAGGTCATGGTGGTGAAAGTGAGTCTGCTCATTCATTACCCTATGTGCCTAACAGCTTACAACCTTGTCCTGCTCGTGTGTCAGACAGGTATTGAAGGCGTCTTTCACCAACAGTTTTTCAAGGGATGCCTTTCTAATCTCGGTATCCAAGTATCACTCCTGTAATATCACATCTACCAACAAATACCTCACCAGTCGCACATGACATCATTTTGGCACCCGGAATTCTGTTCCGTTACAAACGATCTGCCATTCCTGTTCTACTTTCTCAGCTTCATCCAAGATCTGGCTATACTCCATCAGTTCATCAAACGTAACTTTGACACCACCACAAACAACGAAGATGACTGCCTTCTTCTGCTTTTCTTCGGCAGAAAATTCTGAAGCTGGGTCTAAGATGCGCCAGAACAACTCGCAGTTGTATGCTGCGGACATGGTCGTTGAACACGCAAGCTCAATCAGGAACTTGTGTTCATCTGCAGTAGCTCGTGAGAATAGCCTTCAAATCATAGTTCCAGATAAGTCACTACCTCCAAATTCTCGTGCGGCAAACATGGCCAGCTCATCGGGAATGCATACACATTTTACTCCCCCAGCATGGTCCAGGGCCATACGTACCACTGCGGGGGCAGGCGAAGTCGCCCCTAAAGAAGCGGCGCGCGAGGTTAAAGCATGCATATATGGAACTACAATTTTGTGTTCCTCGTTCGTTTCCACGGTGTATGGTGCATCAGGGGGTATCTTTACGGGAAGGGATTGCGTTCTTGAACTAAACCCACACGTGTTCAGTGAGTTCGCGTGGTAGAAGCAATTGGACCCATGAGTCTCTAGGGCGACGATCGGAACTTCATGTCGAGTTGAGTTCTCATACCATCACTCAGACGTTGGGTTAAAGACGAACCATTATCCCAACTCACTGTTTGGCATCCGAGGAGAATACCGCCAATCATGCCGCCGCCGCCAACCGAGCATAGTATTGCATCTGGCTGTTGAAGTAGCTGAGATTTCATCTCTTCCACCATTGAGGAGTGCCCTTTCCAAAGGACTGGGTCGTCGTACGAAGACAGGACAACGCTAACGAACCTTGATGAGGAAAGTGCTCGATTGTAGACGAGCGACCACGCACGCATTAGGGTCCCCTCTGGCTGCTTCACACATAGCCTTCAATGCCTCAGAGTAGGTTTGACCAACCAAGACCACGTTTGTGTCTTGCTTTCTCAGCATGTCATATGTATCTTTGGCTACAACGACAGGGAGATACACGGTACATCTGACTCCTAGTTTGCGTGCGACAACTGCGGCAGCAAGGCCAGCATTTCCCGATGACGCAATGAGAACGTGCAGGGTAGGGCCATGCTGGGCTTTACATTCCTGAAGGCGCAGTGATATACCTCGGTATTTGAAAGATTGGGACGGCTGGAGGTTCTGTGGGATCGCAATTGGGCAGTCGGTAGGTGAGTTCTTTTGCGATCGTGGTCGTCTATGCTGTCCTCACCTCAAGCTTCAGATAAGCTGAACACCCTAGGCGGTCGGAAATATGATTTGAATAGATCAACGGTGTTTTTAACCAGATACCGCTGCATGGCACGTCCTCGATGGTCATGTCAATGTGGTTTGAAAGGAAGATACAACTATTGGAAGATTCGAACGTGTTAAATGGTGTCAGTTACCTGCCACAGTATGTCGCTGCTTAAGCCCGATAGGACTCTTGACAAGTGGTTTGTAGCATGAGAGTCCCATCAGATGATTGGACTCACCTAACCGACATCGGAGATAGACGGAACCCGTTGGGAAACGATGTGACTATTTGCTTTTGCGGTTAGTCCAAGTGACTAACAGTTGGGTCACTAATTAGCGGAGCGACATTTTCAGAGTCGCTTTGCCAGTATTCATTTAGTTGACTTCACGCTCGTCGCAGATTCTGGAGAAATCATCTCGGATATTCCTCGGCCCGATGGACGGACCGCTCACTGATGTGCAGACATCACTGGTCATGTTACTCGTTGGATGCCTTGAAACCTTTATCACAAAAACTACCGTCCCATCGTCTCTTGATTCCAAATGAAGTTTAACGACGGTTTCTGGCTGCCCAAGCACGGTGTCAAGGCGTATTATGGACTACAGGCCATACGGGTAAAGACCGAACCAGACGGCGTTGCTCTTCAGGTGGCAACGCGAGCTATCAGGCATAGAGGAGACACTCTAGGGGGTACGTTATCTCTCGATCGACACGAGAAAACAGCCGATCGACTCTTGACGCAAGGTCCACTGTTGAGCGTCAAGGTCCACTCGCCCACTCAATGCGTCATTGGTGTTCGCATTGACCACTTCAAGCACGTGGAGCAATCTCCTGCGATTCCCCTGTTCCCCGATGTACCTCCCATCCCAGACATCTCCGTGTCCAGATCAGAGACCTCAACCATTCTCTCCACGGGCGGGCTAACTGCAGAGATCACTGAGAATCCGTACACGATCACATTCAAAAACTCACGCCGGATTCTGACAGCTGCAGGCTTCAAACATCAAGCAGTGTTTGACATTCCTTATCGGTGGACAGTTGGAACGGCATCGAGTAGTTCGTGCCTTGCACTTGATCCAAGCTCAAATCCTCATCCGACACATCCTCCTGAACATATTCGCTATGTTCACTCTGAGCTCAATATGTCCCCTGGTGAACTTATCTATGGGCTTGGTGAACAATTTGGAGCGTTCGTGAAGAATGGTGAGAAACATCTGCCAGGCAGCCACCGCACAACATTGAACAAGATGCACTAGGTCAAACTGTCAGCATCTGGAACAGAGATGGAGGCACGTCAAGCGAACAAGCTTACAAATGCGTTCCATTTTACATCACAAACCGGAACTATGGCGTGTTTATCAACCATGCAGGCGAGGTTGAAGTAGAGGTGGGCACTGAGAAAGTCAGTAGAGTTGGCGTGAGCGTTGCTGCGGAGTCTCTGGAATACTTCATCATCTATGGCGAGACGCCTCTCGACGTTAGTTCTTCTACAAGACTCCTTGTTTTTCTCCAGCTAACGACGCCCGCAGATCCTCGAGCGCTACACACGTATGACTGGGCGACCTGCGTGAGTATCGTCATCGTTCTCCATCAGAAACTCATCCAGTTTTTCTTGCAGCCTGATTCCACCTTGGACATTTGGTCTTTGGTTGTCTACGTCATTCCTGACTTCATACTCTGCGGAAACAGTGGCAGGCTTTTTACAAGGCATGCAGGAACACAGCTGTCCGGTCCGCGTCTTTCACTTCGATTGTTTTTGGATGAAGCAATATGAATGGTGAGTGATCAACGCAGGGCGTGTTTAAGACACGAATTGATTTTCATGTCCAGGTGTTCCGTCAGTTTCGATCCCGATAACTTCCCTGACCCTAAAGCATACCTCTCCGAGATCAAACGGAAGTTTAATGTCAAGATTTGCGTCTGGAGTGAGGAGCATATCTGCATACTCTATTGCGGATGCTGAGTACCCTGTAGTAAATCCTTACATCTCTCAGCTCTCCCCAATATTCGAAGAGGGCATGGAAGGGGGTTACTTTATCAAGAGGACTGATGGTACTCCCTGGCAGTGGGACCTTTGGCAACCTGGGCTTGCAATTCTTGATGTCACAAATCCTGAGGGCTGCAAATGGTATGTCGACAAGCTGTCGGCTCTGCTTGACCTTGGCGTCGACACTTTCAAGGTCTGGTTTGTTGGCTCTCTCCTCGTCTATTACTCATTTTCACTGTAGACGGACTTTGGGGAACGCATCCCACACGCTAACATCAAGTATCATAACGGCTCTGACCCAATGAGAATGCACAATGCATACGCAGTCATGTATAATGAGATAGTGTTCAAGTTGCTCGAGAAAAGGTTTGGCAAAGGAGAGGCTGTGGTGTTCGCTCGGGCCTCAGCAGCCGGTGGTCAAAGGTTCGTAAGAGTGTGTATCTGATCAAGCTCGAGTCAAGTTAATATGTCTAAAACAGATTCCCTGTGGTATACTTCTCCGCCTCTCTTCGATTCGATTCGATATTCACTTCCCTATTAGCACTGGGGTGGTGACTGCGAATCTACGTTTGAGGCCATGGCTGAGGCGTTGCGTGGAGCTTTGAGCCTGACGGTGTCCGGTTTTGGCTTTGCTTCTCATGACATTGGAGGTTTTGAGGTGTGTGTTTGCGGGTGGGATATCACGCACTCTCTCATGGCTGCTACTAGGGACATCCACCTCCCGAAATCTACCAACGTTGGGTAGCATTTGGCGTCTTCTCCTCTCACTCGAGATTACACGGCTCATCCTCATACCGTGTACCCTGGCAGTATGGCGACGACGTTGCAAGAAGCATGTCGAAACTGCTTGACGCTAAGCATCGTCTTATGCCATATATCTACACCCATGTACGCTGCATTCAGTGGTGCTCGGAAGCTCTCAGTTCGTAATTATTGTTTGTAGGCCGTGAATGCACACATCAATGGTCATCCGGTACCACGCGCCATGTTTCTCGAATTCTTGGAGGACAGAACTACGCACTACCTCGATCGACAGTACATGCTCGGTCCTTCTCTGCTCGTTGCCCCCGTGTTCGTGCCTCAAGAAGAGGAAACAGAGTACTACATCCCTGCTGGTTGCTGGACATCATTCTTCAACCCACAGCGTACCATTCAGGGCCCGACATGGGTTCACGAGAGGGTTCCACTCGACGAAATTCCGGTCTGGATTAGGCCCAACCGCGTATTGTGCTTAGGTGCACCGGGTAAGGGTCGTCCCGATTACGCTCTCAACCAGGACGTCGAGGTTCACATTTACGAATTTGCGGAGGGAACATCATCCACTGTGGCGCTTTCCCCTGCCAGTGGAAAAGTTGTCGATGGTGTGCATGTGGCGAGGTCGTCAGCTGACATTACAGTGCGTGCTGTGGACGACTCCGTTACCCTTGCTTCCGTTATTTTGCACGGCAAGTACCCTGCTATCCAGTGTTTGATCGGTGCCACAGCACTCGAGAATTCCGTCAGTATCAGTGTGGTGAATGGAGCTCGAGAGGTCAAAATCCAGTTTTGATGGAGAATTACTTGTATGTATACACCTGCACTCGTAGCATTATATCTTGAAATTTTGAAAGTCGAAATGCATAATTGTTTGACTAACCAGTTCTCGTCTTTGCCACGGCAAGTGGAGATAGAAATTGCTCCTTCTGCTAGATCATTTATTCATCCGGTATGTATTCTGACGAATATTTGCGTTGACACTTGGTCCGAATTTCATATTGATCACCCAAATTGCAAGTCACCTCCAGTAAATTTGGCGCAACGCCGTAACGTGTCTTCTGGGAAATTTCGTAGTACGTATTGCAGTACTGTGAGGGAGGTTGCAATTTAACGTGTCCACCAAGATATTTGCTATGTATGGTTGGACTCACGATTTACTCTCCATTGTGTATCGCTGCTATACAACCTAGTCTGGGCTTGGAACTGTGCAGCGAGGATGGCAAAATGAAGAGGTGTTCAGGTAAGCACGTTATAACCTATACGCTACCCTTTAGTACACTCCTACTTTGATTCCTATTCCATATTGCCCCAATGATGTCAAGTATTTGAGGGCTAGGCAGGAGACGGAACAGCCCGGGACAGGCCCCAGAGACTTGCTGATGGTCTTCCGCTGGCCTGTGAGCTCGCTTGCCAGTGACGCCAACGTGCCTATATCCCCATTCGGGTATATCGGGTTTGGGGCGAAAACTCGGAGGGGTATTCCAGCCCGAAGCGCGGTCTGAACCTGGAGGGTTAAGATGAGCTGCGAGGTCAGGCGAGGGAGACAATAAATGCCAAACGCAGCACAACGGACAATGACGGATGCAGCAAGATGCTTGAATGTAGCCGGAATTGGTGTCAAGACCTGATAAAGGGAGGAAGGTGGGTGCGAAAAAAAAAAAAATAAGAAATGTGAGCAAGTGCAGAGACGACTCGCCACATCACTTACTCACTACTCATACACGGACTAGATTCTGTCCAGGTCTCGTGCCTCAGAATACGAACAGTGCTAGCTAGATCTGGAGAGTTGTTGGAGGACGTTATTCTACTCACTGATACTAGTAGTGCCAAGAGTTCATCGTAACAAACGGCAAGGTGTACATAGGTGCAGCAGACTAGAGATCCGGTGAGAAACATCAGCTCAGTTAGAGAGAAACCTATGCCATATGCCTGTACAGTAGATGTTGGACGGGTTGGAACTTATTCTCAGACTTGACGCTGAACACAATTTCTTAGGAGTGGCTGTGCTAAACTTCGGCACTCTCCGATTACACTATGGAGGTCAAGTTAAGCAAGTCAAAAGCTGTAGAACATTCTGTCAAGTTAATCAGTGTCAGGATTCAGCAACGCTTTAACAATGTTCGCAAAGCTTCCTCAGAAACTTACAGCACCTTTTGGTCTTCTGACGGATGAAGCCAAATTGGCCTTTCGCAGTAGACCGGAGGGAATCTACAAGCTAATATCCACCAGAGTACGTGCCAGCCTCGCCTGTTTGGTTGACGGAACTCACATCTTCACTATGCCGTAGAACATCTCTGAAGCGGATAGTTATTGGGATCAGGTTCGTCATTCATACATGAACTCCAACAGGGAACCACGCTTATTGTTCATAGTATTTCACATTGTTCGATACGCCTTCAGACGTGTTTTCGCTCATTTCACCGCACGATAGTACGTAGATGCAGTATAACCCAGCGTGCATCACAGCTCAAGATTGTAACTAGTTCGTCGTGCATTATTCGACGCACCTGAAAACATCGCTACATTAATACGAGTTCTTACATCAAGATTGTTTAACCTGGTTTCTGATCACACGTTTCCCTCCGCATCCGGTGCCTCTGTCGCCTTTTATGCGACGTCCCTCATAAAAGCTGCCACGGCAGAACGCAATAGCACGAAAGAAGTACTGAACGCTATCCGCGTCCTACAGAGAGTGCTTCCCGTCATCTTCGAAGTCGAGGGTGAATCGAATGTTTTCGAGTTGGAGGTATTGTGGAAAAAAGTGGAAATGGATGATGAAGGTGAAGATGAACCTACCACTACAGAAACACCTCAGTTTGTCATAGAAGACGATGACGACGGTAGCGAAAATGGCGAGGGAACGAACTCCATCTCTCAGCCCCCGGATTCCAAGCCAAAGCCGAGGCCAAAGAAAATCCCTCTACCATCTATTGGTGAAAAGCTCTTTAGTTGTGTTAACGATCTTCTATTTTGTTGTGGGTTTACCTTGCCCCCAAAAATACAAGTCGACCATTACAAGATCAATTATGTCATTTGGTGCGCTCCTTGAGTTACTACAATAAGACCATCCGTGACGATGTGGTTGTAGGGAGAAAGGCGTTGGTACGACCACGGACCCAGGACCCAGCGCTCAGTACGATTCGAACAAGACCGAGATTTTGCGTCTCCTCCTCGTCCTATTGTCGCGTCAGATCTACGTTTCGCCAGGCTCGCTATTCAGCAAACCGTCTTTTTATACTCTCCATGTAGTTCGAAAGACTCCTCGCCGAGATGTTTTAACACTCTTGTGTTCCCTGCTCAACACCGTCATGAACTCATCTACGACGACGAACGCCACTATCGCTAGCATGGCGGGAAAGGTACCCTACAATCATCTCGTATTCAAAGGGGAGGATCCCAGGACTGCGCTCGTGGGCATGTGTCTCCAAGTTCTCTGCGTCTTGCTTGACTTCCAGAGCGGACCAGCCCGGGACGCTGTGTCAGGAAGTGGAGAAACTGCGACTTCCACGCCAACATCTCAGACAAATGTATTCCGCTACTTTTTGGCAAAGCTGGCAAGTCATATTCCAATATGGTACGGGAGCTGAGTTGACTCTCACCCAGCATCGCACCCAAGACTTTGCTTTGATCTTAGATGGCGTCACCAACATCCTGGAGCAACAGCTCGCCATTACGAACAACTTGCTTCCAGGTTCCAGGAAGTCGATCCCGTACGTACCAGAGACGAGTAAGTTGTCTCTTTGCTTACAAAATGACCGGTCTCACCGCCGTTAGTCATCCTGTTCTGGAAGATCATCGAGTTGAACAAGGTTAGGCTCGTGTTACCCTTCGACGGTGTTTCATTACTCATGTTCATCGCTTTTCAGAAATTCCGAACATACCTTTTGGACTCTGATAAAGCAGTAGACATTTTGGCATACCTGCTGTCCTATGGCTTAGAAATCAAAGACAAACCTCGTACGTCTTCTCTCGAACGCGGCCTCACGTCGGGCTCACACTCACCGTACTGCCTAGAGCAACATGGCCTCTGTCGTGCATTGTCTTATATCATTCAGACCTTGTCGGCTGAGCCCGCCTTTGGCAACAAGCTTTCGTTATCGATCAAAGTTTCTATACCCGCAAAATGGGCATCTCCTGGAACAGCAGGTGATTTCATGATCACGGTGAGACATCGATATCCAAAACGGTGGCCAGAGCTAATACGATCATAGGCAATATATTCAATGATAGCGACGACCTCAGGAGCACTCAATTCCTTATACCCTGCTCTTATCATTGCTTTGTCAAATGTTGCACCTTACTTCAAGAATCTTTCTGTTGTTTCATCAACACGTCTCATCCAGATGTTCAAGTCATTCTCGAACCCACGCTTTCTCCTTTTTGATGAAAGTCACCCAAGGCTTCTCTTTTTCATGTGAGTATGCAAGGTGTTTGGTCATATCTAGCTCAATAATAGATTGCAGGCTCGAAGTGTTCAATTCAGTGATATTCCATCACTTATCCGACAATCCAAACTTGCTGTACGCGATCATTACTGCACATGCGACCTTCCAAGAGCTTGGCACCTTCACTCTGGCCCATGGTTTGCGCGAGATCAAGCGTATCGAGCTTGCCAAAGAGGAACAAGTCCGTCAGTCCGAGCGTGACAGAAAAGGACTTATCAGCCGGGAGGATGATCTCGAAGCTGGAAATCCTCACGCAGAGAAGGCTCGTTTGCTGAGGAACGATAGTAATGCTGCTCTTGCAACCGATCGAGAGGCGGAGTCGTCACATGATCCGAACAACGTTTCTGTGGAGGATGAGAACAGTGAGGAAGGGCCCGCCGTCGCTCACCCAGTCATTTCTCCAAGCTCTGAGAACATTCCTAGTACATCAACCTCCGAGAAAGCGAGAGGGAAGATGAGAGAACGGAGGTCTCTTTCTTTGGAAATCAACAGCAGCGTTGAGAGAAATGCAAGCGCCGGGGTGGGAAGGAATGGCTTCGTGCCCACTCAAGAATGGGTAAGTGTTTGTAGTAACACGCATATCTGTACTGAATCTGTCTATGCTAGGTGACTTCCTGGCAGCAAGGGTGAGCATCTTGTGTTCTTAACCGTTATCGCTAAGCTGAAGTGTGCACAGCCTCCCTCTGGACACCGTGATGCTAGTCATCTCGGAACTCCTGCCGAAGATCCAAAATCTACAAGCAGGCCGTCAGAAGGCTACTACTGCCGGTGCCATTACCGATTTCTTACAGAGCGTGACCCTTGTAGATGTCCTTCCTCCCGCGCCACCACTGTATCCTCGAAAATTCCTGGTCCGTATCTCATTTCCTCACCCTTTACTTGACTGATTGTCCTGCCAGTGGTCTGATGCCTCCATAGTCTGGCTCACCTCTCTGATCTGGGGAGAAGTCTATGTCCACGGGATGTCACCTCTTGGAATTTGGAATTCTACCAACGTCAGACTGTTCTTCGTCAAGCATACCCAGATACAGCAACGTCAAATTACCGAAACAATGTCAAGCGTCGTTGAAGGATTGTTTTCTCCTACTAGACAAAGGTCGGAACACTCATAGATGATAAGGGAGCTGATAAGCGCTAGTATACTGGTCGGAATTTCAGGAACTTTTCAGGTCTTGTCAGAGACTTCATCTATTATTTTTGTGCTTCGTTATGTCGTGACTCTCGCCAAAGCTTCTGTTATCAGACACATCTAATATTCCGTACCTCCGAGTCGAGATAACTTCACTTGCTGACGTGCCAATCAAACACGTCCCCGTGCGACATACAGATTCTGTAGTTATGCCATGTGTGGAGTGAGCCCCGTCAGCTATTCAAACTAAAAAAAAAGTGCGGGTGCGGTGAAGTCGCTGGGGGAATTCGTCTTTTCATTGCAAAGCTAGAACGGTTCAAGAGAGGAAACGCATGCTGGAGGGCAAGAGCGTAAATTTCAATCTTAGGGATCATCTAAGATCCTGTTGGTTGACCTGCGCGATCTTTTGAACGAGGTACCCCAAATGTGGGCTCGCGAACGCACTACAGGATGACGACTGCAGTTCCGACTGAGGTCGACTTTCTGATAGACGGACCCAAAGTGGAATCGTGAAAAGTGCGACATGTCCTGGCGAGCCGTTCAGGTTCATGTTCACGGGCAGTCTGTAGCTGTGGGTCTTCATCACTAAATCAACAAGGTGTATTGCACGAGACATTAGAGACGGCAAAGCAGGAAGCTGCGTATCTTTTTTTTGCAGGACCTGTATTCGCAAGTACATTGATTCGCATGCAAGATGAAAGTAACGGCTAGGGTGGACAGGGCGAGGCATTATGCAAAGGCAAAGAACCGTTTGCTGATTAAACGTCTAGCAGCCAGGATGAATGTCACGCTGCCCAGAGACATCGACCCAGCGTAGTACATTGCAGGTCGGTACGCTGCTCGCCCCGCGTCGCTTCCACCGTACAACTCAAGAATCCACCCTGCCACAGGCGCGCCCTAAGAACCAAGATAGACTGTCAAGCGCTGTTCTGCCCTTCATGTCCACAGAGTACGCACCATTATATATCCGATTGACCACGACGTGACGACCATCGCAAACGCGACACTCACTCTTGGGCCGTAAATATGCCCGACAACACTCGGCATGGTGGCGAAAAATCCGCCGTTTCCAAGTCCATTGATCATGACAAAGACCACAAAAGGAGCGAGCGTATTGGATTCCGGCCAGATCGCGAGCATACTGACTGCGCTCACGATGAGAGCGAGCGAAAGACTGCTCAAAGGTCCAACGAGATCGCAAAGCGATCCAAACCCGACACGACCGACGGCAGAAGAGATATTGAATAAAGCAAGAAGCACTGAACCCAGGTTTTTGGACAAATGGAGTGATGAGGCATATAGCGGAATGAAGAACGGAGGGACGAGTAAAGGGAATGTGGCGATGCCCGAGCCCACGAACAATAGCACGAACTTTGGATCCTTGAAGAGCGACCTGAAGGAAGATAAACGCAACGACAGTCACCAATGCGGATATAAGTATTTACCAGTCAATGGTAGCTGCCGCACGGGGATGGCGCTCCTTCAATAACATCGCGGCCGGTACAGTGACAAGGACAGTAACGGTGCCCATGATTCGGAAGGTCCACGGGATACCGACTTTGTTTATGAGGGCTTGCATGACGATGCTCTGAACGCAGCCGCCTATACCACCTCCCGCAAAGATCAGGCCGTTGGCGAGCCCTCGTCTCCGCTTAAACCACTGCGAAGAAAGAGTCCCACAAGCCTAACAAGCATATGTCGACTTGAGGAACGAGATGACAAATGAACACCCACCAAGAAACACAAGCTGTTCCCGAGACCAAGGACAATTCCATTAGTGAAGAAAAGTCCACCAACACTCTTTGAACTGAAGCCATTGAGAATCTGACCAAATCCAAGCAAAAAGCATCCCAGTACAGCTCCATTGCGGGTACCAAGCCATCCAATCACCCGAGAGTTAGGTAGGGCACCAAACGCGACCCAAGATACGGCCATCGAGCCAACAAACGCGAGGGTAGAGTCAGGCGCAAGCTCTGCACTGGCAAGTTCAGCTTGCATAACGCCCCATGAATAGAACCCGCCGACGAAGAACGCGCTGTATATCATATGCAATCCAGCGGGTTCCAGTGCGAAAGACGACGAAGGTGCACATACGTAATCAAGCTGCAAGCTGAGACGACTACCCAGCCGTACCCTCCATCGGGGACGTCTTCGACAGGTGGAGCAGATAGCTCTTGTTGAGGTGGTGATGGATGATCTCCAGTATTGTGACCACTAGACTGCATGGGTAACGAAGTTGATTCTATGGGTCGTCGTTGAGCGCACTTGCCATCGCAGCGTTCACCGTTGGACGAATACTGAGAAAAGAAGCGGGAACCCGGAAGACCGGGACCGCCAATGGTCATCTTTTATCGGTTTACATACCATCGTTACCAGCACTAGGTGCGAGTCATAGGACTGACAAAACATTTGTTGGTCCCTGGAAGAGGTTGAAGCAGTGACAAAGCTTTACATACGGCAAGGGCAAGGGTCGGACCGAGGGCGAGGTCCAAGACAAGTACTTGGCGTTTAATGAAAAGTTGGATGCAGCGCACTCAAGTCTACGTGCTCGCGTTCGAACATAAATTCAAAAACTGTTAGCGTTACCGCTGTGGACTCTACATGACGCTTCTCGGGAGTGCGTTCTGCGTAATAGGAAGTAGAGCGGGGTTCACAGACTAGTCGTCTTCATGGAGTTCTCTCCATGCTTGTTCAGTCTTGAGACGCCGCTCTTTGGCCTCGGCACGATTACGATTCGACCGTTGGATGCTCTGCAAAGGAGGGCCGGGTGGCATCATGATGTGAACGAGCAATTGACTTTAAACTAACCTCTTTCCGGAGACAGTTGTTGAGAGCTGCCTTTTCTTGGTTGCAGCCACCAGTTAAACGTTTCCAGTTGCTAGTATGACAAACATCAAGAGCCTGAATAAATTCCCTACAGACTGAAGAGGTCGATTAGCTTGAAATGAAACGGGGCGGGAGAGGACACGGACCAAATCGTTTATCGGACAACTGGGGGTGCATCTGGGAAAGGATTCATGGAAGAACGACCAGGAAGTAGCACCGTGACGATGGGTCAGATAGAAAGTAAGATACTGGAGACCACGCACAGACCAAGCTGAGAACGAAGAGGTAGAGTTGTGTGCAAATTTATGTGTAGCGTCGGCTGAAATGATTTATGTCGGACACAGTGAACTGACAATATTCAAGTCTCCGTGAGAACCCTATCATATCCAGATCGCACCCTCTACAAAAACTATCAATCCCAAGACACCAAACCATATCTCTTCTTTCTCTTTCCACAATCGCCCATGTCAAGCTTCACCCCACAGCCCGCAGATGCTAATTGCATCGCTACCATTCGCACCCTCGCCGCTGATGTAGTCGGCAAGGCTAACTCGGGGCATCCTGGTGGGCACACTCCGATCGTCTGTCCCCTTCATGCACCGATATTGATCCCCGTTCATAAGGTGCACCTATGGGTATGGCTCCTGTAGCCCACATACTTTTCACGAGGTATGCGCGCGTCGGACAGCCGATCTCGACAGTGCTCCTCACCAACACCCATCAGGTTCTTCAACGCGAATCCAAAGAACTCCAAGTGGTTCAATCGTGACCGATTTGTCTTATCCAACGGGTGAGTTGACCCTATCCTCACCTCATCAACTGTCTGACCCTCAACCAGACACGCGTGAGTGGACTCCTGATGCGACGTGACCCACACGCGAGCTTGATCAATCATTTAACTACAGATGCGCGCTGCAGTATATACTGTTGCACCTTCTGGGCTACAAGTTATCCATGGACGACTTGAAGGCATTCAGGCAACTTGATTCGTTGACTCCTGGTCACCCAGAAGCACACCATACTGACGGTATGCCAGATCGGCATCACCAACCCCTATCTGCCGCCATCTCATAGTAATAATTAGGTATCGAGGTCACTACTGGCCCCCTCGGCCAAGGTTTTGCGAACGGTGTCGGCCTTGCCATGGCCCAGGCACATCTCGCTGCCGTTTACAACCGTGATAAATATGATCTCATAAACAATTATACCTATGGTAAGCTCCCTTCGTTCGCGAACTGAGCGATCTATAATACTTTCTCGACAGTCTTCACTGGCGATGGCTGTCTCATGGAGGGTGTTGCAAGCGAAGCAGCATCTGTCGCTGGCCATTTGAAGCTGGGCAACTTGGTTGTCGTGCGTACATCCCACGTTCGTGAGACATCCTCATGGGTACTGACATTCACCAGATTTACGACGATAATCGTGAGTAATGTCTTGCCACAATTCGGTGCAGCATATGCAATTTCCTTGTCAAAAAGATATTTCTATCGATGGTGACACTGCTGTTGCATTCACTGAGAATGTTGAGCAACGATTCCTATCATATGGCTGGCAGGTCCTTCACGTCGAGGATGGTGACAGGTAAAGGGCATAATTGTTCGTTCAAGTTCTGTTATCAATATCCTGCAATAGTGACCTTGCTGGAATCTACGACGCGATCGCGGCTGCTCGCCTCGAAAAATCCAAGCCCACCATCATCCAGCTCCGAACAACAATTGGCTATGGTTCCAAACAGCAGGGCACACACGGTGTACACGGTTCTCGTGCGTAACTTTCAATCTTTACATCTCCCCCTCCTCATATTTCCCTCCCAGCCCTCAAGGCCGACGACATTCAATCCCTGAAGAGCAAATTCGGTTTCCCGCCCGGCCAAACCTTTTACGTTCCCGAGGTGACATACGAGACATATAGAGCAGTTGCCCTACGCGGCGCCAAGCTGGAGTCTGCCTGGACGTCATTGCTGGCAGAGTATCAGAAGACTTACCCAAAGGAGCACTCGGAACTCACACGCCGGATTGCTGGGAAACTTTCCGAAGGATGGGAGAGGAACCTTCCGGTTTACAAGCCGACTGACGCCGCACAGGCATCCCGAAAGCTCTCCGAGATCGTCCTGACCGCGATTACACCCGCGCTTCCAGACCTTATGGGAGGGTCTGCAGATTTGACTGGCAGTAACTTGACCAAGGTCAAAGGAACCGTTGATTTCCAGCATCCCAGCACCGGTCTTGGCAGTTACGCTGGAACATACATTCGGTATGGTGTTCGCGAGCATGGTATGGGCGCGATTGCCAATGGTCTGTCAGCATATGGCGGTATTGTGCCCTTCGTCGCGACTTTTATGGTGAGCACGATCGCGAGGCAGGCTGTCTTGTATCTCATTAGCGTATAGAACTTTGTGTCATATGCCGCTGGTGCTGTTAGATTGTCAGCTCTCAGCAAACACCAAGTCATTTGGGTTGGTGGGTGCCATACTGCTTATTGCATGTCCTCCTGTGGTTCATCGGTTAAAACATTGCAGCAACCCATGACTCGATTGGCCTCGGTGAAGACGGTCCTACCCACCAGCCCATTGAAACAGCCGTCCACCTCCGTGCCATTCCCAATCTCGACTTCTGGCGTCCCGCAGATGGCAACGAGACCTCAGCGTCCTACCTTGTTGCACTGCAAAGCACAGCGACCCCCTCCATTCTCTCCCTTTCCCGACAGAACCTTCCTAACCTCGAGGGCTCCACGATTGAGCGTGCCGCACGCGGTGGATACGTACTCCACGAGGTCGAAGCCGAGGACTTGACCATCGTCAGCAGCGGCAGTGAAGTCGCCATTGCGCTGGAGGCTGCAAGCAAGCTCAAGGCTGAGGGCATCAAAGTCCGCATTGTCAGCTTGCCATGCTGGTCTGTGTTTGACAGGCAAGACCAACAATACAGACTGAGCGTTTTGAGGAACGGAGCACCAATCTTGTCTTTGGAGGCATTATCAACCATTGGGTGGCAGAAGTACAGCCACGAGGTAAGCCAATATTGATTGCACTTGGGGCGATAGCGATTTTGACCTTTGCTCTTTGCAGCAATATGGTCTGCCTGCATGGGGAGCATCAGGTCCGTACCAGAAGGTCTACGAGAAGTTCGGCATTACTGGCACAAGTAATTATATATCTTCTGACCCGCTACTTGTTCTAACTTTTCACCTTAGACATTGCGGTGGTCAGCAAGAAGGTAATCGCTTTCTATAAGCAAAACGGCGGCGAAGTTGTCTCCCCTCTGGTCAAGGCTCTGTGACAAGCAAAAAATGTCCTTGCCTGTCGACAAATTGGGTTAGGCGCAATGATAGAGTCCCGAACGCAATCTAGCATCCGTGTAATCATCAATAGACCATTCTCTTAAAAAATCGCGTAGCGCAGCAACTCGGAAGGCATTACGCATGAAATATTGATAGACATTGTTGGCGGTCTACATTGAAAAAATAAAAAAAGTGCAAGTCTATTTTCGCTCGACGGTCATGTTATCCCAAGCAATTCTCTCCTCATTTTCCTTGATGACAGCCTCAACATGAGGCTTGAGGTAACGGACGTCCTGAAGCATCAAAGTGTTAAGGTGGGCGGAACCGAAGCAGCTGGTGAAGCCCATACGTCTTTGGCAGAGACCCACTGCTCCTTTGGTAGGGGTTTGTGGAGAACACTCGAGTGTAGCGATACTTTCATGCGGTATGCGCGGTCATACGCCTCGCGCGGCGTTAGGCGTCCCAAAGCCTGTTAATCAGACTTATGAAGAAATAGTCTGCAAGTTTGAGACATCACTTGCCCTTTGGACTTCGGGCAACTCCTCCATTTCTATTTGCCTTCGGTTGAGCCTGCAAGCACGCTCCGAGTAGAGAAACATGAACACGTACGAAGGTCATCGTATTTGAGGCCCATTTGGCGGTAACCCATGAGATCAGCATACCAGTGAGCTACTGGAGTAATAATCTGCTTGAGTGACCGCGAAGAACGAATGTAAGGCGCGAGGGATGGGCCAAGCGCGTTCATGGCGTTGAGTGATTTGGTATTAACGTTCACCAAAGCTCTTCCGCAAATTCAGAAACGGAGGCACTCGGAAAACTTGTTTGCCTCTATTTGTTTCCTGGACGGAGTTATTATAAAAATATTTATTTCAAGATATGATTTTAGATAAGATCAACTAACGAAAACTATATCTGGAATCACTGCTGAAAGAAAGTCAACCGCACCTTTCTTTCGTCCATATACCTCCGATCTCAATCATAAAAAATGTCCAACACCGCTGAGCGCACCTACATCATGCTCAAGGTAAAATTACGCGGCTTTGTACGCCCACCCCCAACTCACTGACGCGACAAATAGCCTGACGGCGTTGACCGTGGCCTCATCGGCGAGATCCTCTCTCGATTCGAGAAGCGTGGCTTCAAGCTCATCGCCGCCAAGCTCGCGCTGCCCTCCAAGGAGCACCTCGAGAATCGTACGCACGTTTTCTCCCAGATCAGGTCATAGATTGCAGCTGTCGTGGATACAGACTACTCTGATCTCAAGGGAAAGCCTTTCTTCCCTGGCATGATCAAGTACATGCAGAGCGGCCCTGTCTTCTGCATGGTATTTGAGGGTCTCGATGCCGTGAAGACTGGTCGTGCCATGCTTGGTGCTACTAACCCCCTCGCTTCTCAACCTGGTGAGTGTACAAGTCTCTCCGGTGTTTTAGACGAACTTCATGGAGTGTACTGGTTAGGGACCATCCGTGGTGACTACGCTCTCGCCGTCGGCCGTAACATTTGCCACGGTTCCGATTCCGTAGAGAACGCCGAGAAAGAGATTGCTCTGTGAGCAGCTTGAATTCTGATGTTAACCCAGTAGCTCATATCGTTGTCCAGTTGGTTCCCAGAGGGAACTCTGCAGTACCAGCTCTCTCAGGCAGCCATGATCTACGAGTAGATAGATCCGTTGTGTGGAGGACTCTACAAAGACATGTACTATAGATTCTGTTTTCAATTTTCAGGGGATAGAGTCCGATAGATGCGTCTGCACGAAGCGAAGCGATTTTCCATGTCCGAAGACAAAGATGAAGAAGAGAGTACTCGTGCAGCAACGCGCAACGAGAAACATGCGTTTACTTATTAGAGTTATTACATCGACGTAATAGCACAGAGAGAATACAAAAATGAATGATCGCAAGAGCTTGGTATGCAATGAAAGTGAGGGTATGATGCAAGAGTTGATGATGATAAAGACCTGGAAGCCCGTCTTGGTGCGCAACGGCAGCCACAACACCTCCGTCTTGGCGTGCCATCGCACGCAGAGCTCAGCTATCCGGGCAGCGCCTCCACCGCAACGCGACGTCCCTGATTTCAAATCCTCCAGAACTGAACCGCCTTGCAGCAGCAGGGACTGGGGTCGAGGAAGAGATAGAACAACTACACGTAATCGTCCTTCGCTTTTACGTCCCGCAGGCGAGAATGGCAGCCAAGTCTTTCTCGCCTGCTGCTGATAGTTGCCGTGCACGAGCCTTGAGCCGCACTGGTCGACGGGGGCTTAGCTAGGATTTGGAAGACAAGGGAAGATCTACTCACAATTACGGTCGAGACTCAGCAACACGACCTTGATAGCAGTGCTTGCATCTCGGATTGCTGCACCGCCCCTGAGGAGTGCCGATCGATCGATCCAGTGCTCATCTTGCCAAATGGCAGCCTTGAGGATGAGGTCGTCCATGCATCGATCCCAGGAATTCACATCAGCAAACTCAACCTGCTCCGTTCGCACGTTCAGAGACGTGAGATAATTGCCCTTCGAGGTCTGGACTTTGAGCGATGTCGCATGCGAGCGAACATGGGAGGTGATATAAGATACGGCCTCCTGTGCTGCTTCGCCGAGTTGAGAAGTGTCCGAGGAAAGGCCGTCGAGTTCCATTATGACAGGGACTGGAACAATGACCGTCCATCGAAGTGACTCAACGATTGAGGCAATCATAGACAGCGATGACAAAATGATGTTGGTGTCAAGTACAAGGACGGTGAAACCGGGGACAATGTTCAACGTTGGACCTGACGCGGCGGGTTGGCGTGGACGACGTTTGGAGCGCTGTACCGAAGGGGAAGACGGTGATTGTTGAGCTGATACCAGTAACGTGCGTAGATATCGTCGCCGAGCCTGTAGGCGTTCGAGAATGAGCGTCTGCGAAGTGAGAGTTGGAGAAACCTACCTTTAAAGCTTTGACGTCCTCTGAATCCTCCTCATCGTCCTCGCTCTCCTCTGAAGATTCACCCGCTTCCGCACCTTCTCCGTCGACGTCCATCGCGTCGTCAGTCCACCTCCTTCGCCTGCGACGACGCTCCTCTTCCTCTCGCTCGTGGCGGTCCTCGTCTTTCCAAGTCCTTACCTTCGCTTCCAGCGCACCCCCAACCTTCCACTCTCGTGTTCCCTCCACCCACGTGAAGCCATCAACTAGACCGGCCAAATTGACCCCACACCGGACAATTCTGATCCACCGCCTCGTATTCTCATTCTTCCGTTCGGTCCCGCCTTCGTCCTCGTCGTCCTCGTCTTCAATAATTCCATCTGTCAACTGCCCTCCTTCCTCGACATCCAGGACTTCGACCTCCGCACGACGATCTTCCCCACTCTTCCAGTACCCGCGCTCGAAGACTTTACGACCAACCCACTCCATCCCGCGCATGCACCAGTCCTCGGGAAGTGGCGGGACGCAGCCGCTCGTGAGCATGACCCATCGCTCGGTACCGGCAGGCGCGCGAACGTGCAAGCCTTGAGCCTTGAGAATGTTTCGAGGCACGGAAGCGAAGAATTTGGCAAGATCTTCCCACGGAATTGACCGTTCGAGGATTGCAAGTATTTCTGAATTTTTGTTTATGGTGGCGAGAAAGGTTAGGAGAACAGGGAGATAAGGGTTGAGTATTGACCTCGCAAAGGGCGAGGCCTTGCGTGTCGGATGGCGAAGAACGAACGAAAGCATCGAGAACGCGAGTTCCAAGGCAAACTTGAAAGTCTGCGGGAGTTCGAGTGGTTGTACACCTTCCGACAAAGCAGGCGAAATTTGTACCTGCGAAGAATCAGGCATCGCACCGTCATCGTCTACATCCATTCGTTTCTCCTCCCCGTCCCCTTCGTGATGGACTGCAGTGCTACGCTTTGCAACGACGCGAACGGGGGCTGCAGAGGCACTGTCACGCATCACAGCTCCTGCGATTTTACGCAAGACACCACCAGGTCGGCCGTACTCCATGATAGCTCCAATGTTGACGACGGCCATCATGATCCACTCGCGTTCCTCAGCACCTTCGATTTCAAGACGTTCGAGGAAGCGGGCAAGTATGGGGGTGAAGTCGTCGAGCTCGATGTTAGTGAAAAGCATGCCATGGAGCAAGACAAAGAGTTCGGGGGCTCTAGCGTCTGGTTGTGAGCGACGGGCCTGGGCTGTCGACGACCAGATAGGGAGAACGGATTCGCGAGATGTCGAAAAGGGGTGCAGAGTAGTCATACTGAGGAATGGAATGTCATTAGCGTAAACTTCGACAAATCGGAATGTCCACGGACCTCTTAACGAAATGGTAAACCGCTCTCAACTCTTCACTTTCAACCTCGCGACTGAGGAGGCCTAGGTGATGGTGAAGTTTACCTGTGCCAGGCGTATCTGCGATACCTCGAGCATACCACTCCTTGGCTATTGATCGCCAACGTTCCTTCTCTGGCTCGACCTCCATCATTCGCGCGGCAACGATACCAACACTAGGAGTCGGCGAGTCATCAATACGTGCTGCCGGTAGATCGGATGTTGACCTGACGCTCATTTGTGACTTGCTCTTCTCCTTGCCATCGCCGTCATCTCCCGAGACGGCGGTGGCTTGCGAGACGGCGTCAGTAGTAAGAGCGTTTCCAGACAGTTGGCTATTCGTGACCATTGCAGCGACGGCCATGCGGTAGCGAGCGAGATCGCCAAGGGCTTCAAGCCACCCTGCGCGGAATGTCGTTAAACTGGGTTCCTCTAGAAGACCGGTATAGAAAGTGTACGCGAAGTAGATGAAATCCTGGAGATGCTCAAGGGCGAGAGGTGAAGAAAAGGATGCACGACGTAAGGCCTCGAGGAGCTTGTGGAAGGCATGAGTCCAGAGTCGAATAATGATGTTATATTTTGTCGGGATAACACGAAGCGAAGCTGGTACGGACGGAGCGAGGGAGATCTCCATTAAGTTGTGCATCATTTCAGCAAGTCTAGTAGTTCCCGCACCAAATTAGTCCACTCATCGGAGATAGCGCCAGTAAATTGGCTTACCGTTTATGGTCTGATATCAATTTTGACCACTTTTGTTGTTCGAGTTCTTCGTCGCCTGCCTCGCGAGCGCGACCATGTAAGACAATGCGGCCGTCTTCGGCGTTGTCATCGGTGTCCTCGTTCAGGATCTTCGACTCCAACGTCGAGATGCTCCGGTAGAGTTTCTTCAGTTGGTCTGCGAAAGCATTTTTGCTTGGATCCTCGCGAGGTTTACCCTCAAACAGCGCAGAAGAAGCGGAGGAGTTATCTGTGGTACCAGAGGAGAGCGTGAAACTCGAGGACGTCATAGAATGTGCATATGAGGATGTGGATGAAGCCGAGACGTAATCGCCTGAATTTTTCGATGTCGGTGTGGGCTTGGCTCCATTGGAGGACGGTCTTGCGAGCACAGAAAAACGCACAGGGTCGTCCTTTCGGTGATCAAACAAGCGTTGATGCGCAGGAGGATCACGGTGATGGGATGGGGGTGCGTTGCGAGGAACATATGAGCTGCTGGTTGCGTCAGAGATGGACTCGGGCTCCAACGTGCGTCGCATGGGTATGGTGTCGGTGTCTGGATTGTATAATTTGTTCTGCTGCTGTTGCTGCTTAGAATATGAGTTGGAACGTGGGGGGCTTGATATCTTGAGCCGACGTGAGAAGTCATCCGGGTCGGCCTCAGGACGAGAGACGATGACCTGGGGAGTAGCTTGGACCCTGCGAGGTGACGAAACTACAGGGGAAGTACGCGAGGGTACGGGAGAGGGATTCGGCTGTTGCGGGCGGGACGAAGATGGGGAAGGGGGTGGACGTTCAGTGCGTTCCCGGGGACGAGTTGCACTTTGGCACGGTCAATAAATCGAATAACGAGATTGTAGCCAAGTAGGAGAACTTACACAGCGTTTCTTCGCTGGAAAGCAACCATTCGCTCGGCGATATCTGTTGGCTGGGCTGGATCCCGCCTCCTGGGAGGCTTGGGCTGGTCTGGGGATGGATCCATCACCGTTTCTCAGCGTTAATAAAAATCGCGGTGATGAAAGCGAGAAAGAGAGGAAATAGCGAGCAGCAGTTTAGTGGGCTGAGTGCTGCGAGAGCTCGTCACGTCTGCTTTTCCCCGTTCAGCACTGCGCATTTCGAGAATCCGCAGTTGCTGCGCCGATCCAGATCTCTCCAAAAAAGTTATGTGTTACAGTCCGTCACACAACCAGCCGTTAATTGTCACAGTGTTACTGTCACGCTGACAAAAGACTTTTGCTCATCGTCGTACACAGCGAGCTCAGCTGCGGAACTGACCTGTGTCCCCGACATACATGTACTGCTCCCTGTCCTCAGAATTTAGCCCGAATCACCGTCTTCGTACGCCCCATCTACCTCTTGTATCCGACCCCACAACTTCATATGGCACGGTGTGCCCCCTTGTTAACTTGCTTGTGAGGGCTGTCCTGCCTCGCCCTGCCACTCTGATACCTTCTTTCACATAGTCAAGTCCTGTACACGTCCTTTGCATGTTACCGAAGTATAACACATGCACTCCCTCTCTTACGCGATGGGGCTGTTGTATAACTTCTGCGTGTGCCAATATTATCGGGAAGTCTTCTCACATACCCTACTCAGACCTCGTGTCTCCATTGCAAATATTAATATTGCACCTACATAGTAGTACTTGGTGCGTCCTTCACTTTCCATCGAGTTCACCCCACACCCTGCTGTGCCTCTAACCTTTTTCGCTAACCTACAACCACCACCTGCGATGTTCTTCTCCACGCATTCTCATACTTGCGATTGCTCCAGCAACAAGGTGAGGTAAATGAAATGAAAACCCCGAAAAAGTGACACCCACGTTATTTGCACATTTTGATCATCCATGATGACGTCTCGCCACTGGACTCCGCCTGATACGCCCTACAATAGGTCGTCTCATATCAGACATGATACAAGATAACGGATCCGACATTTGTCTCGACCAAATTGTCGACTAGTCAGAGGAGCTGGTCTGATAGAAACGGAACAGAAAAAAGTCCTACGCATCCAGGCCCAGCTGTATCAGACTCGCCCCTAGCTGTCACAAGTACAGCTTCTGCTGCAGGAATACGGGTCTGATCATGCATGGCATGTCCTTGATCTCGAGGTGTAGTCGTACACTGCCTTGAACTACGTGTACTTGTCTGTGCCAGGACTCAGGGTAATTAATACAGATTTATCGCTACCATGAGACCTGCGTTTCTGATAATGAATTCGATCTCGGTACAATCCGTACGTTCTGGACATGACCGTCCCAATTTCTATATTTCTGGTAACACTAATCAATGTCTTTCAGGAACATACATTGGTGGCTTCCCCAGGTGTACAACTCAAAATACAGGCATGGCCCGAGGTCCTGGTCCTTATCCAGGCGCGTACTTTCTCACCACGAGTGGTGGCCACCACTCACGATAATGCTGAAGATATCAAGATAAAGTCAGCGCTGATATCCAGGATTGTCTCGTTTGCATGATCACTCACTCGCTTCCCGTGCAGAAACTCGAAGCATCCGATGCGAGCCACGTTACAACACCACGCATTTCGTCAGGACGCCCAAGACGTCCCAGTGGATTCATACTTGACCACTTCTCAAGCAAGTGGGGTTGCGCGTCGAGGTATGCCGCCGTCATCCTGTCCGTTCGTTCGACTTGTCACCGAGAGCGTATCGGCAAGCATCGTAACAATACGCACTGAGTGTAAATGTGTCCAGGGGACAGAGAGTTGACACGAATATTTTTCACCCCAAGTTCGCATGCCATGCTGCGTGCCATTTGCAGCACCGCAGACTTGGAGGTGTTATACGAAACCCAGGCATGGTCCTGCGGGCACACAGTTAACGTCCACGGCTCTCTGACAGCGAATATAGGGACTAGGCCATATTCAGATGTTCTCACCTTGTTGGTGATGCTTCCAGACATAGAGGCGATCAAGATGATACTTCCTCCACGACCGAAGCGAGACATTTGACGACCAGCAGCCTGGGCTGTGAATAGCACACCGGTTGTGTTGACCTCCAGAACCTTCAAGAATTCCGACCAATCAGTACTCCTATCTCCCATTTGCTGCAATCACTCACGTCTCTGAACTGCTGCGCAGGGTACTCCAAGCAATCCGTGTGCGACTTCAGGATTCCAGCAGCTGCAACGCAGAAGTCAAACCTCTGTTCCTTATCGCCAATCTCCTCCGCCTTCTTCCACAATAACACCTGGTCCCTCACATCCGTACTGAAGTACTCGAGCCTAGAGTTGTTGCCGAGCTTGCTCACGTACTCTTGAGAGGCTTTAAACTCTTCAGAAGGTTCTTTAGGGAGATCTAAACAGTAGACGGCACGAGCGCCAGCTTCAGCGAGCGCGATTGCTATCTCAAGCCCGAGGCCTCTGTTTCCACCTGACACAAGTCCCACGCGATCGGTGAGAGCAAACTCGTCAAAGATCTTGGGACGGAGCCTGATAGAGGGATTGGCCTTTGCCTCGAGGGCAGCCTGGATACCAAGGGGGCCGATAGGAGATGAAGATTGTACTGTGGACTCTCTATATGTCCGTGTCCGTAGAGTTAAGGTAACCATACACACTAAGACAGCTGGAAGCGAGCTGCTAAAAAAAACAGTACTTACTGAGATGACATACTCATGGACGATGAATTAGGGAGAAAGTGAGAAGATAGTGACGATCGTTGAGCAGACAGTTCTTAGTCAAATACTCCTCTCTGTTACGTGGTCCCGCAAGAATCACCACTCAGCTGACCAGGGAAGGCCTACCTTGGCAGACGGAGAATAAATATACCTGGTGGCACATGAGCATTCTGAGGCATTGTTCGATCTTTGCCCAGGGTAATAATAAGGTGAAGGGTGTTCCCTGAATCGCGGCGGATTGCTCAAACACGAGGCTGGTCAAGCACTGACTCCGAGTTCGGTCTCGTAATGTCACGATAACACGATATGGAGAGCAGGAGATAAATGATCAGTCCCACTTCTGACGTAGATCATACGTAGATCGACCATGATAGAAACCACACAACTGGCTTTAATGCATGATGGGCTTCATTCCTTTGGAACCTTGACAAGCCACGGAACGATCTGCGCATTGATGCGTCGAAGAAAATAAGACCCATAACGTGTCGGTAACTCGACATTGTTCCATTTCTCCACCATTCGGGTGATCTTGTCGGTCTCATCGAGATCAAGAACGATGAGAGATTCGATCCTCTGTCGCATTGATGTCAGAACCGTTCGACCCAGCTTCTGAGAAATCCAACATGCCTGTTTCTTTCCTATAAACCTCAAAGTATATTCTTGAACCTGAGAATATACGAGGCGGTTGGGTCTTTCAGTTGACAACACTACTCGGCTTGAAATTGTCTCGGATTTGGAGAATAATTTTGGCTTTTTGTGAGGTAAGATGTACGGTTTCACCTTGCAATATGCAAACCTACCATTGCAAACCACTGTATGGATGGCTTAGCTCTTTCATGGATAATGAAAGGTGAGACGAGCTCTACCTGAGGTTCATACTCGCCTCGACTTTCAGCTTTCACCAACGGGTCCTGATACAACGCATCAGTTCAGCCGATCCATCTTCGACCATGTTGACCGACCAACCTCGAAAACAGCGTCAGGGTTCCAAGTCCTCTCGAAGATCGTCCTATTCGGCCTACAGCAGTACAATTCTTTTAAATCGTTCATGATTCTCTCCCTACTAGTTTCCTGGTCTTCCTGCGATGATCGTGTTGCTTCTTCTAATAAAGTACTGGGTTTTTTGGGATCTTGGATTATGGGAACCCCTGAATAATGAGCACCACCAATAGCTGAGTGGGCAATCTTTGGTATGAAGACGGGCAGAGGAATTTTCGGGGAATGGTGAATGATTGTTGGCTGTTTTGCAGGGTCTCGCGGGACGCTCATCTTCGAGACTGAAAACAATAGTGCCAGTTGGAATTTCCATTGCCATTGTATGTGGCGGAGAAATTGGCGATGACGCAGATGGGAGCGGAAGGGACCCTAATATAAGTTATCTGGTGGGGGTCATTGAATAATAGCCACACTGACACTCGCACAGTCCGAGCGATGCTGGTCGACTAACCATCTTGGAGCTGTGAGACTCGGACTCACTGACAGATAGTCTCCAACCTAATGTAACATATTACAGTCGATAGATATGATTGAACGTTGAACGTTGAATTGCCAGTGTGATGCATTCGCTCTCTGACTGAGCAACACAAAGAGAGGGAAGAATCGAGATGAATGTCGTTGGTGGCGTCATTGCTCGCGATGACTAGTAGACACATTTGTTCCTTCATCTCTCAGGAACACATGTCATGCATGTCATACATGTCATGATCAAGTTGTCTTCGACAGCACTGGTGGCGCCCCAAAAAAAATAGTTGCCAGTCTTTTCGGTATGTGGGCCGATGGTCCTGGGCATTTCTAGGTCCTAAATGGCAACGAACCGGGCACCTCGACCTAACTTGAAGCACCCACTATGCTGCACCTGCACCGCGAACCGGTCAGGAGAACGAACCGACGACACCGGACGTCATTCCAGGACTCCTGGACCTTTGTCTGAGTCGTGAGAGTGACCAACATTACCCGACGCTCACACGAACTGTGACAGAAGACAATATTGGACTCCACGGTTGGTTAGAGAAGTTCATCGCCATGGAGGGTCTTCAGGTCCTGGAATAAAACATCGCGGTCGAGATGCATCGAATCAAGTGCCGTCTCCGTGAGAATGTAAGATATTGTAGATATTGAGTGGCCCCCAGAAATTACAAGTTATTCTCCTAGTACCTGCTCGATCAACGAACGTATCCACCAATCCAGTAGAAACAGTGCGTATGCATATTGCGGAACTTCATGTGATACGGTATTTCTGCACTTCTAGCCACCATTGGTATGTCCTTGCCACAAACCATAACTCTTTCCAGGTGTTGTCTGCCAAAGGCGGATTGTGCCTGCACCACGAGTACGTCAGTTTTGTATGAGCAGAACGATACGCTGGTGCTCACCATCCTCTGAAACGACAGATGCGTTATGGAAGTAGCGCCATCAGATATAAGGCAGCACGTCAGGTCAACGATGGGCACGCACCACTACCACTCGCGTACATTTCACCATCTGGACTGAACTCAACGCAGTGTACAGGGCCATGGTGACCTTTCAAAACTTCTCGCTCTTCACCATCCATACCATGAACCCGGACCCATTCATCTCCAAGGTTTCCCGTGATGAAGCGGTCTTGTAAGATGGGATGGACGGAGGCGGAGGATGGCGAATATGGCAAGTTCAAACTATGAGTTGGAGCCGTGCTCGGCAAAGCGGGTATAAACGCAACAGTTTCCCCTGACGTGACAACAAGCCGTTTTGTGTGCACGGAAAGTTCCATTGAAGTGATTGGATTTGGGAGCGCAAGCGAAGTGGTAAGCTTTCGCGTCCGTAAATCCCACCACCTGAACGCCTATAAGTGAAGTGCGCCTAAGAATTGAGGACGATACACACTTTATAATGCCATCTTCACCAGCTGATACACCAGTGTGTTCGCCGACCCAAACGACACTTTTCACTGTCTTGTCGTGTGATGTTGTTCCAGGCTCACCGAGGAGATCCGCTTCTGCGTCTGGTCGAGCGAGGTCAAAGATGCGCACCTTCTTCTCTTGTCCGCCAGTTAGCAGGTGAGATGATGTTCTGGAAATGGCAACTGTCCGGACGATGTGATTATGGGGGAAAGAGTGGAGTGCCTCTCCGGAGTATGTATCCCAGATCTTACTGTTAACGAACCAGGATATCTGAGGTCTGAATCAAGTTGATATAGTCTCGTGGCCACTCACGCCGTAAAATCTGCGCTTCCTGATGCAGCTTTTGAGCCGTCTGGAGAGAGTTTTGTACACCATACAGCGCCTTTGTGGCCCAAGAAAGTGCCGATCCAATCTCCGGTCCATTCTCTGAGCATTGGATTACCATCCTTGCAGCTGGAGACTAGCAAGTAGGCGCCGTCGTCTAGGATTGGAGAAAAGGAAAGATGAGTGACTGGACGAGTGTGGCCAGGTGCCACCAATGGGACAGCCTTTAGTTGAGAAGTCATTAATCGTTAGTGTAAGAAAAAGAGAGAGAGAGGAATGACAATTGGTGTTGGTGGTGTGGTGGTGGTATTGCAGGCGCTCTGCGCACTGGCGAAGAGCAAGCCTACGATAGTTACTTGTGGGCCTTGTTGTTGAACTTAATTTGCACAACGGATTGTTCAACGCGTGGCAAATTTGGTGACTGTGAACGATCGGCAAACCTCTTGCAAGCAAACGTTCAAGTTCTCCAAGTTCAGTTCAGGTTCTGCAGAATTTATTTACTGTAGCTACAATCCCAACGGTGGCCAGAGTTTGGCTGGATGTGTACTGGCACACCAGGATTGAAAACAAGACATGTGAGATGTAGCCCTGATTCCCTGAAAGCTCCTGACAGCCCTTCGCCCATCCATCGCACTCTCTAGACATATGTCAGGACATCTTATCGATCTCATCATCAGACACTGCAGCACCTCACCAGACGCGGGAACACAGTACGTACATATGAGACCTACGCTACCATAATAGGAGCTCGCACACCGTCAGACGGAACACAAACGAAACACGCCAATAGCAAATACGGATGCACTGATGGGTCGCAGACTGACGTTGTCAAGTGTCAATGAATGTCGGCAACTATGCAGCCCTGCATTTACACGAATCCGACCATGGGAAGGTGTATGGGTCAACTGCTACTGCTACGAACGACATTAACTGATACGAGTCAGTTGCATGTCGCCATCAACGCGTTATGTACAATCCAGATGAGGATATGTTTTAACTCGGCGAATTCTCTTGAAAATGTGACAGCAAATTGGGAGTACCGTCAACTGAAGAGCCAATTGCGTGCTCAAACGACATTTCCTCCCATGCATGAGCGGAACAACTTAAAATGGTACAGCGATATCAAGTAGGGTCTGAGGCTGCGCGTTACGGCTTTCTTACAGGAACAACATCTACTTTAGGTGAGGCATCCCCTTGCAATATTCACTATGTATATAACTATAACCCGCCCCCATCCCCTTCACTATTGCCCTCTCATATCTTAACTTCCTCTGACGCTGCTCTATCATATCCATATCACAGAGCATCTGTTCATCGTCCAGTGCTCCCCCTTGCCATGGCTTCCACTGCAAAGCGCATTGGCAAACAAATCATCGCATATCCTGACAACCATGTCCCCACAATATCATCCGGTACCTACCTCAAGAACCTCGTCAAGGATCCTAAGCAACTCGTGAGTACTCATGCGCCCTCTTAAACATATCACTCACTCATCGTGCCTCTCCGTGCAGGCGGTCGATTATCTGACCAGCCTCTTTCCTATTTTTGGGTGGATTACTCGTTACAGTAACCTTACCACTCACATCTCCTCTTTGCCACCACCCTCATGACCCTTACTCATAGACGCGGGTTGGCTGACCGGGGACCTCATCGCCGGTTTAACCGTTGGTATAGTAGTCGTACCTCAGAGCATGTCCTATGCCCAGGTGATCATTTGAGCTCTATCCTCGTTATCACAGTGCAACTCTGACAGTCCCTTCAAATCAGATTGCTACACTTGCCCCACAATATGGATTGTACTCTTCTTTCGTCGGAGTCCTCATATACTGCGTACGTCCTTGAGTCACGGCAAAACTTGCCACTCAATATGTTACCCCTCCAGTTCTTCGCTACCTCCAAGGATGTATCCATCGGTCCTGTGGCTGTCATGTCTCTCACTGTCTCACAAATCATCGCTGCTATTGATTCCAAGTACCCCGGTCAATGGGAGGGACCACAAATCGCCACAACCGTTGCATTTGTTTGCGGCTTCATCGTCCTTGCCATTGGGCTCTTAAGAATCGGATGGGTTGTGGAATTCATTCCCGCACCCGCTGTCAGTGGCTTTATGACCGGTTCAGCCATCAACATCGTGTCGGGCCAGGTTCCTGGTTTGTTGGGTATCACCGGATTCAAGTAAGTCAACTGTTCAAGTCTCAATCATAGCGCAGCTCCATATTTAGTGTTACATAACAGCACGAGAGCTGCAACGTATGAAGTCATCATCAATACCCTCAAGGGCCTACCTCGCACAACCCTCGATGCTGCATGGGGTCTTCCTGGCCTTGTCGCACTCTATGCCATCCGCATAGCATGCACGAAACTTCAACGGCGTTTCCCTCGGAGGAGTAAGTACACGTGTCAACCAGCCAAATTCTGTCAAGCTGACTCGTTTCTGTACAGGTAGGATCTTCTTCTTTGTCATGGTCGCTAATAATGCATTTGTGATCTTGGTATTGACTATCGCAGCCTGGTTATACTGTCGCGACCACAAAAGCGCTTCAGGAAAATACCCGATCAAGATCCTTCAGACTGTTCCGCGAGGTTTCCATGATGTTGGACCCCCGTTGATTGATCCGAAGCTGGTGAAGGCTCTTGCACCCCAGTTACCTGTCGCCACTATCATTCTCTTGCTAGAACACATCGCTATTGCTAAATGTGCGTAATCATAACCATGAGTGCTGATCAAAGTTTTGACGTGTATGCCCAGCCTTCGGCCGCGTTAACGGTTACAAGATCAATCCGAACCAAGAGTTGATTGCAATTGGTGTTGCAAATACTATCGGAAGCGTATTTCACGCTTATCCCGCTACTGGATCATTTTCACGCTCGGCATTGAAATCGAAGTCGGGAGTCCGTACCCCTGCTAGCGGCCTTGTGGCGGCTATCATCGTCATTGTTGCGTTGTATGGTCTCACACCAGCGTTCTTCTGGATCCCCAACGCTGGCCTCTCAGCTGTGATCATCCATGCAGTTGCTGATCTCGTGGTGTCGCCAGCTCAAGTCTACTCATATTGGCGCATCTCGCCTTTGGAGTTTATCATCTGGCTTGCCGCGGTGATAGTCACTGTCTTTTCTACGATAGAAGATGGTATCTATACTTCGATCTGCGCGTCGATCGCCCTTTTACTCCTTCGCATCGCACACCCCCGCGGCTATTTCCTCGGGAAAGTCACACTCACCAACCCTCAGAACACCAAGGACAGTCGCGAGATTTTCGTCCCTCTTCTTCCTGATGGCATTACGAACCCTCACACCAAGGTTGACCCCCCTGCGCCTGGTGTTATCATCTATCACTTTCAAGAGAGCTTTCTCTACCCAAACTGCTCTATCGTCAATTCTGCAATCGTAGACCATGTGAAGGAAAACATGCGGCGTGGTATCGACATCACCGCAATCAAACTCCGGGATCGTGCCTGGAACGACCCCGGCCCCCGTGGAGGTGCCGAAACAGCGCAAGCCGCCAACAATGCGAAACCAGAGCTTCGCGCCATTGTCCTCGATCTTTCTGGGGTGTAAGCTCATTGACTCATTTATTTCGGACACCGGAGCCTCACAAGCAATTGTCTCGCCAGGTCACAGATTGATACCACTGCTGTTCAAGCACTTATTGATACACGGACTGAGGTCCAAAGATGGACAAACCGCCCTGTAGAGGTAAGTATAACTGCCCGCTGTCACCATACAAGGCCATTGACGCCCGTTCAGTTCCATTTTGCCTCGATCCTTTCTCCGTGGGTCCGTCGGGCACTTGTCGCTGGCGGTTTTGGTATCAGCACGCAGGCTGGAGTGCCCACCGAGATTGCACCTATTGTTCCTTATCGTGGCGGTCGTAGGGACAGCTGGCGGGACGACTCAGGCAGGTCGCAAATCGACATTGAAGCCCATGAAACCTCGCAGCCTCGTTTGTCTCATGGAGGAACGCCCTTGGAGGAGAACGCACCTCTCCTCGCACCGGAAACTCCATTCTTCCACTTTGATTTAGCAAGCGCAGTGCATGCTGCAGAGACCAGCTCGGGTAAACCGCTCTCGCTGCAGGAGACACCGTCGATGAAGAACTTGGAAAGTTGATCGTACCTTGATCTGATGGTACAATACGCTCGCAGTATTTCCACACTGTTAAAAGTTATCTTGAAGTACATAGTGTAGTTTGTTTACAATTGCTGCCGAATATCACTTAGTGGTGCTCTGTTTTCCACGGCTGTAACCTCAGCTATTGGAGTTCATTTCTTGAGTAGTAGTCAGTTCCTCACACCTTTACTAGTTATTCATGTTCTCGAGGGCACATCTAGTACGGTCAAGACACCTTGTACCAAGGGGATATGTGTCGTTGTCAGTGAGGACACTATCCACGACCCCGATGCGTTTTGCAGGCCACAGCAAAGTACTTGATAATTGACACCTTCCTCAGGGTACCGTCCATTGACTAGAATTACAGTGGTCCAAAATCAAGCACCGCAAAGGGGTGGAGGACGCCAAGAGGTCCAAAATATATGGCAAGGCTGCTCGTGTAAGTTCTATTCATGCGTACCAGTGCCTGCATGTCAAAGACTTAATATTACACCGCTAGGAAATCCTAGCCGCGGCAAAGAGTGCGTAGTCCCAGCTAATGTGCCCATTTCTATGAGCTGAAACTTTGTTATAGGTGGTGGCTCTACGAACCCAGGGGAGAATGGTCTGCTGGCAACTGCTATCCGACGAGCGAAGGATGCTGGTGTTCCCAAAGAAAACGTTGAGAAGGCACTCGTAAAGGTAATGTGCTTAACCTAATCCTGCAGAAGCACGTTGACACCCGCCAACACGTTACACCTGCAGGCCGAGCGAAATGAGGGCCACGGACAAGCAATGTTATTCGAAGCCATTATCAATGGTACAACTGGCATCATAATGTAAGTCTCCACCCGTATGAAGGTGTTCACAAACTAACTTAGCAGTCGCAAAGAGAATGCCGATCGGATAACGCCAATCGTACGGTGAAAAATATCAACCACACTTTGACCTCGTATAGGTGTGTCTCGTACACTTTCCTTGGTTGGTCCGCTCAATGTGCACTCAAGGGCTCGTGCGTCTCCTGTCAAATTTATGTTCCAGCAGCGGGGTTATGTCAAGGTGCAAATAGGCGACGACATGGAGGGCCTTCTGGATCAAATCATGGACGTTTGCTCGATTGACTTCGCGGATTGGAGCGAGGAGTCTGGTCAGCGTGGTGTAGAGGTGAGCACAGATGAGGCCCTCCTTGTTTCCTATTGACTTATGCGTTCACACAGCTTGTCTGTCGACCAGAAGTCCTGAACAAGGTCATGAAAGTGATACGTGATCATGCGTCCGCGTCCCCACTTTGTGAGGTACTGGCGAGTGAAATAAATTGGGCACCGCTAGAATCACAGGAAGTCGAAGACGACGAAGGAACCGCCCGTTTAGAGTGTCTAATAGAGGCTCTGGAAGAAGACGATGACGTCGAGCGCGTCTACACGACTGTGGAACCCAACCGTTTGATCGCTGATTGCTGATATCCTGCAGTCATATGACCCATGACCCGCTGTCACTGGTACGTGGCTACCCATTGGATATCGGTTACCCGTCGCCACACGAACTAGCGCTCTTCGCGCCAATTCCTACCCGTGTACGTCGACAATCCTCAAGAGTCTCAATTCTTCATGTTCGAAAATGGCAACCGAGGCTCGATAGTATTCACATTTATTCAGAGATACTACATACAAAACTTGGTACAATGTCAGCTATATATCAATCAAAGCACATGAGGACATGCAGGCAAGGCTCGAGCAAGAGATCAGAAAAACTCCATGCATGTTGAAGAATTACACACTGTATTCGTGCTTGGGTATTGCATCACACTGGACTACCTTACACCCGTAAATCAGGATGAAGGCACATCCACGCATGACCACCAAATCCACCGCACTGAATGAGGCGTGCTTCCGAAGCATGAAGGACGTAATCTTTAAAACCTGGCACTCCGGCCTGAGTATACACTTCATCACCCAAATATAAGCCTACTAAGGATCGGAGAGTTCGGTGGTAGCCTTTATCACGCATTCGTACGAGCACGTTGATCAAGGGCCGGAAGTCGGCCGGTATCGAAGCCCGAGGAGCATCGTGATGTGCGTCAACAGGCGAAGAACTGTTATCACTTTGCAGTGAACTAGAACTGGACGAAGCAGAGGTTGCTGACTGGAAGCTGGCGGCTCTCTCCATCGGCGAGAACGTATAGCTTATCGGCAATGGATTCTGGGTTGCCTTTGGTGGGTCAGACACGGAGGACGAGACTGAGCTACTCGACTGAGACTGAGACTGAGACTGAGACTGAGACTGAGCACTTTTTATGGATTCTTCTTCGAACCAGCTTGGATGTAGTGCGATCCATGCATCACCCGCCATCCCTCCAAGCTCGATCAGGCCTGCCTTCTCAGCCAAAGCAGTGTAGTCCTTGAATCTCGATACCCCCTCACGTTTATAGACCTGCTGGTCTGAGTTCACAAGGTTCATGGCAACAGTCGAGCGCGAAGGACGGGCGATTCCTTTCTCTCGGGCCACGAGCAAGAGGTGGATGAGCGGTTGGAACCTCATCCATGTCTGTTTCCGGACGGCTTCGTCCGCTGAGCCAGAAGGACATGCAACACCAGTGGTGGGAAGCGGGTCTGAAGGTCTAGTACTAGTAGAAGGCACCGTCACGGCAGCCTCCGGGGAATCATTCATGCTGTTCGGTGTGGGAGCGGCGGACTTCGGCGACGTGAATTCATCGCTAGGCCCTGTATTAGCAATACTAGAGGCCGAGGTCGGGACCGTGACGAGAGGCACTGGCACTCCTTCGTTTGAAGCGGTGTCGAAGGGGCGTAGACCCAGTTTCCCGTTCGGTGCAGGGTGCGTCGCATCTTGCACTGGAAGTGGGAGGCGGTCCGACATCAATGTATCGATCCCATTGCGAATTTCTTCATCGGGAGTAACAGTAACATCTAGGTCGGCTCGGCAAGGGAGGAACTGTTCAGTCCCTTGATCGTCGTCGTCAAGACCTAGAGCTTCCATAAGCTCGGCTTCGTTCGGAATTCCAAGTATTTCTTCTAGGCGCGTAGTTTCGTTGACAGTGAAGCCATCTTCGCTGTGTGCCTTCCTCGGCTTTTCATGGGTTACGACGGGGGGCGCAGATGCGGCCGTCTTAACTACCTCCTGAGACGAACAGCCGCATGAGACCGGCACCTCTCCAGATAACGGCCCGGCCATCGCAAATGGCGACGCCATACAGTTCAGCCTGTGTCTAGGCTGAGGACCGACCTGCGGCCGCAAGTCGGGGATGTCATTAATCGGTTGCCCATGTTCAAGAGGAGATCCTATGACAATTGATGATGGCGGACCATCATAATGCAAGGGTAATTCAAGGTATGCGTCGAGTACGGGTAAAGCCGACGAGCTAGGCTTGGTAAAGCTTGCAAGTGTGATATCACCCACAGGACATACTAGAGGCTCTTTATCAACATTAAGAGTCCTTTGTGTAACCACAGTGGCGCTCCGTGCCCGTGCGGGCGTTGGTGCGGGTGCGGGTGCAGACACAGATGCACGCCGTGAACGTGAGGGAATTCTCGGGACAGACAATCCCTGAGGTGTTAAATCATTTATGACGCTCATAGACTCCCCCAGTGGTTCTGGGCCGGGGAGTGCGTGAGAATGTTCTCGTTCCAGGGTAGAATGGAAGCTGTCCGCTCCAATGTTCTTGAGGAACTCGGACGGCTCGAGAAGGTCGGAGGCGCTTACTCGCCGCTGCTTCAAGGCACTTTGGGCGGAAGAGGCGGTAGAGTAGGAAGTAGTGTCGGAGTCGTCGAGGAGTTTTTCCACCTCTCGTGAGAGTTTGGCTACGAGGTTGGCATCGAGACCAATGTAAGGCTGCCTGACGGATGAGTTTGTTGCCTCTGTTCGTGTCCTCATGACAGCTGCACTCCAATCGACGACGAGCGAAGCTTGACTTTCGAGACAAACAGGAACATGGGGAGAGGGGACGATCAGAATAACCTTATAATTGCGAAGGCGGAGAGTCGATATAGCATAAGCATAGTCTCGGTCACCAGTGATGAGGATGACTGTGGCGGGAGCTGGATGATCCACGGCAAATGCAAGCATATCGACTTTAAACGATTAGTCCGGATTAATAAATATCGCGAAGAGAAGCACGTCTGTATACATACCAAGAATCATCTTGTCTACGACATCCTTTTTGCCGTTGTGAGGACAATCTATCATGGATACGCCGGATGACTGGAGCTCAGAACGAAGCACGACGGACTTTGGAGACTGAGCAAATATATCAAGATAGGCTTTGAATGTCGTTACAGACCCGAATACACGGGCCATGCGTCCAATATTATTAACGATGTCATAACCCAGACCATATGAACTAGAGGGGGGACTGCAGTTCTCTAGAAAGACATGGGAATGGGCGGTTATTGACCGTCTTCAGCGCTGTTGGTGAGGTGGGGAATTATACTGACCATAGTCCCAGAAAATGGCCACCTTTGCGTGGTCGGACATGAGATGGGGGGGAGAATATGAAGACAGAACGACCAAGGCACTTGAGAGCTTTATACTGGGTAGCTTGTGTGGTTATGTGGCATCCTCATGCGGAATGCACCGCACCTTCCACTTTCGTAGGCTCTGCATCATACCATGACATTGTAGGGGCATTCCACCAACACGTGTCCAGAATATTCGAAACACTGAGCTTGTACACCTTTTAACAGGAAACTTTTACTGTCAACTGACGTGCGCGATTGAACTGCGTTCATTGCTACTGCAGTGAGGTTCACCCCCGGCACCCTGACCAGTGACGAGGGGGTGCGAACCAAGGTTACGAACGACAACACAGCGTCTGAGAGCTATTTACGCCATGGTCTAACAAGCTTTTCCCAGCCTGCGTGATTCATCGGTTCGTCGGCAGATCCGTTGTACCATGCGGTGGGCACGATGGTGAATACACAGGTCGGTGGGCACGTTGTAGTACACCATCAGAACTCCTAGAGTATACGGTACCGCACGCTTCATTCATCTCTGTAGCCTCGCATTACATGGTATAGCGTTTGCATATGCAAATACTTTGAATAGCATTATGAAGTCTACTTGACTTTTCGTTGCAGTTTACTGAGATGATAGTTGATAGCCGGTCTTTGTGGTTTCGGGTGTACGGGCTAAAGGAAATGTGTCATGAATCAGAACGGTCCTGTGAATGTAATGTAATGGGTCACCGACCGTCGTCCGCATGCACTTGAATAGTGCTTCCGCTACCTCCTTACACTTGGAGGCGTCTGCGGAAAGAACATCGCCAGTCGCAGCCCAGCAACCAAGCATCGAAACCAACTCGACTTTGCAGGGCGAGGGTCTGGTGACTGAACCAGAACTGATCTTAGTATGGTACAACTCTGAGACGATGCTAGCGACATACGCTTCGTAGGCCTCACTTTGACGTTTGCTATGTGGACCATGATGTTGTCCGAAAAATGCGTGTTCGCTGCGGTGCTTCTCTTGGACAAGCTCTCAAAACTTCTGGCCTAGACTCACTGCACAGACTGGTGAAATCAATGATTTGACAACGCGCGAGAGTCCCCAGGTAGAGACTCGACACCACTTTCAAGTCTTCAACTTATTTCAAGTCCGCGAGTCCCCTCGGCAAAAACCGTACTGCCATAACCTCCACGTCTACACATTACAGACCTTCCCAGCTTATCACTAAGAACACTTCCCTAGTCAACCGACGACATACGATTACTTACATCCACTCGACCTCACTGCACTAGACGGCGAGCACACGCGAATTTTAGGTCAAGAGAGCTCACTTTGATCTTCATTCCATTCCCGCGCCTTTGCTTCGTCCATGCCACCAATCACTTCGTTAAACAAGAACAATACTGGTGTGTCACTCGGATATCACATCATCCCAGTCGTACTTAGTTAGTTCGCAAGCCGTGAAGCGAATAATGCAAGAGGCGAGAGAGCTCGCAAATGATCCTTGTACCGACTATCATGCTGCACCTCTCGAGGTATTATTCCTTGAATGTGTTCGTGTTCACTTACTTAGCCACTCCTAACAGGATGACATATTCGTAAGTCACCAGTAGTTACCAGCTTTCGTGGCGTTAAATTACGTCGCAGGAATGGCACTGCACCATGCGAGGGCCATCGGGGACAGAGTTTGAGGGTGGCTTGTATCATTTTCGGATATTGCTACCTGCAGAATACCCTTTTCGACCACCCTCGCTCATGATCCTCACCCCGAATGGCCGTTTTGAGCTTAACACCAAGGTATTCATATTCTGTTAGCCGATATCTCTTAGTTTCCATGTGTGACCACCGTTCGGACAGATTTGTATCAGCTTCACAAATTGTTTGTGCCATGAACTCCTTCACGGTGGTCTAGGCTAATAATTGGACAGATCACGAGGAGGAGTGGCAGCCGGCTTGGGGCGTGCGAACAGGTGCGCGCCGTTGAACTTGAATATGAAATTCGATTGAATTCAGCCGGTAGCAATCCTTGGCCTCCAAGGGTTCTTCCCTCTAAAGGGACAGGCAGCCAATGGCGTTGGTTCAGTTGAGTACCCTGTCTCAGAGCGTAAACGCTTAGCACTTCTGCGAGTATTCATATTAGCGGTCGTGCTGAATAACTCTGACAATTTGGCGCTTTATTTCAGTTCGCGAGAGTGGGTTTGTCCGAGGTGCCAGCAGACTAACCTGGATTGTCTTCCAGACCCCGCGCAGCAGGCAGCCTCGACCCTGAATCAGCTCAAACAGCTCCGAGGACTTTCATGCACTGAAGATCAGACTGAGCCTCCTGTCATCCGACCAGCATCCCCACTCCCGACTGCTCCAGAGCGTTCTTCCGCACCGGAAACAAGCACGCTCGGACTGTTTGCCCCTGATTCACCCGTCTCCTCGACTCGATCTGCTGAACCCGAGATTCCGATCACTCAGGACCAGGAAAGTTCAGTAGGCAGCCACACGGAAGCAATCCGCGGATCACCACAGACCCTCCATCACCGCTCTCACCGGCCACCGCTACTGCTGGACACTGCGATCTGCGTGCTGCTCGTCCTGGTAGTAGCACTTTTATGTAGGCGGGTCCTGTGAGTCGCACGCCTCGCTTCGTTTGTGAAATGGTGATCTATGGTTTTCTGGACCAACTACTTTAGCTAGACATGAACACCGGAGGTGTATCACACGAAGGGTTTCTAGACCAGGCTCTTTGGAAATTGGATATCTTTTGATCGAGCTTTGTCCAGTCCAGCCACCGGGGCGTCGAGATGTCCGAATTCGGTAAAACTTTATTATGTCAGCTCGCTGGCTGCGCCGCAACGTTTGATTATAAGATTTGTCAACTGAAATATTGGAGCAGATTTATAGCCGTGTGCCATCCTCTCATCCAGCAGCATTAACTCCTTCCACCACCTCCTCAGTCCAACTCTCTGGCTGGACGCTCAGTCATTAGCTTGTTTGAGTACCCTTCCTCCTTATCGTCAATGCCGTTCGAGATGTACACAGCTCAAATCCGGTGGTCGAAGAGAAGGTCTCTCTCTCTCAACTACTCCAGGCACCTCGATGCCGTCCCTATACCCCCCACACTCGTCAATTCGCCCCACCTTTCTTCGCCAAATAGCATCCTCTGGCGGAAATCATCTGTCGTTAAATGCCCTTCGCGGCTGGATGACGAATGGCTCGGGGACATGGTGCCCATCGACAGATCCTCGGTTCCCGAGGTTGACACACAATCGGAGAGCACTGACGAGATGGACCATTCACCGACTTCGTCTACAGACAGCTGGCACAGCGATTTGCTTTCCCCTGCGTCTCCAATTCTGCGATGCCGCTCGTCGCCCCCTGACATCTCCGTGACGGCTAGGCATGCGCCATCCACCGGTATCTGCTCCAGCCAAGCCCCACACAGCTAATCTTGCTCGCACACAACCTTGCATCGGAGCAAGCGACAACACAAAAACGTTTTGGGCACGAGGGATTCCAGGGGTCTAAGGATCAGTAACACTGGCATTGGTTTTTGCTTTCCCCTTTCATTTGGGTTTTATATGGAATAGGGTCATATTATCTTTTGGGCTTTTAGGGTCATCGGGGTGGTTCAGTGGTTCAAATCATTGGGTTTTATTGGGTTTATTGGGTTTCGGTTTGTTTCATCTGGTAGCTTGTTTCGCATCAGTCATATTTGTGGAACATTTTCACATCATAACACTTACACCACTACTTACGCTATTCTTACCTTGCCTCTCAAAAGTCGATATATTTGTCAACGGCAACCCACAATAAATATAACACACTATGCACATGTATTCATATGATACACTACACTAGCGATCAGTCACAAGATGTAAAACACCCCCACAAGAAGATATACATCACTTCTTCTTGCCAGCGCTGACACTAAGTACAACGATATCTTCATCCTCCAGATTATAACTCGCGATCGTGCTAGAATTCGTGAGCATTTTTCCCGCGTGCGATATTCGAATCTTTGAAGCAGACAGGGAACTTCCCGTCGCCTGAATAAACCGGTCACGAAGCGTTGAAACAAGAAGCGTGAGTGGTAGGTCAGAGATAGTGACCATTTTCCCATCGAGTTTCCACTCCGGTTTTGAAGGGTTGTTGGGAAGCTGAATACTGAGCGAGATGGTGTAAGGATGCATGCTGAGCCAGTCTGCCTCTGAATAAAGTGCACCGCCTGGAAGCTTCGCGATCTTCTGCCTCTTGACTTGGGGTTGCTCCTCGAGACCCTCCATTTCATCTGCGCTCCGCACCATGCCTATCTGCGGTGGTGTTCCTACAGAGCCAGCGGCCATACCGGCTATGCGAGCAGGGTGCATGCCAGGGGGAGGGGGCTGGAATCCAAATGGTTGTACAGCATCTGGACCCTGATAATGAAGCGGTGGGAGCATGACTGGCGGCGGTTGATTGGGATATGCGGAAGCCGGTTGAGGACCAGAGGAAACAGTAGCAGCGGAGTACGCCGGATTGGACACAGACCCTGAGGCCTGTATAGGTGGCGCCGGCAATGACGCTGGGGCGGGTGGAAGGTTCGCCATTGGCGGAGGTGGAGCAGCAGCAGGTCCAATGCCAGGGCCGATAGCATTGATATCTTGTGGACCGAGACCCTTTGCGCGGTGGATAGCGGCAATTTGCTCATCGAAGTTGACATTGGTAGAATATTTGTCCAACGTGCTGACTTTGGTTGCAGTGTGACCGTCCCAAACAACCTTCTCCCTCTCCTTCCGACGTTCTCGCTCTTCTTCCTCTTCCTTCTTCCGACGTTCCTCGTCTGCCTCAGCACCAAAGATATCGACACGTGTACGAGCGAGGTTCTTGAGTGATGAGACGACGTTGGCGCCCCTCAAGAGCTCCGATGCCTGGACTTTGCGAGCTTCTAGGACATCTCGCTGAGATTTCCATTTGGGATCCAAGAGTTCGATGCGCATGTGCTCGTCTAGCTCGTCCACAGGGATTTGTTGACCGCAAATAGCACAGGTAGTGAGCGCAGAAGTTTTCTTGGAACCGACTGATGGGTAAAACAAATAGGTTGTTAGACGTCAAGTCAGAGAATATTGATGATGATAAAAATAAGATAAAAAGACGTACGTTTGGGCACATAGTCCGATTTGATTTTCATAGGACCCGCAGCGTTAGCACTGGCTTGAATAGCTCTTGCACGCTCCAACTCCCGCGTCCTCTCTTCTTCCTCACGCTTCTTCCGCTGTTGTGCCTCGTCATCCTCGTCATCACTTTGCTCCATCGCAGCATCCTCCTCTTCTGCGGCGCCAGCACCCGCTCCGCCAACGGCAGCAGCAGCCTCGGCTTCAGCGGCCGCCTGCCTCGCACGGTGAGCTTCAATGTCGTCGGCGGTGGTCTCCATGATCATCGCAGCCATCCGCTTCTGCGCCAGCGTCATGTTTTCTACTTCCTGCACGCTCATGGGTGGTGGTAGTTCGGAGTTGGCATCCGCAACGGTGAACTCGATCGTTTGGACAATCGCATAGTCATGCCAATCAATCTCGGCAAAAGCCACTATAAAAGCGTCGGTAAGCGTCTCTGATAATATTGTAGTGTATTCTGAGTTGAAGCTTACACTTTTCTGCCTCCTGATCATCCTGCCTCTTCTTGTCCTTCTCTCTTTTCAATCGCTCCCACCGCGCATAATTTTTCGATTGCTCAAGAGCTTTCCACCGGGAACCGTCCTGTGCACGCTCATTCAGTTGCGCTAGTAACTCCTTGCTTGGGTATAAGACTTTCAGATACTGCTCGACCAGGCGGTTGAAATACCCGAAAAGCGAGTGATTGGGTCGCAAGAAGTCGAACTGATAGTTCCGGCCCTCCTTTTGTGAAAGGGTAGCGAGGAAAGTGCGGCCTCGGCGTGCAGTGAAGAGAGCAGTTAATTTCATGATATCTCTGCGCAGATCGAGTAAGCACTTGAAGTCAATTTAAAAGAGTTTTTTTCACTCACAAATCAATAGGACTGATATTGGGCATGTCCATAACGAACTGGGGCTGTGGAGGCTCGACCCCAAGATCCTCTTGGACCACAGGCGTTGTCTCCGCATTTTCGACCTCGACCTTCTCCTGGCCCGCCTCCTCTAGGTCGTCACCAGCAGAGACTCGGTCCATGCGATGTCTATAGTAAGCATGATAAGGGTCCGCAGGGTTGAGGAACGAGAACTTGGGATCCTGACGCTGATTCTCGCGAATTTTGTCCTCGAATTGTGGGGGGTTGGCAGAGCGCGCAACGAAAAGAGCGGTTCTATCTATGACAGCTAGATTACACAGGACGTCAGCTCGTGGACATATTCCTGCAAAAACCGAAGAATTACTCACATTTGATTTCTGGAGGAGGGAGGATGAGCCCGCTAGTAAATCTAAGAGAAGGCTCCTTGACGCCATGCGCCATATCAGTGTCGCCATCAAAGGCGTGCCCGTTCATTGTCAGTGTTTCTACTGCCATCGTTGTCGTTACTTGTACTTATCTGTCGTGGGCGTTGTCAAAGACGTTGGCTAACGTTCGAAATAATGGGCGGCTGGATTCCGTAAAAGGTTTTCGGAGCTTCAAATAGTTCCGGCACAGATCGGCAGTGTTAAGGCTTCCTGCCTTGTCACTGAACTCGAAGACAACACCGAAATGTTTGGAGCATTTCGTCCAACCTCTATCGCGTTTAGTGGTCTCTTATGGTGCGTGCCCTATGCGTATTATGTTTCAAATATTACTGAATAACAGCCAAGGAAAACGCCCTGGAAGCTGTCAGTGACACGCAAGGCTAATGCGCGTGCCCGCCTCAAGAAGGTCGACGCTGTCATTGAAACTGTTCGTGCAAGTGGTGTCCAATGTAAGGCCTTGGTGAGCATTCTTCCTCACAAGTTGGTCCGAGCGGCTGACTATCAGGGATCCTAACCAGGACCGCGCGCTATTCTTGCCCAAAGAGTATGAAATGGATTCCAAGGACAAATACACCGTATTCAGTTCTACCTCCCGTGGGTACCGCAAAGGTATTCACAAAGTGCCCAAATGGACAAGAGTAAGCTCTCGTTGTCTCTATGGAAGTGTGCTATACCTGTCATTGATGTCTCCCATAGTTGACGCTAAGAGTCAACCCGAAAGGCTTTTAGTCTCGGAAGTTATTATATTACTTTTATGACATTGTGCGCATATTCGCCCTTCCGTGTCAGCCAATCGGCGGGTATGTGAAAGCTCCCAGTGAATAATTGTAATTGTTAGAACAGCGCGACCTGTATTTTCCCTTCCTTAATACCCTCAAGCACCTTCGGCGCCCCGAGAACAATTTTGAACACTTCCTCCCGAGTTTCTGGTATATCGAGCAGGTTACGGTTCTTCGCATCTCGAAAGGAGATGTCGAGAATGATATGTGTGAGCTGAGATACAGCAAGCGCGCCTGGGGACCATTAACTCGGTGCTTGGCGTCATTATCCATTATACTCACCTGTTTCACATAGCAGTTTTCCAACTCTTCCTGGAGTACCAGCAGCAGAGCCAATTTTTGACCGTCTGAGATAAGACACATGCTCCTCCAGCTTAAAGTGTTTTGCGAAAAGCTTAGCCGCATCTCCACCCTTATCACCGCGCAGTCTCTTATCCTTGAGAACTCTAGTCACATCGGCAACCCGGAGGGCAGCTCCGGCTATGAACAGCAAAGTAGGTGCACCGGGGGCTTTGGATCTTTGCGAGAGCCTCTTGTGCAACCTCGGGATGACTGATGGAGGAATAAATGTTTGACCATTCATGACATGGGTGGGACATGGTAACAGAGAGATACCTTTGATGATGAAATCAACCAGACGGTCCAACGACCTCGATTCCGTCCATTGGGTCGTGTCCACGATTGATGTTTCTATCTAACATTTTAACTGAGATCACCAGAATCGGGTTGTGTAGTCCGAGCTTACCAGGTATGAGCCTATCGCTGAGCTCAAGTGCAGATAGCTCCGGGAATGTCTTGGCTTGCATGACAGACATATAGTCTACAAGCTTGTGAACAGGTTGCGCTGCTACTGAAAGAGGTTCGAGGACCTCTACTGTTTCAGTGAGTTTCCGTTTCTACATGACACGACTGTCACGACGTTCTTTGGTCAGCGGAATGACACAACAAACCTTTGCCCGTCTTTCCTTTTCCTTTTCTCTGCGTTTCCTCTTTGTCAGGGTTGCCTTTTCCTTCCGTTCGGCTTCTTCCTGCTCTGCTTCCTCGTCTGCACTGAGGAGACCTTCGATGTCGTCGTCTGCCTCTGTGGGATGGTCGAACGCCCCATTTTCCTCCCCCGACGAAGCTACAAGCTCATCCGGGACGAAATCGTCCTCCAAGTCATCACCACGCTGCACGCTCATCTTTGGGGCTTCACGGACGGAAGTGGCGATGGGAATGTCGCGACCAAGTACTTCGGAAACAGCTCGGGGAACTTGAGAAATAAGAAGTTGCCTCTGTTTTCGGAAGGAATTTCGGCATTTTCCCGAAGGTCACCAGTCACCAGTCACCATGAATCGGGAATGTTGGGACACTACTATTAGTACTGACAAGGTGCAGTCACTAAACTCGGCAGAATTAGTACATGAGTACAACACGAGGCCCTGCAGTGTGCACGCCTGAAGTTAATCCACATTGCCTGTCCACGACGCTGGGCAAGAGGGCAAAACGTCCTCGATGTCTTGCTTTTTGTACTTTCATTCATTCATGTTCTCCTTTCCAACGTTACGCTCGTCCTTTTTCATTACTATCTCTCTACTTGTCTTACTCCTTATATGTTCCTTGAAGTTCGTCAAGCGACCTAGCAAAGTCCCTACTGTGGCCCCCGCGAAACCCACCGAATTTCTTGTGGAGGAACCCTCCTCCGACACCTTACAGGAATCTTCTTCTAACGACTCTAAGATGCCCTCAATGTGTTATCAACCACCAACTCGACTGCTTGGGCAACTGAAGCCTGCAGAAATCTCTCACATCACAAAAGAACAAGCCCAAGAGATCAGCAAAATCGAGGCTGCTCGAGACAGTGTGAAGCAGTCATACGACGCTTTCCTCGTCCTGGACGTCGAAGCAACATGCTTGCAAGGAACAGGCTTCGAGTGGCCAAATGAGATTATAGTTCGTCTTATCTTTCATTCGTTGGGAGCTCTACATAGTTCCTGATCACATGGTGAATCTAAGGAGTGGCCAGTATGTCTCTTGCGCTGGAAAACTAAATCTGTAAAGGGGAAAGCCAGCCAACTGGAGATTGTCGACGAGTTTCGCAGCTTTGTCAAACCCACATGGAGACCTCAGCTATCGCAATTTTGTACTCATCTGACTGGGATAACTCAAGTCCGTGCTCTTCTTTATTCTCTCGGTCCTAGCATCACTGATGTATGATGTACAGGCACAAGTCAATCACGCACCTGCCTTCCCCAAGGTCCTCAAGATGTTCGCAAGATTTCTATCCCAACATGGGCTAATTGATCCCAAGAATGGCAGACCCTTGCAGCGATTTTGCTGGTGCAGTGATGGTCCATTCGACATAAGGGATTTCGTAGTAAAGCAGTGCTTTATATCAAACGTTGGTATCCTGCAATCAACGTTGAAGTGTGAACATATTCTGTATTTATTTGACAGATACCCATGCCATCGTGGCTAAAAGGCGATGTTCTTGATGTGCGCAGAGTCGTGTCCGTTTGGGCAGCAACAGATGGAGCACCTGACAGCAAGCAAATCAGGACAGGGGTATGTCTAGCCTCGCTATCGTTACCAGATATTCAGCCTATGCGCAGCTCGCAACTAGTTACCACTATCGTTCGTTGAATATACCACAGCAACTGGGGGCGCTCGCACTAGGTCCGTTCCAAGGGAGAGTGCACTCTGGAATTGACGTCAGTATCGCGTTCTCTGTACGATCACCGTGGTTGACAGTTGCGCTATTCTCCCACATAAATCAGGACACTCGCAATGTCGCACGCATCATCATTGAGCTCGCTCGACGTGGTATCCGTTTGGAGCCCAATACCCCCATCAATCCCAACAGACGATGGCAATGGATGGGAAGGCCCGGAGAAGTATTGGAGTACTGTCTCATCTAAACCTGTCTTCATGAACTTATGGTCCGTGGCGAGAACATCACGACGAACGCACGTCCTCGGTATCTATTTCTGTCGGCAGCGTTCCTGTAGTGCACATTTTCTTTCCGCAAGAATGTTGATGATAGTCACGACAGTAGCTGATTGGAGCAATATGACACTGGTCAGGAGATGAGATGAGGGTACAAGTGAGTGGGTTATGAAGGAGGGACATAGGATGGCAAGGATACGTAAATAAATAATATGGGGCTCGCCAACGAATTCTAGTGTGGAGGATACATTGGAAGTTGTGTACAACAAGAACTATGCAGCTTGTGCCCTTGGGGTTACCTGAGCGATTGAGAACCTTGGCATGCTGGCTGGCTTGACTCCCAAGAAATAATAAATTGATGACGGACCCATGTGGTTACAGGCTCCGTGCGTGTGTTCGAAACACGAGGATACGAAGAGTTGGCGCTGGAGCGTCCCACGCACCATCCGATGTGAGAAACTGATGTCAAAATGATTCAAGAGAAGTCCATCGCTAAGGCGCCAGAAAATTTACTGCGGAAAAGATACAAATATCAACGCGGATCACAAGCTAACGGTGATCGACAAAGACTTACGAAATCCCAGAGAGTACCGAAGGCAGGAATTCCGAGAGCCTTGCAGCCGTGCTGGATCTCAAAGTTTCCAACGTAGTTGGAAGTAATAAATACAACTATTGCCAGACACATGAGTTCTTTGTCTCAGGAGTAACAACAGCCGGGAGTGCCCACCTTCAGCCTGCCAGTAGTCATAGACCTCCTTCAAGACCTTCATTGTGTCCGGACGACCGCCGCGTTCCTTGCTATCCCAGAGAAGCAGACGTTCAGGTTCGACATGCCTGCGAATGAGACCACTGATGGTGGGTCCAAAAGTTTTCTCTTGGTCAGAACCTAGGAAGTAGCAATACCCTCGTAAGTCCCAGATATCGATGTACTTCGCGTTGACACACCGATCCAGATGAGATACCTACAAGCGGGAACACTTGTGAGCCTGGGGATAGCGTAATTCATGATCGAAAGGCTTCTCACCAGTAGGGAGACTGGATGCAAGTTGAGAGCGCAGCTCCCAGACCTGTTCCCGTGCAGATGCGGATGCCACGTTTGTACAACGTCGAGGTGTTGGAGACACCAGCGAACTAGGTAATTATCAGAATTGTGGGGAACTGGACTTAGAAAATAGATCAGGTTGAAATACCTTGAGTTGTCGGGTCCAGATTTTTCTTGGGGGGTCGTTGACGAGACTTTTGGTGAAGTCACCTGAACACGGAATAAGCGTGCGCTTGGAGGCATCGGAACTAGAATTATTAGAAACCTACCTTGCACACCACAAATCAAGTAGTGGTATTTTGCGTGTGTTCCCTCACTGTGACAACTGTCAGGAACTACCGAGGATAATAGGGGAGATTACCAACGAAATGATACCAAAAGCATGGTACTCCATAACCATCGAGCGACTGATACGGGCAAGCAGACCCTGTTGCATGCCACGCTCGAAGCGAAGGACCGCGACCTTCGGAGACGGCTGACACAAGCTGTTAGTCCAGCGATAGAATTAATAAGATGTAGATGCTCACGAGCTCAATGTCGACTGCCACTTTTCTGGTGCAAATCCAAGGAAGAACGATGCTATTGAAAAACGAAAGAGATATCAGCGAGAAGGCGAGCGACTTATAAGCAGAAAGCACACTGACAAAAGGCTCATGCCCATAGTGTACCAGAAAGCTTGTTGACGGATAACGTATACGCCACTGCGATCCCATTTTTCATTGGTGGAATCGTAGGTGTTGCTCAGGATTGTGTAAACCCAGGTCATGACGAGAGCAGTCCACCCAAAGAAGCGGTGATTCCTCTCAAAGACGCTGCGCTTTTTTCAGTCATCGTTAAACCAACTCTTCCAAGGATACATACTTGTGGTGAGTATTGCGAACCCAAGGCAGGCCAGCGGTCATGGTGATGAGCAGCACGATGACTGTGGCAACACCAAAGGCAAGGATCGAGTCGTTATAGATGTACTTGGATTTGAATTGATTGACAAGCATTAAAATGAGCCAGGCGATACCAGAGATGGCGCAAGAGCTATGAATACCACCAAGGTGCTATGGGTGAACCATAAGTGTATGGTCTGAGCTTCGAAGTGCCCACATACCTGCAGGGTGGAGGTGCAACCAAGACGGAACCATAGAGGAGTCCACTTGGCGAAACAAGTGTTGACAAACAAGTACAAGATACGACCGAAGATCTCGTTGCGCATGAGTACTGCGAAGTTCAAGTTACCGACAACCAGGGCCCCAGGATACTTCTGAGCATATGGCCAGAGACCGGCCGCAGCGAAACCAAGGGCGATGAAGTTGAGAGTAAAGATTACAGAGAAGAACCGCCTTTACACCAAGATCTCGTAACCATGTCATGACCCAAAGGTGAAATGAACTGACCTATAGGAGTTGTACCAGATGATGAAGATAACGTACTTTGATATCGACATCTTCTGAGGTTTCGGCGGCTGCGGGGGAGGTTTGGCGACATTGGAAGGCGATACAGGCGCATCCTTCTTGAGAGACTGCACGGGGAACACGTCGAGATCAACTGGTTTCTTCTCGCTCTTGGCGAGGTCGGGGTTGCCGGCAAGCTGAGGGGAGCGGACCTCCAGTGTCCCCTTCTCAGCGTTGTTGTAATTGGGTCTCGACATGACACCTGTACCAAGGTCGCAATGAGTAAACTACCCGGTGGGCGTCGAGCAGATGGGTCTGAGCGCAAAGTTATAGGTTCTGTGCTCTCACCTTTTATTCATTCTTGTGCGTCCAGTGATGCCCATACCGGGAAGTGGGACAGATCTCGGAAACAATCCAGTGCTACGATAAAGCTACAGCAGACTCACAGGCGTTCACACCCAAAGTTCCGGCTGCTGAACAACCATCCAGCATTCAAGGACAGAAAGCACAGCTAGTTGTCTCGGCTACAACATCGCATTCGTCGACTCAACGGGACCCGGTCGCCATCATTTTTGGTTTGTCAAAGCTGTCTGGACAGACTTGAACAAGTTTGCAAATGTCTTGTTTGACTGCGTTTCCATGAATGTAAATGGGAGAAATTAGTCTCAGATCATAGTCAGCCTCTGGAGGTGGTCATTGATGTACAGTCCACGAGATGCATGTGGGACCAGCTGGTACACGGCTCCGATAGTGTTCTAGAGAGTCCGCTTTCCTGACCAGCAGCATGTGGGATGGAGCACTTGAAATAGTCTGCAGTCTCAGCAGGACGGTGGACAAGGGATATCACTTACATATGGAAATATGCTGATAGGCCTGAGCATCCCCCTAACAAGAGTGGTTGGACCGTGGAATCTATTCCTAGGAACGTGGAAGTTATGATAAAGGCGTCGATACTTAATCGGAGGTGAGAAACCTCCACCTGGACTGCTTGAGAACTGGAACTCGGGAGAAAAGAGGACGTCTGAGAAATAACTTTTAGAGTGGTATGGAAACCACCAGTGGACGGACAGTGTCTTCCCACTGCCAGGCACTATATACACCAAGAGAATGTGCAGTGCGATCTGTGGCGGCAGGACGGTGATCGAGGGAACGCACGTCAGGACACTGCCAAGATTGTTCCGAGTCGCTGTTAATGACTCTGCCAGTGTCTATTACCCAGGTGTAGTCAGGATCTGGAGTAAAGTGAAAGCGAGAGGATTTCGCTGACGTGCCTGGTATACTAGGCTACTCAATCGGATACTCAGAACTATCGTTGTGAATCCCGAGGCCTCAGGACAAGAAATTGATTCACAACGTTTTGTGTGGTCAGAGCCTGGCAAGCCTGCGCTGACACCGATGGGCTTGCGGAGATGCATTTGGAGACTGATTGTACTTTATTTCACATAGAAAATGCCCTCCGGTGGTCAGAATGACACTGAAAATACAGACTCTCAGAATATATGATCGAACACTGAATAAATACAACTCTGTCACACTATCCACCTTCCTCAACAAACTCCCTCAGGTGTCTGAGTTGTGCGGAAACCTCCTCTTTGAACAGGCCAATCTCATTGCTGTTCTTAGCAATCGCCCGGATAGTCTCGTCTTTGAGACGCGCGACCTTCGCTATCTGTTCTCGATAGCTACGAATCCTAGTGTGAAACAACAGGAAAGTCGACGTTGGGAAAAGAAGCTCACTCGAATTGCAGAGCCTGCAGTCGCGACTTCACTCCCATACCACTTGATAATGCGGCCGTGCGTGCGTGCGCGAGTTCCCTCTCAAGCCGAGCAGCTTCGGCATTGCTTACCATAGACTCTTGCTGGGCAGCCTAGCGTGACGATGGTGTAAGCGCTGGGAGTATGGCGCCGTAGCTAACTTACATCCCGAAGGTCGTCGGCTTGTTCATTCAGTACCACTACCTTCTTTTCAACCTCTCGGACCTCCTCATCCATGTTTTCACATTCCAAAGTTAATTGATCTAGTTCGTTATCAACCTTGATCCGGTCGCTTTCCACGTCGGCGCGTTCTGTTCGCCTGGACTCTGCCACAGTGTTGAGAGTCGGTTTGATCACTTTCCGTATGTCAGAACCCATGAGGACCTGCTGTAGATTGGATATCGCAGTGTTGAGTTGCAGCGTTAGGTCGATGCATTCAAAAGGTGGCGGAAGTGGCGGAAATAATCCAAGCGAGGATAAGAGATTCGTGTACAAGTCGAGAGCTTCTTCCGCGGCCGCACCACGGTTTGTCATCACGACCTCCAACGACATAACAGTTTTCTGGGCTTCGGAAATTTTGTGTTTGAGGTCTTCGAGACTCCGAGCCAGCGTTTCGTGATCGGTATTCATGCGAATTACTTCTTCAGGTGTTAAATTTTGGACTTTCACCACCTCTGCCAGCTTCGCATGTTCACTCTTGAGCTGCTCCAGATTTGAGGCTAAGAAAATCAAAATAGGCTCCCGTGAGGATGGTGAGTAACGTACTTCGTATACTAAGCTCAGCTTTTTCATGTGCAATCGTGTCGATTAAATGCTTCTTCCGAGCCTCAACTCGTTGCAGAACGTCATGGAACTTCGCTCGATCGCTCACGAGAAAGCCATGTGTTTTCTGCAGCTTCTCGAGAGGTGCCTGGGATGGCTTGAGCTCCAGAAGTATGAATTGACGGATTGTAGCGTACCACAGACGAATGAAGTTGGTCAAACTCTGCTTTAATTTGGGCGAGCCGCTTCTTTTGCTCCTCAAGATCATTCACCACCCTCTCATTCTTCTTCACTATTGATGACGATAAGACTCGCTTAACTAACGGAAAATATCGCATACCGTAACGTGCTTCGAGAGCTTTGTCCTGCTCTTCAAACACATCCGCACCGTGGAAAAATGCGATGTACGCCTCAGCAAAATAGTCAAAGGCCAACGTTTGGTGATATATTGGGTCGTGGAACTCTTCTGGCATCCTCTCCACAACTTGGAGCGTCGGATCATCGGTTTCCAAGTAGTGGAGCCGGGCCTGTCACACGGTTCAGGTCTCCACACTGGCAGGCTCGAGAATAACTGACCTTTCCCATTTCCACCAGCCAATGCAATGAGGCGAGGAGAGCTGGCCATGAATGCATGCTACCGGGCGCAGCTAACCATTTATTATCAATTTGAGAAGCGAATGGGTATCGAAGTGCTTTCAGAGCTGGTTGAAACTCGTCCTCGAACCGCATCTTGGGATCGAAAGGGTATGACGGGTCAACCATGCTGACAAGATGCTGAAACATTGCACGATAGTCCTTTCCGGTAATGCTCGTCAGAGTTTGCATAGATATTTCATATCCGGTGCCCTGAAGCCAGGAGAATATTTCCTGTCGCATTTTGGCCTGGTATGAGCGCTCGCGGATCGGTCGAGGGTCCTTCAGCGTCTGACTTCCTGAAGGGGCAGGAAGAGCAGCACCGCTCGTCCACACAGAGCCACGACGCGTGGAACTTTGCGAAGTGAAGGTCCATTCAGAAACCTCACGGATCTATGAAGAGATACAGAAGCGCACCTGTTGAGAGGAGTCCGGCCATAATTCGGTTTAGTAGTACTCTGCAAAAGTGGGTTGACGTTTTGGGATCTATAGATGGACTGTCGCGAATTAGAACCCGGGCCAGAGCTTGTCGGGGGTGGATACGGTGCACGCGCAGCTGGCCCTGCGAGACTCATTCGCATGGATGACGGAGCCTTTTTGACGGTCGCAGGTACAGGTAGGCCCGAGCGAGCATTCCCGTACGGATCTGCTATAGGCTGCATAGTAGACCGTCGCAGCGTTTCAGACATGATGTTTCATAGGGTCTCAGACTCGAATTAGTTGTTGTTGAAATGTTAGACTTTGCAAGGGAGTGAAAGAAAAGATCAAAACGCTGCAATAAACCGAACGCGTATAACGCGCATCACGTGACTATATCTCAACCAATGTCGATCCCAAAGTAAAGTAAACATCCTAGACGCTAACTTCAAACATGTCTCGACAACTATTTGGCGGAGCCATCATTGCTGAACTCCCGGCCAACATCACAGATGCATCGTATGTCGTTGATTTCCAGTGCTGAACTAGGTTCGTCATCTGGCGCACAGGAAGATACGACAAGTTCCAGACACACAAGAAGTCTTCTTATATAACGATGTGGCAGGACCTTTTCTTGTCGTCGAAGTGCTAGAACGCGTATCAGAGCCGGATGATACGAAAGCAGTAAAGTGAATTTATTTATTGCTGCATTGTACACCAAGAGTCCAACAATTATCAAGATTCCACTTCGAAGCGTTAGCTCATGATAACGACGCCATTGCCAGCACAATGCAAGATCCAATAGTTAAACCGAATGAGAGGGGATCTCAAACTCCATCTCCAATCGTCCTACGTGGAACTCAAAGCATCCGCAAATTCAACCGAACCGCCGTGGACCAAGTAGAAATTCTGATGGCACTCTTCCGTGTTCAGTCAGAGAAAAAAAGTGCGGATGTTGTGGTCTCAACCAACATTCCCAAGAGTTCGGATGGTCAGGTTATAGTAGGCGAAGAGAAAGCCATGGCTATCACATCAGACTTTAATTTAATGGTTTCGTCCTTCTGCATTGTCGATTACAACCTTTTCGCCTGATTTCATGAATGCAAAGCCTGACTTGTGCATTCCCAGGTCCGTTCGCTAGCATCGATCATCATTGGTGCTGTTCAACGTTCAAACTTCAAGCTTTGGGTTTGTGCCGCCTGTGAACGTTCTCTCACTCCCGTACCCCTAATACATTGTTAATCGTTTCCGACATTCCACACATCCCACGGCGTGGTATGTCATGGGCTCGTACTTTCGTGACTGCCGTGATTCTGACACTCAAGTCAACGTCCTCAGCCCAATTTCAAAAGGGTGTTCGATGATCTTCACGTATCGGACGTAACATCTCTCAAGCTTTTCCAACGAGAGTTCCTGTGTGGAAGCTCAATGTTTAGAATTGGCAAGACAAGATTTCCATGAGATAGATGGTCCTGTCAAAGGTACAGTAGTCGACACCCAATCAACACCTCAGGCTGTTGTGTACGTGGCACGCCTTTCTATGTCACACTAAACAAGGAAATTGTATGGTATATATCCGGCTAGCGATACAACAGAACATTCAAGAGCTAGAGATCAACGCAATGGAGTAAATAATTTTTTGACCATTGCAAAATGGGACTAGCCACGAGCACCACCCTCATCTAACTCTTGCTCTGCTTCGGGTTCCTCTTCAATGCGCTCACGAACACCCATTTTCGTAGTCTCAGCAGCCTTGGCATCTTTCTTTCGCTTCGCTGATTCCTTTAGTTTCTCCCACCGTTCACGGAAACGTGCGATCATGACTTTCTGTGAAGGCTTTGGCGTCAGATAAAGAAGACACTCGTGGAAATCACAACCAACCTGTTTGTCGTTCTCCATCCGAACAGCTCGAAGTTCCTCTTCGAGGTCCCTTATCCGGCGTAAAAGTTGCGCCTCGCGATCCCGCCCTGCACTGAGCGCTGCCATAGGGGCAGGAACGGCAGGTAGATTGATGTTCAGTGCGCTGAGGTCCACTGTCGGCTGTTGTCCACCCGGTCGTTGCGAGATGAGAGAAGCACCCATAGCGCGCTGTGCCTATGCCATAGCGCCAATTGGGTAAATGGTGATGCGGCAATCGAGGTGTGAACATATATCCTACCTGATGTCGCGCCATTACTATGCTATCTCGCAGTAGCTGGTCTTGTTCCTGGCGCATTCGTAGTGTCCGTTCCGTTGCAGCGAGGCGATTTTGCATCTCCTCCACCTCCTGCTTGAGAGAAGCATTCTCTTTCTTAAGCGCTGATGTTGACGGCTCCGACCCTGAAGGGATCAAGCAAAAGGACTCTGATAGGTCATCACCTGCCAGAGCAAGCCGAAGCTGAGTTTGGCAGTCCAGATGCGTTGGTAGCATTACATACCTTCATCTACCAGTGCTTCCTCGTCAGTCTCCTCAAGCACTGTGTTTCCTTCTTCTGTACCAATAACATGAGTGTGGTTGCTAATACGGACCCAGCGACAGCACGCACTTGTCTTCCCATCAAGCCCGAGCTTCCTGGAGAACTTAAAGGCAAATGGCTCTTCGCGGTCAGTATCGCTACTTGAGCTACCATCTCGTTGCAAACCCTTCTTCCCTGACAAATTTGGCTCTGTACCAAGAGGGGCTGTGGTGAAGGCGACAGGCTGAGATAGATTGTCCAACATCCCCTCCATGATGCCCCAGAAGTGGTTAAAAGCGTCACCCGGATCAGACTGATGAACATCGGCTGAAAGCTCATCAGATGAAACCAAATACAACGCACCCTTTGCCCAAGCACCATGAATGATTCGTCGACATTGTTTTGCGAATCCATCAGTCGCATGGAAATGCCCGGGTGTAGTGGAGGTGATGGCGTTGGGTGGGAAGCATGGGGTGCACTGCTCGGACCTGGGGCGCTTCGGTGAGCATGCATCTGAGCATTTCGGGGGGATGCTTTCTGCGGTAGAGTCGGATCCTTGTTGTCTTCCCGTAGCTTGGAAATCCTCCGCTCAAGATCTTTGGCTGCTTTAGTGTGTTCATTGTAAAGCATACGAAGGGTACGTTTCGTCTGCAAACCAAGCCCGATCACTAGGGGCACGAGATAACAGGTGATAATGGATGTACATTGCTATCGGTCGACTTTTCTTCGCATTCCAAAAACGCTTTCGCAGCTTTCATATGCTCTTCTGCAGCTGGAATGAGCAGTCCTTCGCCGAGATAATCTTCGGCATTCGCTGCACGTTGGTGTGCCTGCATTGTAGCGCTCAGTATCACTGAGGCCAATGTGTCACGTCATAATCCTCACTTACAATATGCAGAGGCGATTCTCCTGCAGGCATTTTGAGGTGTTTGATACTGCCCTAGAAGGCTTTGTAGATGAGGGTGTTAGTCCAAAGGATATGAGCTCGAATTTTTGTTAAGCGGCTACTGTAAGTCGTTGGACGGTGGGCTGAAGTGACCTAATGCATCCATTTTGGATGAAGCACTTGCAGCACGTCGTTGACGTTGCCTCATGAACAACTTGCTTAACGTTCTGAATCACCACGCCCCGTACCTTGCGGCAGTCAGTCTTAGGACTGAGTCGAACGCAGTTTTATTTTTTACTTTGCCACAGTCTTGCTGCTAGCAAATGGCGCATGTATGCCGGAATGACTCCCAAGCCCAGCGTAACTCACCGTGACGGCAGACCTTGTAGTATCTCGGTGTTGACACGCATATTCTGCACATTCGAACAACTCCCGTCTCATTGATAACTACCATCAAGATGGTACCTTTTTCGATCATCCCAGGCAATGACACAATTGCAGCCTGATCTGTCGGACAGCTTCGACAGTCGTTGCACAAGAGAAGTAACTGTGACTTCTGCGGACCCGCTATTGTCCTAATGCTCCCATGCCTGGAATGGCGTTACTTTCTACCACAATCCATCTTTCATGCAGGAACGACTTCGATGCTTTGCGGTCACATTCACAGGCAAGTCCTCCGTACCAAATAGAACACTCTACTGGCAATTCAGTGTCACCCAATCACATCGGGATCTTTCCCACCGACCTCGTTTCCCGTGCTTAAAATCGGCACACACACAATATCGCATACTGGGAAACGACGACACGATTGGGCGAGAGGTCGGGATAGCCATTGATTTTTCCCGACCCCTGAGTGCCTAGATTGATCATAGCTGGTATCCTACGTAAGCTGAGGCACGAGGCGACGTAGGATGTAGTCTGCGCGAGAACCAAGCGAGGTGGCACGCTTCTTTTGCCACCTCCTTCTCTCGCGCAGAGTCTTACTTAGACTCATCATTTCGTCCCTTTAGCTACACAAACCTATCTAGTTAATTCTAAAAATCATGGCCAACCTATATCAGGAACATGCCCCAGATTACATGCTAGATGAATTCACAGAAGTGCGTCTTATTTTTACTGTGGATGGCAAGACTGACGAAGAAGCGGCAGCAATACTTCTAAACATATGGCAGTTCAACAATGCCAAAGCCTGGGAAGCCTGGGACTGCGAGAGAGAAAACTGGGCCCAAGTGGTCAGAGATGTGCAGGAACACATGGAGCAGGAGGTAGAAAGGCTAAAGGAAGTCTGAGAGGAGGAACTCGAACAAGCAAGGCAAGAGGAGTGGAAGAAGAATAAAAACAAGTTCCTCCCCATCTCTAACAATTCCTTACCTTCGAGAGCCCTTCTCATCATCCCTCAGCACACTGTCAACAAGATTCGGAAGGGGGAATACGTACCACTCTACTACTACACCCACAGAGCCATCTGAGAAGCTGAAGAAGACACACCTTCTGGGGACAATAACAACATAATGATGCTTGTCCAAACAGACTTGGGACCCACATTCCAAACAGCATTGGTGGTCAAAGCCAAGCAATGCAAAATGCTGGACAAAAGTTTATCCTGGGAAGAGTTCAGTTAAGCTAACAATCACATGCTGAACACAATGAGACAGCAGGACTGGCTGGAGGAGCACATCAACATGGTCAGAAATTTCTGGCTCAAGCTCGAAAACCATGAATACCAGCATAGTATTTGTGAGTTCAGCAAGAACACCCATCTCATCTACCAAGGCTATGTATAGTGCCAATGGCACACTGTCAAGTCCAGAGCACGTGGAAGGGCGGAGTTTGGTGGGAATCCCTGAGGGGGGTCTGAGGTGTAAGGAACTTCGGCTTCTGTCACATCCCGAAACATCCCTAACCCATCCAGCCCAATTCTGAACCCCTATGATCAAATCCCAAATCCTGAGCCTCGGACTTTACCTTAGAAGATTTCTCTTTCATTGGACATTCTGAACCCCATACTTCCCATCCTGGACTTTCGCATTCCTGTCCTGGACTTTCCGCATTCCTGTCCCGGACTTCCGCATTCTCGTCCCAGACTTTTGTATTCCTATCTCGGTTATCTCTTGACATATGTCACTTTCCTTTGACACTTCTTGACATTTACAGTTCCTATCGATAATTCCCTTTCCCCTTGCCTTGCAATTATTGCGCCATTGCCTTCAGTCATTATTCTCCCATTCTGACGCCATTCCGACTCATTCCTTCCTTTCTTCCGGAAACCTGAAACTCCGATTCATCCAACATACTTTAACATCTTTATATCTTCCAGACTCTTCAGTATATAAACCCGCTTGTACTCTCTGATATTTCCTTAGTTCAAATATCAACTAAATCCCGTTCTCTCCTGATCCGCTTTGCTCTGAACCTCCTCAGTGCTTAAGTTGACCTTAGGATTGATCTCTGACCCTCCGCTCCAAAATCAAGGAACAGAACTCATACAGGGGCACAGCACATAAGCTGAAGCTGTCAAGTCTGGGTTCAATCCCGGAATTCCCAGATAGTCCGGAGCATGCAGAAGGGCGGAGTTTGGCGGGAATCCCTGAGGGGGATCAGAGGTGTAAGGAACTTCAGCTTCAGCTTATGTGCTGCGCCTGTCACATCCCGAAACTTCCCTAACCAATCCGGCCCGATTCCGAACCCCTAGGACCAAATCCCAAATCCTGGCCCTTGGACTTTACCTTAGACAATTTCTCTTTCATCGGACATTCCGAACCCCGTACTTCCCGTCCCGGCCTTTCCGCATTCCCATCCCAGACTTTTGTATTCCCATCCTGGACTTTTGTATTCCTATCTCGGTTATCACTTGACATATGTCACTCTCCTTTGACACTTCTTGACATTTACAGTTCCTATTGATAATTCCCTTCCCCCTTGTTTCGCAATTATTGCGCCATTGCCTTCAGTCATCATTCTACCATTCTGATGCCATTCCGATTCATTCCTTCCTTTCCTCCGGAAACCCAAAACTCCAATTCGTCTGATAGTACTTTGACATCTTTATATTTTCTGGACCCTTCAGTATATAAACCCGCGTGTACTCTCTGATATTTCCTTAGTTCAAATATCAACTAAATCCTGTTCCTTCCTGATTACCTCCCTTCCGATCCTCTAAGTCCTTAACTTGACCTTAGGACCAACCTCTGACCCTCCGCCCTTAAATTAAGGAACCGAACTCGTACAGGGGCGCAGCACATAAGCTGAAGCCGCAGTTCCTTA